>CM056380.1:45731048-45826826 GCA_029718625.1 Synaphobranchus kaupii
GTGTCATTTTCCTTTCTGCCTTCTTCCAAATGCCCCCCCCGCTTTGTATTGATGTCTTTCTGCCCCTCTCCTCCCGTCTCTCTAGGGGCGCCACTGTGTGTGAGCTGGGCGGGGGGATGACGTGTCTTGCCGGGCTCATGGTAAGTCGCCCCCCCCCCCCCCCCCCCTCAAGCTACGGCCTCTCCGCTGACATCTGAGCGGGAAAGGGCGCTTGAGTCACGCATGCGGACATCTGAGGCGGGAGTGTGGTCTCGAGAGGTGCGGTGGGGGGGGTGGGCCTGGTCTTGGAGCAGGAGCAGGACTTTGCCAGTGGAGGTTTGTGGGATTGTTAGCTGAGGTCTTAAGAGCCCCTCCAGATCGACAGCCTTTCGCACGCCATCGATCCGCTGGCTTCTTCAGAAGACCAGACACTGCTTTATCTTCCCCGGAGGTCAATATCCCGTGTTGTGACATTGCAGGCCGCTGGTGGAAAGCTTTTCCTTCTCTCTCTCTCTCTCTCTCTCTCTCTCTCTCTCTCTTTTTCTCTCTTTTTCTCTCATTCTGTCTCTCTCCCTCTCCCTCTCTTTCTCTCTCTCTTTCTCTCATTCTGTCTCTCTTTCTCTCTCTCGTTTTCTCTCATTCTGTCTCTTTTGCTCTCTCTCTCTCTCTCGTGTCCTCGGGGGAGTTTATTTCTGGTATGGTCACTGGCCACAGAGCGTGTGGAGATTCCGCTTGGGTTGGCCTGCCACTGCACGCTGGACCCTCACCTGTCCCACCAGCTGGCGATGATGCTGGCGGGGCGGGCACGCTGTCTGCCCCCCCACCCAGGAAATAGCACAGGCACAAGGCCAGGGTCAGGTTCGCCATACGGTGTCACCAGCTAAGAAAGAGAACCCTAAACATGACCTTTTCTGGTCTTTTTTGCTGTAAGTCATTGGCTGGAAGAGGGTTTCCTAAGATAGCAGAGCTACCACAGTGCATTAGAGTATGGGAGCTGCGCTGTGCAGAATGATTAGCTGAGCAGCGAGTGATTAGCAAGCGAGTAATGTTACTGTATTGTGTAGTAGGTTGTCTGGTTTAATTATTGTGTAGTAGTTTGTCTGGTTTAATTATTGTGTAGTAGTTTGTCTGGTTTAATTATTGTGTAGTAGTTTGTCTGGTTTAATTATTGTGTAGTAGGTTGTCTGGTTTAATTATTGTGTAGTAGGTTGTCTGGTTTAATTCTTGTGTAGTAGGTTGTCTGGTTTAATTCTTGTGTAGTATGTTGTCTGGTTTAATTATTGTGTAGTAGTTTGTCTGGTTTAATTATTGTGTAGTAGGTTGTCTGGTTTAATTATTGTGTAGTAGTTTGTCTGGTTTAATTCTTGTGTAGTAGTTTGTCTGGTTTAATTATTGTGTAGTAGTTTGTCTGGTTTAATTATTGTGTAGTAGGTTGTCTGGTTTAATTATTGTGTAGTAGGTTGTCTGGTTTTAATTCTTGTGTAGTAGTTTGTCCTGGTTTAATTATTGTGTAGTAGTTTGTCTGGTTTAATTATTGTGTAGTAGGTTGTCTGGTTTAATTATTGTGTAGTAGTTTGTCTGGTTTAATTATTGTCTAGTAGTTTGTCTGGTTTAATCTTTTTTTCTCTGGCTTGGGGTGGGAAAGTGGAGGTGACTTTGAACTGTTTTGTAATGCAATTGTGTTTGAAGGCTTCTCATTTAAAAAGAGCCGTCTTTTGCACTATTCATGCAGAAAGCAAAGTGTCAGTGTTCACCTACACTGTCCCAGTTACATTAAATATTACAGTATTATAGAATATAGAGTATTATATTCTCAGTTTTTTTATCATTCATTTTTAGCTCATATTAAAAATGGGTGATGTGCGGTTTCAGATTTTGAGGTCTCAGATAAAAAATCGATATCGCACAAGGGCGCAGAATCAACAGGACACCAACCATCGGAATTCCAAGCCTTCTGGCCTCAGAGCACTGCGTATTGTCTGTTAGCTGTGACAGTGCTGTCAGTGGAATGGGCCTGTAATGAAATTCTTTAGACTAGTCCTGGCTTTCAGGCCCAGAGTCTCGTATCGCTCCCTCTCTTTCTCTCTCTCTCTCTCTCTCTCTCTTTCTCTTCCTCTTCCTCTTTTTTCACTCTCTCGCTCTCTCTCTCTCTTCCTCTTCCTCTTTTTCTTTTTTTCTCTCTCATTCTCTCTCTCTCTCTTTCTTTCTTCCTCTTTTTCTCTCTCTCGCTCTCTCTCTCTTCGCTCTCTCACCTCTCTCTTCTCTCTGTATTGATCTCTCTCTCTTTTCCCCCTGTCTCTATTTTTCCCTCTCTTCTCTCTGTATTGCTCTCCCTCCCTCCCTCACTATCAGTCACCTCTCCATCTTCTCCTCTCCCCACCGACAGCCATTATGCCACGGTGCAGGAGCGAGGCTCTCTTCTCTGCTCCTTATTTTTTTTCTTTCCATGTCCTTGTGAATAAAAGCGCATTGTGTTCGCCCTGACTGGCGTTTGACAAACTTGTCGCGGTGCTATAGAGAGGCTGACAATGGCCAACAGGCCCGGAGCGGGGAGCAGGGGCGCACGCAGACACACACACACACACACACATGCTCGCGGACACAAGAGAGAAAAAAAAAAACCCTGCACACACTCCTGGGAGAGAAGAAAAAAAGGGGGGAGAGCGAGAGAGTGAGAGAGAGAGAAAAGACAGGGGAATAAAAAAAGGACGAGTAGCAGCACAAAGCCCGGCGTCTGCGGTGCAAAGTTATATGAAGGGCATCAGGCAGGCAGACCGAGCGAGCCGAGAACAGAGTGACAGCGGCGTGTGATGGCTCAGCCAGATAAACACAACCTCACAAATGAAAGGCTCTCTGCTCGCCATCATCCCCTGTCACAATGCAATTACTGAACAGAATGATAGCAAGATAGAGGCTCCTCGCAAATGGAATGATAAAAGTATTGACTGATTTGATTGAATGATTAAAATAATGCAGACATAAAATGAAAAAGGGAGAAGGGAGGAGGTGGAGGAGGAGGAGGAGGAGGAGGAGGAAAGGAAAAAAGAGAAGAAGGAGAGAGAGAGAGAGAGAGAGAGAGAGTGGGGGGGGGGCAGAGGTGTGCGTGTATGTGTGTGTGTGGGGCAAAGGTGTGTGTGTGTGTGGGGGGGGGGGGGGGGGCAGAGGTGTGCGTGTATGTGTGTGTGTGTGGGGCAAAGGTGTGTGTGTGTGGGGGGGGGGGGGGGGCAGAGGTGTGTGTGTGTGGGGGGGCGGGGGGGGCAGAGGTGTGTGTGTGTGTGGGGGGCGGGGGGGGCCGAGGTGTGCGTGTATGTGTGTGGCAGGTCGGGGTATTGGATAAGAGTGTAACAGCAGCTCAGTCCTGGGGGGTTATCCTGACTCAAACACTCACTCCCCTCCCTCGCTGTGTCTCTCTCTCTTTCAGATCGCTATTTCTGCTGATGTGAAGGAAGTCCTGCTATCAGATGGGAACCCCAAGGCCATTCAAAGTATCCTTGTTTGAGATTCAAAGTGAAATCAGCTGAGTCTTGCACTGTGTGTCATTACCACCTTCAGTGTGTGTGACTGTGTGCGTGTACATGTGTGTGTGTGTGTTTTAAGGACAGAGATGGTTGTGTTTATGTGTGTGCGTGCACACGCGCGCACACTTGTGTATGTGTGTGTCTTTGTGTGTCTATGCATGTGCGTATGTATGTGTGTAGGTGTGTGTGTTTGTGGTCATAGTTGGGTTGGCAGAGGGCACAGGTAGGTAATGAAGAGTTTGCTTTTTACAGTATTGCTTTGTTTCTGTTGGCCGGTGATGAATCTGATTTGAATTGCTTGAATGGAGAGGTCTTCAGGTGTGCTGCCTGTGTGCTGACAACCTGTACAATCTCCACTATTACTATCACTACACATCACAACCATGAAAACTGACTGGGAAAATCCTGGTTAATTGAATCATCAGGGAATAATATAACACACATGTAGAGACACATACACACTCTACACACACACACACACACACACACACACACACATGCACTGTACTTACAGACACGCACTATACTTATACACACATACAGTATATATAGTCACTATAAACTACACTACACACACACACACATGCACACACATTTGTCCAAGGTGCTTTATGACAGACTGGAAAGAAGCAGTGCGCAGAAGCAGTGGTGTGTTCAAATGCGATCCATGACGTACTGCGGTAATATTTGTGGTGCATGTCTCAAACAGCCCTGTTCAGAGGAGGGATGCAGCCGTTTGCCAGCGTTGCCCTGCCTGCTTTGTGCTTGGTACTGCACATGTTTCATGTGTCCATGGAGGCTAAATGGGATTTTAGCGGGTCGCCCAGAACATCCATCCATCCATTCATCCATCTTCAACCGATTATCCAAAGTCGGGTCGCGGAGGTAGCAGTTCCTGCAGGGGGCCCCAAACTTCCCTTTCCCTGGCCACATTGACCAGCTCTGACTGGGGGATTCCAAGGCGTTCCCAGGCCAGCGTGGAGATATAGTCCCTCCACCTGGTCCTTGGTCTGCCCCGTGGCCTCCTCCCAGCTGGACGTGCCTGGAACACCTCCCTAGGGAGGCGACCAGGTGACATTCTTACAAGATGCCCGAACCACCTCAACTGGCTCCTTTCTAAAAAGGAGCAGCGGCTCTACTCCGAGTCCCTCACGGATGACTGAGCTTCTCACCTTATCCCTAAGGGAGATGCCAGCCACACTCCGGAGAAAACCCATTTTGGCCGCTTGTATCCGCGATCTCGTTCTTTCGGTCATGACCCACCCTTCATGACCATAGTTGAGAGTAGGAATGAAGATTGACCGGTAGATCGAGAGCTTTGCCTTCTGGCTCAGCTCTCTCTTCATCACAACGGTGCGGTAAAGCGAGCGGCATACCGCTCCCGCTGCTCAGATTCTCCGGCCCATCTCACACTCCATCGTCCCCTCACTCAAGAACAAGACCCCGAGATACTTGAACTCCTTCATTTGGGGTAAAGACTCATTCCCTACTCGGAGTAGACAATCCATCGGTTTCCTGCTGAGAACCATGGCCTCAGATTTAGAGGTGCTGATCCTCATCCCAGCCGCTTCACACTCGACTGCAAACCGATCCATTGAGTGCTGAAGGTCGCAGACCGATGGTGCCATCAGGACCATATCATCTGCAAAAAGCAGCGATGCAATCCTCAGCCCACCGAACTGCAACCCCCCACTGGGAACGAGTCCGACTTACTGCCGATAACACAGCTCTCGCTTTGGGCGTACAGAGATTGGATGGCCCTGAGTAGTGACCCCCTCACTCCGTACTCCCGCAGCACCTCCCACAATATCTCCCGGGAAACCCGGTCATAAGCCTTCTCCAAATCCACAAAGCACATGTAGACCGGATAGGCATACTCCCAGGCCCCCTCTAGGCTTGCGAGAGTAAAAAGCTGGTCCGTTGTTCCACGACCAGGGGACGGAATCCGCATTGTTCGACTATCGGCCGGACCCTCCTTTCCAGTACCTTAGAGTATACTTTCCCAGGGAGGCTGAGTAATGTGATGCCTCTGTAGTTGGCACACATTCTCTGGTCCCCCTTTTTGAACAGGGGAACCACCACCCGGTCTGCCACGCCTTAGGTACTGCCCCCGACTTCCACGCAATGTTGATGAGACATGTCATCCATGACAGCCCCTCAACACCCAGAGCCTTCAGCATTTCTGGGCGGATCTCATCAACCCCCAGGGCTTTGCCACTGTGGAGTTTGATTACCACAGTGACTTCCTCCAGGGAGATCGATGTTGATCCCCTATCATCCTCCAGCTCTGCCTCTACTATAGAGGGTGGATTAGTCGGGTTCAGGAGTTCCTCAAAGTGTTCCTTCCACCGCCCTATCACCGTATCAGTTGAGGTCAACAGTGTCCCATCCTTACTATATACAGCTTGGATCTTTCCTCGTTTCCCCCTCCTGAGGTGTCGGACGGTTTTCCAGAACTGCTTTGGTGCCGACCGAAAGTCCTTCTCCATGGCTTCTCCGAACTCCTCCCACACCCGCTGCTTTGCCTCTGCCACGGCTGAGGCGGCTGTCCTTCGAGCCTGTCGGTACCTTGCAACTGCCTCCGGAGTCCCCCAGGATAACATATCCCGGAAGGCCTCCTTCTTCAGTCGGACGGCTTCCCTGACCACTGGTGTCCACCAGGATGTTTGAGGGTTACCGCCCCTTGAGGCACCTAAGACCTTGAGACCACAGCTCCCAGCCGCAGCTTCAGCAATGGAAGCTTTGAACATCGTCCACTCTGGTTCAATGTCCCCAGCCTGTTCTGCCGGAGGTGTGAGTTGAAAGTCTCCCGGACTTGGGCCTCCTCCAGACGTTTCCAGTTCACCCGTACTACACGTTTGGGCTTACCAGGTCTGTCCAGAGGCTTCCCCCGCCACCCGACCCAACTCACCACCAGATGGTGATCAGTTGACAGCTCTGCCCCTCTCTTCACCCGAGTGTCCAATACATACGGCCTCAGATCCGATGATACGATAACAAAATTGATCATCGACCTTCGGCCTAGGGTGCTCTGGTACCATGTACACTTATGAGCAACCTTATGTTCGAACATGCTGTTTGTTATAGCCAATCCATGACTAGCACAGAAGTCCAATAACAAACCACCGCTCAGGTTCAGATCAGGGAGGCCGTTCCTCCCAATCACGCCCCTCCAAGTGTCTCCATCGTTGCCCACGTGCGCGTTGAAGTCTCCCAGCAGGACTACGGAGTCCCCTACAGGAGCCCCATGCAGGACTCCATTCAGGGTCTCCAAGAAGGCCGAATATTCTGAACTGCTGTTCGGTGCATAAGCACAGACAACAGTCAGAGTTTTCCCCCCCATAACCCTTAGGCGTAGGGAGGCGACCCTCTCGCCCACCGGGGTGAACTCCAACGTAGCGGCACTCAGCCGGGGACTTGTGAGTATCCCCACACCTGCCCGGCGCCTCACACCTTGGGCAACTCCGGAGAAGAATAGAGTCCAACCCCTATCCAGGAGTAAGGTTCCAGAGCCAAGGCTGTGCGTAGAGGTAAGCCCCACCAGATCCAACTGGTAACGCTCCACCTCCCGCACAAGCTCCGGCTCCTTCCCCCCCAGAGAGGTGACGTTCCACGTTCCCAAAGCCAGCATCTGCCGCCCGGGTCTGGTCCGTCGAGACCCTCTTCGTTCACTGCCACCTGTCTGGCAGCGCACCCGACCCCAGTGGTTCTTCCCGTAGGTGGTGGACCCACGGGATGAAGAAGTTGTGATGGTGGCCACGTTTCTTCTTTGGGCTGTGCCCGGCCGGGGCTCCATGGCATGCCTGGCCACCAGGCGCTCGCTGACGGGTCCTCCTTCTGGGCCTGGCTCCAGAAGGGAACCCCGGGCTTCCTCCGGGCATGGCCACTGAACTTCTATTTTGATGGGGTTCCATGGGGTTTTCTTGAACCTTTCTTAGTCTGGCCCCTCACCTGAGACCAATTTACCATGGGAGTCCCTATCAGGAACACAAGGTTCCAGACAACACAGCTCCCAGGTTCATAGGGACGCACAAACCTCTCCACCACGATAAGGTGATGGTTCCCGGAGAGGTATTGGATGAGAACATGGCAACATTCATTACTGAAGGCCTTCACTTCCTCAAGAAGATCCAAGCCTAACGACAAAGAACAGTCCTGTCACACAACCCATACAACCCCCCGCCCCCAACCAAGCCTTGACATTCCAAAATGACTGTGACCACCCCCGAGGTGACCGATTTGTCTCCTGTTGGCACAGACGCCCTGAGCCCGCCACGATAAAAGTTAATCGCGCCAGAACGCACGGAGGAATGGCCACAGCCGTCTTCAACTCATCTTCTCTCTTTCCTCCTACTTGTCCATGCGTTTGGAGTCTTTGCCGGCCTTGGCAAGGACCAACCAGCCGAGGATTAGAATAGAATACAATAGAATAACTTTTATTTTCCCGTTAGGGAACTTCAGTTGTAGCCCCAGCAACAACAAAAAAGACATAGACAGTGGGGCAGACCCCACAACACACAAACAAACATATCAAACAAAGACATCCAATAGAATCATTGCAATAATCAAGTGAATTAAGTGAATTAAAGTGGAATACAGCCATGATTAAAAATAGCCCCCGCTGTCCCGAGATGTCCAGTCTCATTAAGCAGTCCAACACACAAACTCCGCCTCCACGACTTTCCTCCATACACGCAGTGTTGCGGTCTCTGTACACTGTCGAAACAGAGCACCGAACTGCGTCAACCTTCCCAGTCGTCGCCTCACTCCTCCCCCGCATTATCTTCTCCTTCCCTTCCCTGGTTGCCTTTTGAAGATTGCTTGCACGTGGGCCTGCTGGTCGCTGGCTCCTCCCTTGCTTTATTTAACGTGCTGATAACCAGGAACCACAGCGCTAGCTGCTCTCCGCTCACAAAGGCAGGAAAACAGATATACTGGCTTCCACAAAGATGGCACAAATCGTAGAGCGCGCTGGTAGGAAAAGCCAAGCCCGAACAATGAAAGCAGCATTGAATATTAGAGAGGCAGGAACAATGGCATCACAGTCCTTGACAAAAAAAAATGTACACAATTCGGCATTGACTGGATTTGTTTAAGAGAATGAAATAAAATAGAGGGAAGAGGAGTGGGTAGATGGAGAATCTCTTTTATGCGCCAAAAGGATATATTCACAGTTTGTTCCAAAGTCATTTCCTTCAATATGCTGAGAAAACAGCGCAAATGGATGTTCTCCATAGAACTCATTTACTGGCTTTTGTCCACGAGAAGTAAATTTTTTTCTAAGTTGGAAATATAATAGATTAAGATAGTATAATCTGATAAGAGTGAGGGGGAAAAGGCAGTTATGAATGGGAGGAAATTTGTTGCAATAAAAAGTAAATGGTGTAAAAAAAAAAAAAAAAGAAAGAAAAGTTAATGGTCTTAATTTCTGTAAACGAGGCAAACATTCCAAAGGTGGACGAGCGAAAAGACGGCAGGAGCGGCGCTTCATGGCGCTGAAGGAACAGCGGTGTGTTTTTAAGGCGTAAACCCTCTTAATTTGATGCATGCACATGATGCACGTGAGAGCGAAACAGGAGCATCACCAGGGTCCGTGCTTCTCTGCTGTTCTCGGACTGCGGGGGAGATGCGATTGACCTAGCTTACCCTCCTCCAAGTGGCCAGATTTCATGGGGCCAGATTGTTTCTGTGCATCTGTCGCTGACCGGGCCCTGTGACCCTAGTGTTCAGTGGCCCCGCCCCCCCCCTCTCCCAGGCCTCTGACTCTCTGCAGGGCCATGTCTCCCTGTAACTTAAGAAAGTGAGAAAGTCTTGCTGCTCCCAAGTGACTCAATTTGTATTTAACCACCCAGATTCTCTGCCTGACCTTGAATTTCAAACTGAAAAATCAATTGAAATGTTCCCATTAAGCCTGATTGATGAATGTCATTTCCAACGCAAAGGGAGCATATTCTCATCCTGTAGCTCTAGCACATCTTCTGACAGACACGCATAATCACACAGATACATCGAGACACACACACACACACGTGCACACACACACAACTACACACACAAAACTACACACAGACACACACACACACATGCGCACACACACGCACACAACTACACACACACACACACAACTACACACCCAGACACACACATCCGCATACACACACACACACACACACACACGCACGCACACATCCACACACGCAGACACACACATCCACACACAATCACACACTCCCATCCAGCTGCGTGTTTGTGTGTGAATGTACATGTGCGTGTGTTTGTGTATGTGTGTGCACATTTGTGTGTGTGTGTGTGTGTGTGTGTGTGTGTGTCACTTCCACCTCCTCCGTGCGCAAGATCACATGCCTTATCCTGCGTTAGCGAACGCGTCTCGTCCATGAAATCGGCCCACGCCCCCATGACACGGCCCTTGTCTGACACCATGCAGCATCTACGTCTGCAGCCCTTTTGGGCCTCCCGGGCTCCTGTACACGCCCGCGGGGAGCCCCGTGTGCCGACCTCTCTCCTAGCTGGGTGGCACTGATGAGATTACGGCGTAAGCTCTCCTCCTTGGCCGATGATCCTCCGCACTGACACACTTAGCTGGAGGAGGCTGGCTGGCCTTTGATCTGGGGATTGGGCCCCGTCTCTTTGCTCCCTCTCCCCGCTGTAGATTGGATTTGCTACGGGACTTTGCAGGATAAAATCCTAATTAAATTACCCTAAAACTGTGGAGCAGGTCTATTAATAGAAAAGTTGACATCAATCCCCACAATGTATCATTAGCAAAGCGCGTCTCTGTCGGGCGCTTGCTATAGGTTAAAAGCCTGCTTATCGATTGTTCCTTGTGGTGCTTTGCATGACTTGGTTTTTATCCTCTTCCCTCGTAATCTGTGGGTGATGTTCAAAGGAAGGTGTGGAAAGAGAGAGAGAAAGAGATAAAGGGCCTATATAAAGTTATATTATATATATAATAATATAATAATGTTAGCCTGTGTTGAATATAGATACAGTTTTGGCCTGAGTGTTTTTTTTTTCTATCATTGTGCCCTTGTGGAAATCTGTCAGCACAAAGCTAGCGATTATAGGTGTTGCAAGAATCAGATCTTTACACCAGAATGATCAGCCAAAGCAAAGCAAATGCATAGCCACAAGGCCAAGGTGAGACCGTGAAGGATGCGGTGTAGCACACGTAGCGCCCACCGTTAGCGTGATGTCACCTTACATGTGGAGCTCCGCACTTCTCCGCGCTTCTGCTTTTGTGTTGGGCTGTGCTGCTCGACGGGTTTTTGTGAGTGCCGTGTTTTCTTGTCTTAACCGATGCGGCAGACGTGCGCGGCGTCATCGAGCGGAACAGGCGAGCCGGCCACTTCGGAACCGCCTCCGTGTCCAGCAGGTGAGCGCCTCACAAGTCACTTCCACACTGTCGAGGGCCACCCAGTATTACTATTCTAATTACTGACATGGAATCGCACACAATCGTCATCCATGGTAGCGACTACCTTAATTCATTTAGCTTATACACTCTCAGAAATAAAGGTATTGTGGAGGTACATTTTTTTTCTTTCAGGAACAAATTTCCAAAATGTACTATGAAAGTACAATAATGTTCTATTTGGGTACTAATAAGTAACTTTTCAAGCAAAAAAAAGGTAGAAATTAATGATGTATTGCTTCCACGGGTACACTTTTATGTACCTATGGGGTACCACCCTAGTGACAACTGTTTGTACCTTTTTAGTGTACAGCATGTATACTAGGGCAGCATACAGCATGTATAGGGCAGTGTACAGCATGTATACTAGGGCAGCATACTACAGCATGTATACTAGGGCAGCATACAGCATGTATAGTAGGGCAGTGTACAGCATGTATACTAGGGCAGCGTTGAGCATGTATACTAGGGCAGCGTACTACAGCACTAGGGCAGTGTACAGCATGTATACTAGGGCAGCATACAGCATGTATAGTAGGGCAGTGTACAGCATGTATACTAGGGCAGCATACAGCATGTATAGTAGGGCAGCGTACAGCATGTATACTAGTGCAGCCTACAGCATGTATACTAGGGCAGTGTACAGCATGTATACTAGGGCAGCGTACAGCATGTATACTAGAGCAGCGTACTACAGCATGTATACTAGGGCAGCGTACTACAGCATGTATACTAGGGCAGCATGTGTATTTGTATAGCATGTTATTTATCCATGAATTTTCACCTGAATAATTCTGCTGAAAGGGGAGGTCTGTTTCTGTGTCTCTCATGTATGGTACACAACGCTTACTTTGGCCTGGATTCAATGAACCTTGGTAACTTTTACCTACAAATAAATGTTTTGTTTGCTTTATTTGTTCACAAACACAGTTTGGCAATTTAAATTTTGAACTTACCAAACTGTGTTTGTGTAAAAAAACCTACTCGCTTGCGTTTGCTCAAATGTTGATCGAATGCAGGCCTGTATATCAGCAGGCAGGATAGAGTAACAGGGTGGAGAGACAGCCGGGCAGTGACACAGAGTGACTCCTTCAGAGAGAAAGCCCTCATCCACAAACAGTGGGGAAAAAAGCAGGTGTTTATTTAAATACATGCACAAACACATACAGGAACAGGGGCTGAAAATAAGATTAATTATGTCAAAAAGGAATTCAGTCACTGAACAACATGAATAGCACTTACCCTTCCTGCTCGTACACGCGAGCGCACACACACACACACACACACATACACACACGCTCCTCCGCCTCCCTCCTCCTCCTCCTCATGTATTTACACTATGATGATAAATTGAAAAAGTAAACGTATAATTAGCCAGCATTTCTTTGATTGTTTTCTTTAGAGATTATGCTTCTTGTCAGAACGCGCGGTTTGAGAGGGTGAAGGTCACGCGTGATTGGATGAGGGGGGATTCCTTTCCCTCAACTCGCTGAATAATAGATTCCGGCCCCCTGCCAGGAGAAGTGATTGTGTTTCCACAAGACATAATTTTTGTTTACTGAGTGTTAATAATAGCTAATTAATAATCAGATTTGGCTGTCTGGAATATTGGCCCCTTTTAAGGATAAGAAGTCAAGTGTTTAACTGAGGGAGGATGCGTTCCGGGGTTTGGTCCCGGGGGGGGCGGCGTGGGGGTGGGTGTTGGGGGGGCGAAAGAAGGGGTGTCAGCAAGGCCACACGCCTCCACCTCTCCTGTCACGTCCCTGCACTGAAAGTCACACTGTCCAGTTTACATGACATCACATCCCAAGCACAGTGCTTACATCCAGTACCCCTGAACGTCTTTCCAAAAGTGGGGGGGGGGGGGGCTTTTCTGCACCCCCTCCCTATACGTACACAGTAAAATACTAAGGGCCTGATTTACAGCCAATGATTGGTGCAAAGCAAATACCATGACCAATCATTGATAAAAGGTTTTGCACACACTTAGTAAATCAAGCCCTTAGTGTTAATTTAGCTCTAATGGAGTTTATATGAAGTACAAGAGAGATGACATGCACTCTTTCAGAATTTAGCCGTTTCTCCACTGTTCCATACAGTGCGTGCCGTTGGCGGTAATTTGAAGGTAGCTCGTGTGTTACGCCAACGCACAATTGTTCCCCGTCGCAGCGACAGGCAGACCTGTTGCTTTTAGGACGTCGCAAGATACCGTGGCGGGGGGGAGTGAGACTGGCGTCACCTGTGGGGGAGGAGACGGTGCACCCCGTTTTACTCCTCTCAAATTGCCCAGGCTCCCTGCTCCTCCATCCCAGCCGATCCGAAAGCTTTCAGAGTGAAGGAGTGCAGGAATGAAGGGATTTAGAGGAGAGGAGATGAAGCAACCCTTCCGCCGCACACACACACACGACAGAGACAGAGAAGAAGAGAAAGCAGGGGAGAAGATAAGACTGTATCTAACTGTCTCTCTTTCTGACCCCCCCCCCCCCCCCCACTTCCCTTCCCACAATCCCCCGCCCCCACCCCCCTACAGCGTTGTGAGATGGGACGACGAAGCGGATGTCACGGCCCTGGAAGGACACTTCGATATTGTGATGTGCGCCGACTGGTAGGTGCGCGCGTCGTCAGGGGCGACCAGCACTCCGTCGCGACAAACGGGGACGAACAAAGCCGCCTCGCCACCGGCGCATTAATATTCTCGCGTCCGTCGCGGTCGTCAGACGGCCTTCGTCAGAGAGAAACTTGTAGCGCATTATTTCCCCTAGGCTGGCTGCGAGAGGCATTTCCATTTTTCTGAAATTGCCTCTTTTTCATGCTTCACGTCCCAGCAAATGGATGACTTAGGCAAATTGCAAATAATTATGGCTCAGTGCGGAGAGAGGGAGAGAACTGGGGAGAAAACTAGTGTAGCAACACAAACATCTCAATTAGCCGGCTTCTTAACATAGATCTCACTACTGATCAAGGAGCCTAGGCACTTTTTTCTTTTTCCTTTTTCTTCTCTCTATCTCTCTATCTCTCTCTCAGGTGCATTTCTGTTAATGTGGATGGGATTGTTTTCCCTTCTTCTTCCCATTTGACTCTGCTGGCCCTGGATCTCTCTTCCGTAGTGGACGACAGCGCTACCCCGCGCTTCTTATCTCGTCCCCGTGAAGGAGAGCACGGTTCTGCTATCGCGTAATGAGCCTCTCATTTTCACCTGTGTTAGGGGTACTCCACATTACTCCCTGTTACATTAGCTTTCTCTTCATTCAAGGCACAACTTGTGCATTGATTCACATTCACATTCTCGCACACACTTATGGCGTAGATATTCTACTGAGGCAGTGAGCCTACACCTGGGACTCGAACACACATCCTCCGTCAGGGGGCTGAGGCCTGGGACTGGGATTTGATCCTTGGTCTCATAACTGAATTTGAAACGTAAAGGATATTCAGGCGCATTGTCGCGCCTCTCATTGAAGTCTCGAGGCATGTAGAGCCAGTCCAGTCCGGCCCCCCCGCCCAAAATACAAATGAGGAACGTGGACCAGGTTTGACACGCCAGGTGGGTAGTGTAGTTTATTGGCTTTGTGAGCGAGAAGAAGGAGTTTCAGTAAAAGCTTCAGTAAAACAGCTCTCTAGGAGAGCGAATGGGGTTGGCGGGCAGAAGGGCGGGGGGGTGAGTGTCTAATGAGGGCTGGTTTTTGGCGTGTGTGCGAGGCGTGAAGAGATGACTCACGCAGCCGGCCCTCTTCCCCTGCCGTTTCCCCGGGTTGCGCTCGGCGCCGCGGGCCCCGGGAGCGGCTCGGCGCGGAGCGTTGGCGGCGGCAGGCGCCGTAATTGCCGTCAGGAGAGCGATCGCTCTGCGATTAGCGAGCCGCGAGGCTGACGATCACCTGCGAAAAGGTCAACAGCCACACTTCTGCTCGTATTAATTATAGTCTTTCAGACAATCGCGGCGGTTTTTAGCGCCGGGCTGGCAGAAGCCCCGCCGAAGCCCCGCGGAGCCCCGTCGCTTCGCTGCGACCGAGTTCACACCGCGCGTCACAGAAAGAGAGAGAGAGAAAGTGAGGAAGATGGATAATCCTCTTCCTCTTTTCGGAGAGAGGGAAAGACGACACCGTGCAATACGGAGAGAGGAGGTCATGTATTTGGGTACGAGACAAATATCTTAACACAATGCAAACAATAAAAAATAAATAAAATAATTATTTTTTTTAAAACGCTTTCGCTTTTCTTTCAGTCTCAAATTGAGCCCGAGGGACAGAAACAGAGCGAAATATAAGCATTTGGTGTTAAAAACCGCAGTTTACAACTCTGATTGGCTGTCTGATTGACGCTCAAACTTGGCGAAGCGCTGGCTGTCTGATTGACGCTCAAACTTGGCGAAGCGTTGGCTGTCTGATTGACGCTCAAACTTGGCGAAGCGTTGGCTGTCTGATTGACGCTCAAACTTGGCGAAGCGTTGGCTGTCTGATTGACGCTCAAACTTGGCGAAGCGTTGGCTGTCTGATTGACGCTCAAACTTGGCGAAGCGTTGGCTGTCTGATTGACGCTCAAACTTGGCGAAGCGTTGGCTGTCTGATTGACGCTCAAACTTGGCGAAGCGTTGGCTGTCTGACTGACGCTCAAACTTGGCGAAGCGTTGGCTGTCTGATTGACGCTCAAACTTGGCGAAGCGTTGGCTGTCTGACTGTCGCTCAAACTTGGCGAAGCGTTGGCTGTCTGATTGACGCTCAAACTTGGCGAAGCGTTGGCTGAGGAGCAGGGAACGGAAGCACTCGATGACAAATGAAACTGGCTCTTTATCTCGTGCGAAGACAGACGCAGCCGCCCAGCGATGATGGTACCGTATGGAATGGGCCGGGCTTCAGCAGATGAACGTGCGTTTGATAATGTGCGGAGTTCGCCGCGCACCTCAGGCTTTAAGAGTAATTAGGGACCGGTGTGAGGGGTCCCTGTGGGGTCATTTCAAGTTGAAAGGTGTGTGCTTAATGACCATATGGTCAGTCTGCCACTCGTTCAGAGAGCGGCGTGGCTGCAGGGCACTCGGCTGTACGGGAGGGGGAGGGGCTGAGAGACGTTACCCCCTCCGGATCCACCCCCTGGCCCATGTCACACAGAGGACAGACGGCAGGCACTGCGGTGCGTGAGAGATGCGGGCAGAAAGAGTTTATTTTCTGTGTTAGATACACATATGCACACACAAGCATCCACACGCCAATAAGTGTGTTAAGGTTTTAGAGTAAGTATTTCCAGTTCTCCCTGTTGCTGAGGGTAAATTGGTGGCTATGCTAGCATAGTAATTATTAATAGTGCATTTATTTGATTTGATTACTGTACAATATTTTATAATACTGTGCAAAGAGAGAATTTTAAATTTTTTCAGACAACACGTACACTCACACACAATAACAGGATCTGTACACTGATTACTGTCCTACCATGGTAAACACCTTGCCCCATTCTTGCTATCTTGCCTGCAAGGGATTGTGGGTAAACTGCAGATGCCACACACAGCAGAGTGTAGTCTCTGTGCTCTTTCCCTCAGTTGAGGAGCTCACCAAATCCTGTCCCATTGTCCTGGCTTAGTCCCACTGCCGGGGTGGAATTCCAGCACTGGGGAGGCCGTCCGCTTGGCCAGGACAGTATCTGGCAGGCCTGTTCCTTCTAAGCTGCCTGTGTGTGGGAATGAAGATAAAGCCCTTTGTCTGTGGAGGACAGAACCGGCATGTAGGCTTGTGCACACGTGTGCTTGTGTGTGTGTGTGTGTGTGTGTTTGTGCGTGTGTGTGTTACTCTGGAAGCTGTGACAAGGTATCTCTGTCTCACACACACGCTCGCGAGGGCACACACACAACATGCTCGGTCCGAGGCCGACGTTGAGCCTCAAACATACACACTTCTCCTTTTCTTTACTCACTTCTGAGCGTTGACCCCGCTGCGTCCTTCACAGTTTGGGTGACGGACAGGTGGAGGGGCTTATTTTTAGAAATCCTTTTCATTTCACAAAAAGCATTACATCAGCAGCAGAGACAAAAGAATTAGGAGCATTCAATAACCGAAAAACGCATCCAAGTGGGAGACGCCTACCAACGGGGGAAAAAAAAACCAAACAAAGCAAAGCACGGCCCAATAAAAATGAAGGTATTACTCGCTAATCGTCAATAACGTCAATCATCTGATTAGAATAAGCAGCTAAGCAACACCATATGATTTCAGCAAGTAATTTAGTAAATGCCTCCCTCGCCCCGGCGTTCCAATGGATACTTCAGGTTTCATTGCACAGATGAAGTTAATGCGGCCGGGATTAGGCCAGATTAAGTGTGGAAGTCGGGTCACGATGGGCTGGCGTCAGATTGGGCGCACCCTGGTCCTGGAAGGCTTAGATGACCACCGCATATGGACCACCTCCAGATTACGGGGGGTGGGGGGTGGGCAAAGGAAGGTTCTGCCAAGAAAATTACAGTCAAATTCGTTTCTCAGACCAAGCCAGGAACACCTTGGATTGCCCACCCTTCCTCTCCCCCCCCCCTCTCTCTCTCCTTGCTTTTGTTTTGATGACCGTGTCATCCTATTTTGTGCTTGAAGGATAACCAAGGGGAGACTGCATGAGAAGGTTTTGGTTAATATACTTTCGTAATGTACTACCCAGGCTATTTATAAAGGCTTAAGTGGCCTGTTTTTTAGTTTAGTTTTTTTCTTGGAAAGACAAGGTGCTTCCGAGGGCTCTGCTCTCCCGTGTGGAGTGAGAGAGTGTCGGTCTGAGCCCACACTCTGAAGACTGCTGGCTTAATGGAACACAGACTTCCTGCTTCTCAGAAAAGAGAGAAGGGGGGGTTCTGGGAGATGGGTACCGGGGGCAGAAGGAAGGGTAAATGCAGAGTATCAGATGACGGGCACTTTCGTGGTGCGGAACGGGCGAGGGCGGTTTGGGGCGGGTAGCGCTGCGATCACCAAGGGAGGGGACGGATGTACTGGTCCTACCTCCACCCCCAATACACCCAACCCTCATTGTTCAAACTTGACCTATCCCTCCCAAAACATGAGTGCAGGGGGGTTCAGCAGATAATGAAACTGATTGAAGGTCAGGGGTCATGATCCCTACATGCATAAAGGAGGTCATTCCTAAATTTATCTGTAAATTCACCCTCGGCCTCATGCAAGGAATGGGTGAAAGTGCTGAGATTATGGCCTTTGTTTATATACTGCAGAAATCTTTCAAATCGGCTGTCAAATCCTCCTCATTTACATTAGCCCCACAGCCTTTCAGCGTAGTGGGAGGTGCCTCTCTGACAATGGAGCCATAGTTATAGTGTAACCAGTCTTACTTCTGTTAGAAAGGCAGTCACAGGGCTGTCTGTTTTGAGGAACAAGTAATCGCAGTAGCCTTCAAATAAAAAGCTGTGTGCGTTTGGCATGAGTTAAGGGTGAATCAGGTGTGTTCCTGACAGTGTCACACACACACACACACACACACACGGGCAGTGCTTTTTCCACAGCGATCCCGCACAGTTGTGTCTGCCCCAGATCCGGACTGGCAATGCTGAGGTCAGAGGTCGGGAGACGGTATTCCAAGCACACACTGTACAGTTCACTTCAGTTGCTGTGCCCTAGTCTTTTTTTGTCGCCTTCTTTCCGTCCGCCCTTTATCTTCAAGGTAAATACATGAAGAATACATGTTCCTGGGTGAGATCAGCAGCTGTGCCATGGGGGCCACGGGGCTACGTGCACGCCACCCCTACTTCCTGCATTCGCACATGGAAGGCGGGCGGCTAACGTGACTTTCTCTGGGATCACAGGCCTTTCAGAGCCTGAGAGAGATTTGGATTACGTGGAACTGGGTCTGGGGAGGCTTGTATATTGTTGCATTTAATAAAATTACTTGTGAACTCAATTTATTATAATATTGGAATATAAAATCGCGCTGCTTGCGCTCCCCCATTTTAATTTGAGTGACACCAGCGGGGGAGCCCCGTTGAGGAGGGGGGTAATGGGCCCTTTGTGCGGCTTTATCTGATCGCTAATGCAAAGTGTGTTTTTAGAGTGATCATGGGGTGCAATGAGGCATGAGGTGAAGCCTGAAGCCGTCGCGCTGCTGTTTTCCCTCCTCATTTCCGCCGCCACGGCAACGCTCCTGTCAGGAGTCTCCTGATTGTTCCACCCCCCCCCACACACACACACACACACACACACATCACCACCAGCGTCTATGGATGCTCATGCACGCACACAGCAATGCTTCTACTTGCCTGCTTACATGTTGTACGCACACACACACACACACACACACACACAAATGATCACACACGGGCAGAACAGTTCCATGTATATTTTCCATGTAAGGACAAGCACAGAGACGCGCATGGTGTGCGTGCAGACTCGCTCATTGTCCCTCACACACACACACAGCTTCGCTCACAGTCACACACATGTCCATATCGCTCACACATAACCGCACTTTGCCTGTGAAACTGTGACCGTCTGAGTCACACACACACCATCGCTGTCAAAGAGCATTCGAGTTTCCAGCACTTTCCTTCATCTGGGACTTTCCAGGTCTCACAGCGGAAAGCAGGATTCATGGCTAATGGGGAATTTTCACAGTAAGAGGAGGAACGTGCAATTAAACTGGGATACGCTCTCCGGATGACGGGTCAATTGGACACGGTCTCACCCCGCCCTGTGCTGAAATAATGTCTGTCTGATAAACACTTATGAATAATATATAGGCGTAACTTGGTAACAGGCAGAATTCCTCAGACGTCCTTTAAGGTCATTTACGTCCCAATAAGGCTTCTGACCGAACCGAGCGTTCAGAGTGAATCCCACAAAACAACTAACATTTTCTGCCTTGAAGTAGACATCTCAAGCGTACGTGCATTACCCATACATACATTCAGCAAAGAAGAAAGGGACTCATGATCTTTAAGTGCTCAGTATGAATCTTTCATACGCGATGTCGACTCACTCGTGCATTAACATGTGCCGGAAGCCATATTGGTTACACCGACTATGCGTTGTTTCATACGGAACCGCTCAAGTAAAAACGAGGATAGACGGGGGCCGTTCGGTCTTTTCGCTATGCGTGTTCAGTCAAGTTAAAGTGGTGTGATTTGGCGATCATGCCCATACGGCTCTCTCTTACTTCACCCCCACCCCCTCCACCCCCAAGTTGTTGCGCCTGTGTACATTGTGTTAAATTCTGTGTCTCCAGACGCTAGTTCTAAAAGGAGCGTTTGTTATGGACGCATCGTGAGTGACAGCGCATGACGTGGGCGGGGCTGGGGGTGGGGTGAGGGTGAAGGTGGCGGGGGGGGGGGGGGGGGGGGTAAATCATCTTACTCATGCAAATTGTTTTTCATCGTTTTGTGGTTTTATTTGTAAACAAAGGAAAATAAATAGCCTGCTGGTTTATCTGGAGCCGCTATCTCTGGAATGCATTCTAATCTCTGCTCTCTCTGTCTCTCTCTCCCTTTCTCTCCCTCTCTCCTTCCCTCCCTCCCTCATGCTAGCCTGTTCCTGGACCGTTACAGGGCTGGCCTGGTTGATGCAATAAAGAGATTACTGCGGCCCAACGTAAGTGTGTTTCAGTTCTCGCTAAAGCGCCCAACAGTAATTAGTCTGCACACAATGATTGAGACACTAATGGAATGGCAGGATTAATATCATGTAATACTTTAATACTTATTATGTGCAACTTGAATTGAGTCTTCTAATCTCTCCGATGCTTTTGGTAATCATAAAGCAGGGAACTTCTTATATTTGGCCCTGTGATAAGACCCATGCCGCGAATGGCAAAGTAAATGAAAACGCTTCAAAGATAGCATGAGATTACTATGTATCTCCAGGGTTTTCAAGTATTCGCTTTTGATAAAAAAAATATCTTTATATTAAAAAAAGGATGGGTGGGAGGGGAGCAAACACTGGGGTGGGATATGCGGGGTCCTGTCATTTGTAATCTATTCAGGGGGTTACCGTCTCGATCCCGAAATTTCACTTTCAACTCCCCCAGTAGCCTCTGTCCCATACTTCCCCTCTAGTGAACAGAAATAACCCCTATTAAATCTGATATATCTCAACCTATATATGAGCACACACACACACACACACACACACACAGGCACACATGCACACGCACGCACCCGAAAAAACACGCACACGCAAACACACACACACGAGCGCGCACACACATGCGCACGCACACACACGCATTCTATATATCCCCTCTGCATCTAGCCTTGTGTCTTCCCCATGATATTGACATTGTGTATCTTGCTCAATTCAGAAGTTGTTTTATAAGGACATGATCAGCGTTAAGATGTGCTATCAGTAACATGACTTTCTTTTTTAAATTGTGAGAGCTCGCAGGTACCCGTGTTTTTACTCTAACGTGCAAGGTGTAAGGTTCTGGTCAGAGCCACAGGCAAATAAATTGGCAGAATTCTGCCATTCAGTTTTAAAATCGATGCAATTTCAAAGGAGATTTTTGAACTATTACTTCATTAAGGGCTAATATCACCAATTAAATATTTGTAGAACTAGCTGAAAGGACTATGGGCAGTTAATAAATCATTGTTGCAGCAAACAGACCGTTACTAATGCAAGTCTGTTATTATTAATAACATCGGTATGTGTGTTTGTTCTGGGAAGGTGTCTCTGAATGAGCTGTCACTCCAGAGAAAGGGGCGGAGCTTCCTTTTCCAGCTGCCGTAGGAGAAGCGTTACACACAGATCACACGTCTGGCGCTAACACATCTTTCTAACCCGCGTAACAGGATTAAGGAAAACAATTAATTCATCATCTAAGAGCTGCAGTGCACTGTAACGTCAACAGAGGTGAAAATATAAGTCAGCTGATGTGTCGGTTTGATTTTCTTCTTTTTGCTTTTAAACAACACGACAATTAATTAATGCAGCTGCATTATTACAAATGAGACCATATGGACGTGGTTTCTTTGTGCTTTTGTTTATTTCACATCCTCCATTTAATTAAAACAATAATATGATCAAAATATCAAATGATAATATTTAAAGCCGAAGGATTTCAAAGAAACTTTGAACCTCTGCCTAATCCTTTTAGTGCACAACTGGCTCCGCTGGTTGTCCAATAAAGTGCGGGTGCGTTTCCAGGCATTGATTGGATTAGGCCGTCTTTAATCTTTTTGTTTATTATCTAATATAATACCTGCGAGACATGGAGTCAAATGAGAATATGCAGCTGACCACTCTCTGGACCCTGATGTTAGACCACGGCCTGGCTGCCGGACTGCGGCTAACCAGGCCAGCAATACGGAACTCCCATACCCGCCACGCCTACAGAGGGTTCTCGTTTACGCGTGTCGGCGTGTATCAAAGCTCTTAAGAAGGTTCTGTGACAAAAAACAAGCTTGTTTTTTTTTCATGGATGTTGGGCTGAGGCTGGTAATCAGCGTGGTTGGCAAGCACAGACACACACGTACATAGACACGCACACACACATGCATATGGGCACACACACACACGTACATACATGCATATGGGCGCACACACACACGCACGTACACACATGTACATGCATATAGGCACACACACACACGTACATACACACACACATGTGCATACATGCATATGGGCACACCGCCTCCCCCATTCACACCAAGAGACAAGTTTAAATTAAATGCATGTTTTGCGGTTGTTCGGTTTGCAGTTGATATTTAGCCGTTGGGTTTGCCAGTTTATTCTTTGAGCTTAACCCCCCCACCACCACTGTTTATGTATTGCAGTGGTAATAGAGGGAATACTTGGTGGGGGTATTAGCTTTGATTCATTGAAACTTTGTTTACCTGTGAGGATGGAAGAAAATAGATGCAACATTAACTTGAAAAATTGCTGGAAAAGAAAGTTTATTACATACTAGAGATTTAAAAAGCTGTGAGGCTAACAAAGCACCCGAGTCTGGCCTTTCAGCCTCCCCCTCCTGACCCCCCTCGCGTTCCTCTCCAGGGGACGGGCCTGGTCTTCGCCCCGCTCCGCGGAGACACTCTGGCCGAGTTCTGTCAGCTGGCGGAGAGGGCCGGCTTCTCCGTCTGCAGATACCAGAATTACGACGAGCACATTTGGAACCTTCATTTAAAGGTGAGCATGCTGCCTGGGCCTGATAACGGGACGCCCCCCACCCCCCCCCCCCCCCCCCCCCCCCCCCACCCTACCAACGCGCCCCCGATCCCCCACGGTTTCCCGGACCGTTGGATTGGACGATTTCTTCGCGTCCTCTCGGTCAGAGCAGGTACTTGTGCTCTTCACTAATCATGGAGTCGAGTGGATTAACTCCTCTTAATCTCCACGACACGGACACACATTATTCAAGAGCCACTTTCCCTTCTCCTCCTCTCCTCCTGCTGCTCCCCTCACTCCGCTGCACAGGAACCAGGCAGGTGGACCTCAGTACTCTCACAGAAAGTGCCCCGCCAGCATCGGCCCTCTTTAAAAGTCAGCTGTAGCACAAATGGCTTACATAACGTGTAACCGGTTAAACTGTAAAGTTGCCATGGATATTGTCAGGCATCTGCTGAGCAACTGATGTCTCCCCCCCCCCTGTTTTTCTTTTTGTGGAAATGAAGCTTTCCAGCGACTGACTGATGCTCATGGCTTTTTCCCATTCTGGTCTCTTCTTTCTTCACACGGAAATAACCGTTACTGCCCGCCTGCCACGCTGCGGCATTGTGGCGTCCTGCTCCTCGCATACTCGGAGCGTTAAATACGCGACGGCCTCTCTCTGTCTCAGGCCGACCTGTTGCCCTTTCTCCCTGTCTCAACCAGTTTATATTTTGTAGGTGAGGTGACTGTATTGTTCGCAGTCCTGGCTTATAAATGGTGTGCCGTTCAAGGACAGAGCTATGCAACTGATGTTATTAACATAGAGATTTAACCCCTCTTATAATGTGTAGACTGAATTGCCCTTATAATATGCGGGGACCGAATCACTTATTTAATATGCTGAAACGGAGTGGCTCTTAAAAAGTGAGGTGCTGTTAAAATGTGCAGAAACTGAATCCCTCATATAGTCCCTCTCCTCCACCCTGCTGGGCAAGTACTGCATAAAGGAAACATCCTCATTATACCTAAATTTAACCCCCCTTCCCCAAAGATATCACACGCACGCACACACACACACACACAAAAAACAACAAGTAGTCAAATCTTTTATTTTTGTGGCCTCTTCCCACATACATACAGGTGTGTTTGTGTATATATGTGAGTGTATTTGTGTGTGTGTGTGTGTGTGTGTGTGTGTGTGTGTGTGTGTGTGTGTGTACATGAGCATGTATGTAAGATAGTGTGTGTGTACATTTGTGTAAGCGTGTGCGTGTGTCTGCATGTACGGTGTGTGTGTGTGTGTGTGTGTGTGTGTGTGTGTGTGTGTGTGTGTGTGTGTGTGTGTGTGTGTGTGTGTGTGTGTGTGTGTGTGTGTGTGTGTGTGTGTGTGTGTGTGTGTGTGTGTGTGTGTGTGTGTGTGTGTGTGTGCGCATCTACGGGTGTGTGTAAAAGTGTGTTTGTGTGTGTGACCGTGTGTGTGTTAGACTCAGATGGGCCATGTCCAGCTGGTTAACAGCAGTGTCCTGGCGGGACAGGGCTGTGGCGGGACGCTGTGAGGGCTCATTAAACAGCCCGGCCCCACCAGCGCACCCCGGCTCACGGGAAGACCGAATGGCTGTCCCAGCAGGCCTCCGCCTCTCTCTACAGCCCGTCTCCACGGCGATTTCCGCTTTACGGGGTAAAGCCACGGTCGTGTAGCAGCCGTCTGAGTGGCCACCCCGCGGACGCTCGCTCGGCTGCCTCGTCTCCATGGTCGCGGGGGCAAGAGTGGCTCGCTTTCAGCCCCGTCACTCAGAGGCTGCTGGGAGCAGTGGTAGGGGCCAGGGAGGATGATGTCATCTGGGCTTTGACTGAGCCCTGCTCTGATTGGTTCCTGGGTGGAGAGGTTGGGGTGAGGAGTGGAGAGTAAGCGCCGGCTGTACTGTGGTCGGGGCTGAGGTCAGAGCGCGGCAGGGTAGCCGCAGGGGGCGGGGCAGGTGTGCAGAAACCACACAAAGGCCACAGACAGGTGCACATGCCCAGGTGCTGCAGTGCCCACGACACAAGCCTTAGCCCAGCAGTGACCCCACTACAGCCCAGCAGTGACCCAGCCACAACCCAGCTCCAGCCCAGCAGTGACCCAGCCACAGCCCAGCAGTTACCCAGCCACAGCCCAGCAGTGACCCAGCTCCAGCCCAGCAGTGACCCAGCCACAGCCCAGCAGTGACCCAGCTCCAGCCCAGCAGTGACCCAGCCACAGCCCAGCAGTTACCCAGCCACAGCCCAGCAGTGACCCAGCCACAGCCCAGCATTGACCAAGTTTTGTCTGAACACCACATCTCATTCCCATCATTTGTCTTTTAGTCTTTTTGATTTTCTCTATTTAAGTCCCAGTCTCAAGGATTATTATTTTTTATTTAATTTTTTGTGTGTGTTTTCTCTTACCTTAGCAAGCACCTGATTTCATTACATTACATTACAGTCATTTGGCAGACACTTTTATCCAAAGCGACGTACAATATGTGCATACCGAAGGTCATTGAAACAACTACAAACAGGTCAGATAAGGTACAGTTCTATCATAAAATAGCAGCTATCCATACAGGTATCCATTTTCCTTTCTCCTCACTTTCGTGGCATTCAACGATTAATAATCGTTTCAAATTATGAAATCATTTCAATACTATCAAATCATAATAAAAGCCATCTAAAAAAATAGTTTTTAGAAATGTATCTGCTGGCACATCTGCTGAAATGAAAGGCTGTGTGACTTCACGCTTTGACCTTATTTGTATGTATCTGTTCAGTCCCTGTAACCCATTCTGACTGCTGGTTATTCAGCAGGACCCTGACCTTTGGTAGAGCACAGAGCAGCCCAGCTGTGACCTGTGACCCCGCTACAAACATTATCACGCCTTTTATACCAAATCCTTGGACACTAGATGCAGGAAGTTCTTAACCCAGGAGTAAATACCCCGTATTTTTTTTGCTCGTTTTTTAAACCCCCCCCTCCCCCTTCCCCTGACCTAACAAAAGCTCTGTCGCTGTCATTTGCAGCGGCCTCACCAACCCGTCAGCCCGTAGGGGCTTTAGCCGCACCGTGTGAACGTTAGAACGGCCGAGCTGCCATGGGAAAACACGGAGCCGTCTCTAAAAACAGGCCCGAAACGCTTGCCCAGCGTCGGCGCTCCGCTCCCGGGCTCCCGCAGAGCCCCGTCTCCCGTGTTTCCTGTCCTCTCCTCCCCTACTCTCTACCCTTCTCTCTCGACTAGCATCTCCTCCAGTTACACGCTTTTCCCACCCCCGTTTTGTTCTCGAAGGCTCCGTGTTCTGTAATAACTTGCCTCAACCTGGAAGGCAGGACAAAGGGAGGCATTGTCTGTGTTGCTGGAAAAGGTTCAAGTCCTTGCTTGATGGGCATTTCCTGTCTGGACAGGAAGTTGAAGAAAAGGTGAACCCCCCTCCTCCTCCCACCAGAGGAGATTATAAAGTGACAGCTTAAAATAGCAGATAAATTGTCGATTATAGTAACGATAAGGACGGTGGCGGTAACTCCCAGGTGTTGTGAAGGGCTGGTTTTGGGCTTGTCTGTGGGGTGCGGGGGAGGAGTTGGGGGTGGGTGAGTGGTTTTCCACGCCAGGCCTTCGGGCCAGCGGGCGGGGACACAATGACAGGACACCGGATACCTGCGGCTGAGCGCGGACATTTAGTGACACTTGTACAATAAAGTGCCACTTAGAGCCCATTAGGAGCCAGGATTAGCGGGCCGGCTTGGGTTTCTCTCCAATTAGCACCGCGTTCCCAGGTGTATCCTGCAGGTGGGGGTCAGGTCCCTCCTGAGGTCAGCTGATCGGCAGGCGACGCCCATAGCTGCCAGGCAAATCTCGCAGACCCCGCCCACTCCTACTCCTGGCCAATGACGTATCACATGCAGTTTTGGAAAAAAATAATAATAAAAGGAACGTAAGATCTTTCCAGTCACATGGTCATTTCTTATTGCTTATTTCTAATGTCTGATATAAAGAAAAGGAGAACAGAAGGGTGTGGAGGGAAAAGGGGGGGGGGGGGGGGGGTTGGGGGGCATTTGGGGGCCTGGATACTCACCCCCCCCCCCCCCCTTACCCTCCTACACCAATACCTCCTCGGCATTGTGTGCCCCCGATGCACCTGAAGTCTGGTGGGGTCTTTGTTTGGGACGGACCACCTATGGTGCCTCTGTGCAGAGGGGGATAATGATGTCCTCAGCTGGGAGGAGAGGAGGTGGGGTGGCCTGAGTCAAGTGTCTCTCTGTCTGCTTGTGTGAGATCCCTGGGATGGGCGGGGGGGGGCTGTGTGAGATTACCCTGGGGCAACAGAGGAGTCAGGGCACTTGGGCAGTTCTGTATCCAGCTCCCCCCCCCCCCCCCCCTCACCCCCTTTAAATCCACCCCCTGCTCTCTCTCTCACACACACACACACACACACACACACCCATCACACTCCTCGCATGTTCTTACATTCACTCTATTGCTCACAAAAAACACACTTACACGCACACTTTCCCTCTCACAAAGACATCAGTTTTCTTCCTTTCAATCTTTCTATTTTTCAGAGGCAAAGGTTCCATCTCACGCTCACACACTCTATCCCAAACGTTTACACTCATGCACACCACACACCCATATCGCATGTATGCGCAAACGCACACACTGACGCACACATCAGCTGCTGCTGGCTGGCGAGTGTGACACGGGTGCAGGGGGTGGGAGGGGGTCCCTTTTGAGGAATCATGAAGAAACAATGAAGGAAAGTTGAAGTGGCTTTAAAAGATCAGGAGCTGATTCATTCATAGCCCTTATCTCCCGATGAACAGCCCGCTCTGGGTATGTGTGGGGCCGATCTGTTCGGAGAGGAGATACATAATGCACCCCAAAGTGCCACGCCCAGTCAGGCACATCACACCACTCCGTACTGGACGCACGCAACCTGGATTCTGCTTGACCAGGAAGTCCATTGAAAGAACTGCATTTGACACATTTTGTCATAACAATTGAATACAGAATGTTTTTTCATGCATGCGCATGTTGAAAGAGCTGGGGTACGGGTGGGGCAGTAGGGGGTTGGGGGGGGTAATGGTGGTACGGTGGGCAGGGGTACATATGAAAGCTGGGGTACGGGTGGGGCAGTAGGAGGTTGGGGGGGTGGATAATGGTGGGCAGGGGTACATTTAAAGGAGGTGGGGTACGGCTGGGGCAGTTGGGGGTTTTGGGGGGGGGGGGGTGGATAATGGTGTTACGATGGGCAGGGGTACATATGAAAGAGGTGGGGTACGGCTGGGGCAGTTGGGAGTTTTGGGGCGGGGGCGGGGGGTGGTGGATAATGGTGCTACAGTGGGCTGGGGAAGATGGCGGTATGGCGGACAGGGGTAGTTATGAAGGCGTTGGGTGGCAAGGGGGCGGGCCTGCTGGCACATTGGCCCTGTGAGATCCGCAGCTCCGGCGTGGAGAGAAATGGTGCCATTTTTATTTATTTTATTTATTTATTTTTTTCTGCTTCCAAGACTGCATGTTATCCTCTTATCCCTACTGTTGTGGAATAGAGCAGAAGCAGCTGGAGAACTGTAAGACGCCTGATAATGCCGCTATTTTCCGCTGGCCCATCTTAATCTTGTTACACAAATGGTTGTGAAGGGAGTCATGAATTTGAATTTTGCCCCGGCGCATTAACCCCTTTGTGTCCACCCCTCTCCCAGCTGCCTGCCTCTCTCCCTCCTCTCTTTTTGTCCCCCATGGCGGGGGACCTCAGACTCTGGCTCATCCTCCTCGCTCTCTCTGAGGAGCTACTTTTCCTCTTCTCTGAGCAGCTCGGGGAGTAAAGGGGAAGGTGGAAGGGAGAAAAAAAAAAAAAAAACGGGGGAAAGTGGCAATAAAATAAATTACTTGCGGCTTTGGCGGCGCCGCGATTAAAAGTAACGGCGATTTACCCAGCCACCCGTGAAGCTGATTAGCAGCCAGTGATCAGGAGGAACAGCTTTGCTTGTTAAACTTTTCACCTCTGCCAGTTTGCCTGAGAGATTTTCTCCCTCCCTCTCTCTTTCTTTCTCACTCGCTCCCTCTCTCCCTCGCTCTCTCTCTTTCTACCTCTCTTTCCCTTGTCCCTCTCTCTCCTTGTCTCCCTCTCATTTTCTCTCTCTCTCTTTCTATCTCCCTCCCTCGTCTCCCTCTGTCTCTCTCTCACTCTCTCTTCCCTCCCTCTCTCTCTCTCTCTTTCCCGCTCCCTCTCTCCTCCCTGCCAGAGATTTGAATGAGAATGCGGTCGGCCCGCTGTGGGCTTAGTGTTGGGCCGCTGGCCTCCCGATTACGCAGGTCGTGGGTTCAACCAGCGGCCTGCGCTTGGAGGGGTGGGCAGAGAGATAAGACACATCAAGGGCATGGGGAGGACTCTTATCTGTCCTTTCAAAGGAGAGAGAGGGAGAGAAGGGGATTTATTTCATTTTTTTTCCCCGCACACTAAAGAAAATGGTCAGGTTTAATCGTTGTGTGGGTGGCTGGGCCTGGCCGTGGATGCGGTTGGGAGTGCATGTGCGGGGGTGGGCGCAGCAAAGGCCCCTGGTGGGCAGCGGGGCCCCGCGCAGGTGAGGGGCTGCCCTGCTAGGGCCGGACGGACCAGGGGCCCAAGGAGATCCCTGAGTGGGCGATTTCAGGGGCCCGAGTGACAGGTCCTTGAGCTCAGAATTATAGCGCCTCATGCTGGGATGAGAGCACTGACTCTCCGCACCCTGTGGCTCTTTTATTTTCATCTGTGAAATCATTTTATTTTTCTCACCCATTTTCATTGATTGAAATAGGTTACAATGCGTATTCGTATTTTGATTTTGTTCACCGGCATTAATAAATATCGATCTTAACCTGTCATTATAGTTGTTTGGTTACAATCTGTAGTCATTCTGCACATTCTGATTTTTCTGTGCCTTCGTGTTTTGTTGCTGTGTCACAGTCACAGTTATAAAATAACACACATTTGCACAAAGGAGACGAACCTACAGAGCCACCTGTCATTACCTGTGCTGAGCCTTGTTTAAATTAGAGGGGTGTCACTAAACTATTTTACATTTCACTCATTCTTTGCTCAGGTATTTTATATACAGTACAAACAGACAGGTCTGCAAGATAGGTGCTTCTGGGATGGGATTGGGCCTTATGATTAAAGAGGGGTGATCAAGTTATAAATGTGACTCAATGTATTGAATTCTTTTTTATATTATGACTGGCATGCATTAAGTGCATACGAGTGTCAGTGGTGATATTGGAAATCTGCCATGTATTATAATAGTATGTGTAAATGGAGTTAAGCTGGTTGCATTTGTGTCATATGAAATAAAAATGAATTGTAAAAAAAAAAAAAAGATAGATGCTTCTGGAAAAATTAAAAGATAAATGAAAAAAGAAAAGCACTCTTGACGATGTGCAACTGACAGTAATCCGTTTTAACCAATGTTTTCATTTAAGTGAAAGTCTGTGCCTGTGCGTGTGCGTGTGTGTGTACAGAGACTTAAGATATGACACGTTTGGTCAATCGAAGGCTTTTGGTTCAGTACTATAACATTTGTTAGCTTAGCATGTGTTTATCTGTGCACTGTTGCATTGTGGGAGGATGAGTCGGTGCCGTACCTGTAGTCCGGTGCCCTCTCCTGACCCCCCTGCTCTCTGTCCCTTTCAGCTGCGGCGTGGGGGGAAGGAGCTGTATGATGAGAATATCCATTACCCTCTCCTGCTGGCTTTAACCCTGGGCCCGGTCGCCTCCCAGGCCCCCGCCACCCCCGGCGTCCTCTGAACCCACCCCGCCACCCAGGGACAACAGGGTACCCCTAACTTGCCAAACGCCTCAACCCCCCCCCCCCCCCCCCCTGTCCCCTTTCACCCCACCCCTTACAGACCAGAGTCTGTGTCACTGTGCCCCCATTGGCTTCACGCAGATATGACATGTGAGGAAATGCACATGTATGATTGTTTCTTTCTTTCTTTTCTTTTTTGAGGGAGAGGGGGGTGGGAGGGTGATGTTAACTTCTGTTACACTAAATGTTTTCAGTATAATCCTGTCTCACGCACTCGCACTCACTCTCGCACTCGATTGGGTTTGCAGTGGAAGGGGGGGGGGGGCGTTCGGGGAGGTTTGCCAAGCGTGACTGCGAGCGTGTGTACGACCGCACCCCACCAGCGCCATCTTGCGGGACCTCTTTTCCGCGAAAAATATGTGCCATGAGAGAAACGAGCGTGGGCGGCGGAGACAACTTTGCGTCGCTCACGGAAGACCAAAGACCACCTGCCGCGTTCCCGTTTCGGAGAATTCCTCACGACAGGGCAGAGGGTCATGTGATCAGGGATGGCGCGGCAGGCTCCGCCTCCATTGCGAAAATCAGGAAAAGTGGGTTTTTTCCCCCCACCGGGTTCAAATGTGTTAATATTAAATGAGTGAAGCCAGAGTGGTGACAGAAAGAAGGCACTTAAACCGTGTCCCTGCCACGCCCTTCCTGACCACTCACCCCTGCCAGGCCGACGGTATTAAACGGTGTTTACGTCTGCACCTCACTGTGTGGTGGCCTCGCTGCTCTCCTCCGAGGCTTTAGCCAATTTTCTCCCCCAAAATCCCCTACACGGCATCCATTTGGGGGAGGGAAAAACAAACGGAAGACCTTCTGCACTGTTTCCACCCAAAACGTGTTTACGATGCGCAGTTCGCTGTCCGACATTCGCCTCAAGCCGGTCCCTGTCCCGCTCAGAGATCGTACCAATCCTGTGCTTTTTTTTTGGCTGAAACAGCTTGTATTGTACAGTCTCACACGTGTAATTTTATGAAAAGTAATTGTTTTACACGGATGCATCAGGTGGTTTTAAAGACTGTGAAATAAACAAGTTCTTGAACTAACACTGTGTCTCACGAGAGTATTATTTTCAAGCAGTATAAATAGTAGCAGCAGTAGCGGTAGCTGTAGTCTACAGAAACATTAGTGAAAAAGAAACGTTATTCCCGCTCTACAGTACCATAATGTCTGTACAATACAATGTTATTATACAGGTACATGATAACTGTTCCTATGCAGTATATTGCTCATATACCGGTAATACTCTACAGCACCTCACTCCTGTGCATTGCTGTTATATCTCTACTGCACAACAGCATCCTCACTCCTGTGCATTGCTGTTATATCTCTACAGCACAACAGCGTCCTCACTCCTGTGCATTGCTGTTATATCTCTACTGCACAACAGCATCCTCACTCCTGTGCATTGCTGTTATATCTCTACAGCACAACAGCGTCCTCACTCCTGTGCATTGCTGTTATATCTCTACAGCACAACAGCGTCCTCACTCCTGTGCATTGCTGTTATATCTCTACAGCACAACAGCGTCCTCACTCCTGTGCATTGCTGTTATATCTCTACAGCACAATAGCATCCTCACTCCTGTGCATTGCTGTTATATCTCTACAGCACAACAGCATCCTCACTCCTGTGCATTGCTGTTATATCTCTACAGCACAACAGCGTCCTCACTCCTGTGCATTGCTGTTATATCTCTACTGCACAACAGCATCCTCACTCCTGTGCATTGCTGTTATATCTCTACTGCACAACAGCATCCTCACTCCTGTGCATTGCTGTTATATCTCTACTGCACAACAGCATCCTCACTCCTGTGCATTGCTGTTATATCTCTACTGCACAATAGCATCCTCACTCCTGTGCATTGGTGTTATATCTCTACTGCACCACAGCATCCTCACTCCTGTGCATTGCTGTTATATCTCTACTGCACAATAGCATCCTCACTCCTGTGCATTGCTGTTATATCTCTACTGCACAATAGCATCCTCACTCCTGTGCATTGCTGTTATATCTCTACTGCACAATAGCATCCTCACTCCTGTGCATTGCTGTTATATCTCTACTGCACAATAGCATCCTCACTCCTGTGCATTGCTGTTATATCTCTACTGCACAATAGCATCCTCACTCCTGTGCATTGCTGTTATATCTCTACTGCACAATAGCATCCTCACTCCTGTGCATTGGTGTTATATCTCTACTGCACCACAGCATCCTCACTCCTGTGCATTGGTGTTATATCTCTACTGCACAATAGCATCCTCACTCCTGTGCATTGCTGTTATATCTCTACTGCACAATAGCATCCTCACTCCTGTGCATTGCTGTTATATCTCTACTGCACAATAGCATCCTCACTCCTGTGCATTGCTGTTATATCTCTACAGCACAACAGCATCCTCACTCCTGTGCATTGCTGTTATATCTCTACAGCACAATAGCATCCTCACTCCTGTGCATTGCTGTTATATCTCTACTGCACAATAGCATCCTCACTCCTGTGCATTGCTGTTATATCTCTACTGCACAATAGCATCCTCACTCCTGTGCATTGGTGTTATATCTCTACTGCACCACAGCATCCTCACTCCTGTGCATTGGTGTTATATCTCTACTGCACCACAGCATCCTCACTCCTGTGCATTGCTGTTATATCTCTACTGCACCACAGCATCCTCACTCCTGTGCATTGGTGTTATATCTCTACTGCACCACAGCATCCTCACTCCTGTGCATTGCTGTTATATCTCTACTGCACAATAGCATCCTCACTCCTGTGCATTGCTGTTATATCTCTACTGCACAACAGCATCCTCACTCCTGTGCATTGCTGTTACAGTTGAAGTCAAAAGTTTACATACACCTTAGCCAAATCCATTTAAACTCAGTTTTTCACAATTTCACATTTAATCCTAGTAAACATTCCCTGTCTTAGGTCAGTTAGGATCACAACTTTATTTTAAGAATGTGAAATGTCAGAATAATAGTAGAGAGAATGATTTATTTCAGCTTTTATGTCTTTCATCACATTCCTAGTGGATCAGAAGTTTACATACACTCTGTTAGTATTTGGTAGCATTGTCTTTAAATTGTTTAACTTGGGGCAAACGTTTCAGGTAGCCTTCCACAAGCTTCTCACAATAAGTTTCTGGAATTCTGGCCCATTCCTCCTGACAGAACTGGTGTAACTGAGTCAGGTTTGTAGGCCTCCTTGCTCGTACACGCTTTTTCAGTTCTACCCACAAATTTTCGATTGGATTGAGGTCAGAACTTTGTGATGGCCACTCCAATACCTTGACTTTGTTGTCCTTAAGCCATTTTGCCAGAACTTTGTAAGTATGCTTTGGGTCAGTGTCCATTTTGAAGAGCCATTTGCGACCAAGCTTTAACTTCCTGGCTGATGTCTTGAGATGTTGCTTCAATATATCCACATAATTTTCCTTCCTTATGATGCCATCTATTTTATGAAGTGCACCAGTCCCTCCTGCAGCAAAGCACCCCCACAACATGATGCTGCCACCCCCGTGCTTCACGGTTGGGATGGTGTTCTTCGGCTTGCAAGCCTCACCCTTTTTCCTCCAAACATAACGATGGACATTATGGCCAAACAGTTAAATGTTTGTTTCATCAGACCAGAGGACATTTCTCCAAAAAGTAAGATCTTTGTCCCCATGTGCAGTTGCAAACTGTAGTCTGGCTTTTTTATGGCGGTTTTGGAGTAGTGGCTTCTTCCTTGCTGAGCAGCCTTTCAGCTTATGTCGATATAGGACTCGTTTTACTGTGGATATAGATACTTTTGTACCTGTTCCCTCCCGCATCTTCACAAGGTGCTTTGCTGTTGTTCTGGGATTGATCTGCACTTTTCGCACCAAAGCACATTCATCTCTAGGCGACAGAATGCGTCTCCTTCCTGAGCGGTATGGCGGCTGCGTGGTCCCATGGTGTTTATACTTGCTTACTATTGTTTGTACAGACGAACGTGGTACCTTCAGGCATTTGGACATTGCTCCCAAGGATGAACCAGACTTGTGGAGGTCCACAATTTTCTTTCTGAGGTTTTGGCTGATTTATTTTGATTTTCCCATGATGTCAAGCAGAGAGGCACTGAGTTTGAAGGTAGGCCTTAAAGTACATCCACAGCTACACCTCCAATTGACTGAAATGATGTCAATTAGCCTATCAGAGGTTTCTAAAGCCATGACATCATTTTCTGGAATTTTTCAAGCTGTTTATAGGCACAGTCTACTTAATGTATGTAAACTTCTGACCCACTGGATAGTGAATTAAAAGTTAAATAATCTGTTTCTAAACAGTTGTTGGAAAAATCACTTGTGTCATGCACAAAGTAGATGTCCTAACTAACTTGCCAACACTATAGTTTGCTAACAAGAACTGTGGAGTGGTTAAAAATGAGTTTTAATGACTTCAAACTAAGTGTATGTAAACTTCTGACTTCAACTGTATATCTCTACAGCACAACAGCATCCCCAGTCCTGTGCATTGCTGTTATATCTCATGTACTGCGCAACAGTAGTGTGGCTGTATATGGACACTGGGAATAAAAGAAATGTAACAAAAAAATAAAAAACTGTTTCTTTCTTCCCCTCGGTGCATGCTGACACCGCTGCGCTCCGTTGCCGAGAGAACAGATGAGCATGCACTCTCCGCTGAAGCAGGTGCTCTTTATCACACCACAGTTTGCGTTTTTCACTTTTACAGGTATGAGTCGGGAAGAAGCTTCATGTTCAGCTCAACAGGTGGAATTGCAGGTGCCCGATCGGCCAGTGGGGGTCGCTGGTGAGTCAGCTGCCCCATCCTACTGAAACCTTCCTATCCCTGGGCAATGCTAAAGCAAGGCTTACCCTGCAGGGCTGCCGGTTACAGTCTTCTATGAGAGGCATTCTGTGCTATGAGAGGCTTTCGCATTTAAAAAATCCAAGAAATTAAACCTCTTTTTGCCTGTAAATTGAGGTTTCAGGCTTGTCCATCTTGGACAGATGGTGTGATGTGCATTGGTAAAAAACGAGGCTCTGTGTTAATATAGAGCACACATGCACACACACAGACACTACACATAATATAGTGTAGTGTGGCTACAAGGTGTTTGTGTGTGTGTGTGTGTGTGTGTGTGTGTGTGTATATGTATATGTATATATGTTCACGTGTGTTTGTGTGTGCTCGCGCTGGTTTGTGTGCGTGTTTGCGTGCGTGTGTGCGTATGCATGCTTGTGTGTACAGGTGTGTGTTTGTGTGTGCTCGCGCTTGTGTGTGCATGTGCGTGTCTGTGTGTGGTGTGTGTGTGTGTGTGTGTGCATGCATGTGCGTGTGTACAGGTGTGTGTGTGTGTGTGTGTGTGTGTGTGTGTCTGTCGTTCTGGGCTCAGATTGAAGGCTGGGCTGGCGTGTAGGCCGCAGTCCTGCCCCATTTTACAAAGAAAAGAGAGGAGAGGGGAAAAAGAGACACAGCTAATCCTGGCCCTTTACTGGACAAGCCCAGGCAGAGGGGGAGGGGCAAACAAGCACCCAATCTCCCTTTTCATATTTTAAACAGGCCTGTTCTCTCCTCCTTTCCAGGCACAGATAGAGAGAGAGAAAGAGAGAGAGAGGGATAGGGAGAGAGAGAGCTTTCCCTGCTCAGCACAAGGGCCCCATTAACTTGACCACTTGCCCTTTACACACAAAGCCTGGGCCAGCCCCCTGCCCCTCCCACCCAATTATGTGTGATTAGGCTCAGTGCACTGTGTCAAGATGCAGGAGCTGAGTGAGAGAGCGTTATCTGTTCAGGGCTTAGGCCCGCTTTCAGGGCCCAAGCGGGAGTGATGGGTGGGTCCGTCAAGTGAAGGGGGGGGGGGGGGTTATAGGGAGTCTATCAAATACTGAATATTACTTGGACCAGGACTGACTATGAAAAGCCAGTGTCTACACGCATGCACACACGCACAGTTATTGAGTTATTGTCACAGGGCATATAAACGGCTTTGGGACAGCGTGGTTTATTAGTGTGGTTTATTTTTCTTTGAGTAGGATATTTAATTAAATTCATCATGCGCATATACAGTTCTTACATGTGAATATGTGTTTAAATTAAATGATGGAAAGTTCTTAAAATGGTGGACTGTGTTGTATTTCTTTGCCGGAAGGTATTGGCCTCAAATAGTTTGGAGAAGTGTGCGTGTAACATCCGACTGCCTCTTAACTGATACACACATAACACACAGAGGCCACACACACACAGCGGATAACACTGTATTAGTGTTATTTGGTAAGTGCAGTGTTGACGCAGCAGAAGTTGGAGTGTTCAAGCCATTTGAACTGCACTGCCCTGTGCTGTGGCCAGACCAGGGCATTTTTACTCCTGTGGGCCAGATGGAATCAGATGTGTTTGGGACGGGGGAGGAGTTTCTCCACCACCACCACAGCCATTTTCTATCTTGTGGACTCGCAGCGAGGTGAGTGGCTTTCTCCCGCTGTGATCCGTCACCTGCTTTCTGACTGAACCCTACACATGGGGGGGGGGGGCTCTTATATAATCCACTCTGTGGATGCTGTTTGCTGGATGGAAAACCAAGACATTTCTCATGGGACTAGATGCTTTTACTAACATGTGCACGTGTGTGTGTCAGTCTCAATATGTTCATTTTCATGTTGTGATATCTGAGGTTAACACAGTCCTAAATTTGACAGACAAACAGAGTAGATGCATTATATGGTGCATATAAAGCATATAAAATTCTGCTGCAGTTAGACAGAACTCTCCTCTACACCTGCACTCCCAGCAGACAAAATGACCTTTCACCTCAACTGAGGAAACAACTTCAGGTAACCTTTCAGGTTTTTTCGGTGTAATCTATCTGTTCACACAAAATACCGTTTGAAAGTGTTAAAACTCACAATTCTATCTCTAGAAACTATTTTACGATCCCAATGTTATAATAATTACAAACCCCAATTCCAAAAAAGTTGGGACAGTATGTAAAATGCACATAAAAGCAGAAAGCAGTGATTTGTAAATTCTCTTTTACATATATTTAATTGAAAACAGTACAAAGAAAAGATATTTAGTGTTTTACCGTATCAACTTTATTGATTTTTGTAAATATACGTTAATTCCGAATTTGATGCCTGCAACACGTTCTCTATCTCGATCTCTGGGGGGTGGGACTAAATTAAGCTGTAAATTACACGGGAATAGTATGCAACCCCTGGTTGGCTAAATGGCTGTAAGTCATCAAGGGTCTGAGGTATCAAATAAGCCTCAAACCATCACTTTGCTGCCAGATATGCAGTAGATATAGATGGTCACTTGAAAGGTTGTTTCTCCTGACTTATTTTTCCATAATAGTTCAATAGGAAAATGAGTCAGGAAATAACAACCCTTAAAGTGATCCATCCATATCTACTGCATATCTCAATCAATCAATCTTTATTTGTATAGCTCATTTCGTACAATTTAATAATAATAATAAATATAGCTGCAAGCAGCGATTCCCGGGGTCCAAGTAGTATAAGAAACAGTTGGCAAACATGGAGACACTGGGTGCATCCTAATACCTTTTAGTCCTCACCTCCTTTCCTCCACTCCCTGACTACCAATCGTCTCCTACCCAGGAAGTATATGGAGGAAAGGAGGGGAAGAGACAAATCGAGAAAAGGAGAGAACTAGGAGGCATGAACACATTTGGGATAGGTTATCTATTCTCCTGTAATGTTCTCACTCCCGTCCTCTCGTTTCCCGTGTTTTCCTTCTCCCCGTTTCATGTTCGTCTCTCCCTAGTTCGTTTCCCCGAGCTGCAGGTTGGGCGTGGTTTTTCCTTTCGTGTCACTCTGTCTCACTACTCTTCTCTCAGCCTATCCCATTCCCCCGTTTTGCATGCATTCCACACTCTCCGCTCTGTTAATCACCCTCGCATACATTCGCACGCGGCACCTAATTGATATCAATTAATGTTTGTATTTAGTCACCTGGTGTTCTCTGTCCTGGGCCAGTTCGTTAACTCTCTTTGTCTGAAACCTCTGGTCTTGTCTTGATTCCTAGTATCCAGTCTAGTCTTGCTATTGAAAGTCTTGTCTTGTACCGGCGTTAATTCGCCTCTCTACTCCGTCTAAGGTCCCTGTCTAGCTCTCGTCTGGAACGGCATTTCCCGCTGTTCATTATTCCTGCCTCGCTGTACTAACTCTGTCTGCTTGAGTCTGCCAACCTGCAGTTGTTTGCTACTCCTGCCTGTGTTGCTGTTTTCCTGCCATCCATCTGACGTGTGTGCATGCAGCCGGGGCTCCTGCTCCTCTACTCTGCGGCGGTGCCCGCCTCCTGCCTGTGCTGCTGCTGCTGCTGCTGCTGCTGTTGTTGCTGCTGTCGCTGCTGCTACTGCTGCTGCCCTGCCACTGCGCCCACGTCCTGCCCGCACTCCGCTCCACTGTCCTGCACTTCTCCTGCCACTCCACTCAGCCCTGTTCCCGCTCCCGCTCTACCTCTGCTCAGCCTGCCTGGTTATCCGTCTCCATCTCCAGCCCCTGGCCTCTCCTGTTCCCGCTGCTCCCCTGCTGATCCCATTACCCGGACTGTCCGTCTTATATGTTCTCCCTATGCTTCAGGAGTATTGGTCGAACCATAATTTATTAAGAGCTATGCGCTCTGTCTGTCTGTCAAGTCCAGTTCCGGCTTGGAACAATAACTGCCTTTGCCTTTCTCCCCATGCTTCAGGAGTGAACCCTGGTCAAGCAATAAAATAATTGAGTATTGGCATTCCTGTGTTCGAGTCGTGCATTTGGGTCCAGTTCATATCCGGGGTCGTAACATCTCCGTCATAAAAGTTGTTGTTGACTATTGATTAAAGGGATAGTTCACCCATTTTGAAAAATGTGTATATTGTTTTACTTACTTACTTTTAAAATATTGTTTTACTTACTCCTGAAATAGTATGTAAGGCTGTAGTGATAGCTACAACGCTGAGACCAGGACAGCCTTCACTACAGGCAGGAATTGTATAGAACTTACGGCAAGAAACATGCAAAAAATGTCAAGTGAATATAAAATTAAAATAACATTTTTAGCAATGTGTATTGTTCTATATGGATGGTAAAAGTAATTGGGCAGTGTTATAACAATTAAATAAAAACTTTCAAAAAGTCCTCAGCTCCCCAACATTGACCCCTGCTTCATAATGTATGCATTCATATACTGAAGGCTAAAAGTGCCTGCTAAGTATCTGACTCAACGTTACTACAGTCCCCGACAAACGCAGTTGTAATTGGAGATTCTATGTTTGCAACGTAAATGTTCCCAGTGGTTTCAAGGATTTTAATGTGTATCCTACTGTTTTCCTGGTGCAAGAGTGGATGGCATAAGCTACATCAACCTCCTGCTATCCTTAAAAAACACAAAATTACAGGCTGTAATCATTCATGTGGGTAGAAATTACACCAGGTTGAGAAAATCTGAAGTTTTAAAGAACAATTTTATTTCATTATAGGCCTATAACTGTATCAAACCCATTTGCAAACTTGTGATTTCAGGACCGCTTCCAGTTTTAACCGTGGCAGTGAGAAATTCAGCCAGCTCAGTGTCCTAAATGTCTGGCTGGAAAAATGGTGTGCTTGTTCAGTGTTTGCCTAACGTTATTCTCAAAATTAATTTTTAGCTGGGATGTAATCAAGACGGAATCAAGTAGCCTAACATTAGCAGACCATATCTTGTCTATCATAGCTAGCTAAATACCACTGTAAAGTAAATTACTTTTTCATGAAGATATTTACAAATATTATTTATTTTCTGAAATACAATGTAATATTCCATTGTTATATTAATTTAATTCAAAAGGTACCTGACTTCAGCCACCTAGTTACCTAAGGTAGCTTGCTGCATAGCTAGAAGCAACATAGCCTACTTACATGTCCAACAGAAAACACTAACTCCATGTCACTTTTCATTCTCATGCTAAACTTCAACTGTGGCCATTGAGGAAAAGAAAATTCTAGGTTGACTCGCTTCTTGAACATGCCCTGCAGGCTTGTTGCTTCGCTGTACCTCCTCTTCTTCACCTCCGCCATTGCAGTAGCTAGGTGGCAATGGCAATAAAGGCCTGATCCCACACCACTGGCTCTGTAGCCACACCCACCCATCCCCACACAGAAAAGAGCGCCTGGCCCAGACACGCCCCGAACACATCTTAGAATAATAAATACAGGCAGAGGAGCAAGGTTTCAGCAATAGTTTTTTTCAACAGAAATTGCTAGTGCTCAGATATGACTGGTTATGCATGTATGGTAGTATGCACGGTTATTTTATAATATTTTAAAGTAAAACATCCTGCATGGGGTGGAAGAAAAATTTGATTCATGTAATAATCGCGATTATACATTTTGTGATTCTGCATCGATGCGCAAATTTAAAACATCGATCGATCCATTCAGTTTTTTATGCCGACATATGATGCGGTTTAAACCCAACAATAGATAGTGCATTGACGAAAGAACACAGTTTGTTTCAGAAATCAAGTTTGAGATGCAGATACTTCCTTGTCAGCCTGAGCTGTGTTTTTAGCATGATAGCATGGAAGAAAGAACTTGAAGAGCCACACAAAGCTCAAATATTGTAGGAATATCACGAACATGTGGAACTACATTATGCGGTCTCACAAAGAGATAGAAGAAAAACAACACCTGTTCTCGCCAGCAAATAACGCACTCTAGATCAAGTTCTTGGAAAATTTCCACCCAACTGTGAGCGAGAAATGAACACAACTAAATCTATAGCATACTTCGTCTCAAAAGTCGAAATATTTGCGCCTATACAACGTGGTAGAAAACCAAGGCTTTCATGATATGCTCAACGCGGTAGAGCCTAGATATGTCATAGTTTTTTTTAAAGTTTTTTTTAACCGAAAAGATGATACCCAAGCTTTACAACAATATGGTTGCGCTGGAATAAATCCTAATCAACGTGACAGACGGGGTTGAAAAAAGTCAGTCAGACGCCATCGTCTAGTTTTACCAGTCATTAAGTTTGTTTTAATGTTTACCCATTTTATATCGTATGTAGGCGATGTTGGTATTACAGCATTTTAATTCTAACTAATATATATTCAGAATGAAAATTATTAGGTTGAAGTATGACATGAGCCTACTGTTTTCCTTTACTGTCCTTGCTCAGCTAGTGTTGCAAATAAAATTGGGGCCGATCAATTGCCTTTAAAATAAAGTGCAGAACATGTTTATTTTAAAGAAACGTTTCAATTCCAGCTTGCTCTAACGTTGAACAAAACTAGCTGAACAAAAAGCTAAATTTGTGACACGACAGAGTGATGCAACTCCGATAACTAGAAGAATCTAAGCTAGAATTAATTGGAAGTAAGATCTTTGTCAAGGCGTCTATCTAACCATTAGGGTATCTAACCATTAGTGTATCAATCCAAATTGGCTTCAATACTGAAAATTGAATGCAACAGAAAATAGTATTTTGTGAAGAAATCTTCCTTACCAGTAATTGGATAAAAGGCTGCTTTCCATATTATTAAGTTATGCAGAGGTTTACAATGGACTGATTTTTTCAATTTCATGTTGGATACATTTGTTTTTGATTTATGTCTACACAATACAAAAGAATGTAGCCTATTGTAGGTTAATTCAGTTGTAGTATTTTCATGTAAATCATTAAGTATAACTGTTTAATGTTTTTGGAGGTATCATGCAGTCAAGTTGCAGAAAAAAAATTGTGATCCATCAAATTAATTAGAAGATCTTGATGCATCGAGAATTGTTTCTTAATCGGATCACAGCCCCAATAATCGAAATCGAATTGAATCGTGATTCCCACCTCTACTGCATAGTGCACCTTTAAAGTTGCAAAACAGCTTCTATATTTCAAGTACAAGTTAATTATTATATAATCAGTGACATTAGATAAAAGTAAACATCTCATCGTATACGGAAACATAACAATTTACTGTAATTCACGAATCCCGATGTCTGAACATACAGAACACTAAGTCACCTCATGTACTGTAGCTATACTTTGACAGCCTATGACATTCTATTGCCAGTGAATGGAATCTCATAGGGTCATTCAGAAACATTTCTGTAGATTAGTGAAACAAATTTGTCACTTCATATTATCCAAGTTATTGTTTCCCAATGTTCATATCATGGCAGGGTTATAAGCTCATATAAGGTCTGGGATCACATACACAGATGTAGCATCTTGGTTTGGGAATAGGACAGAATAATAATTAAATGCGATAATTAATTATTACCTTCTTAAGGGCTGTGGAGATGTATGACATAAATAACACTCCAGACACTGTGATTCAAAACTTGAATTTTTTTTAATATACTTCCCTCTCTTTCTTTTGAATCACATAGGAATATACTCAAATGCATAAAGACAATGGGTAATGGTAATTCACCCATCTCAAATGTCCTTTTGTTTAAACACATAAAAAATTTCAAATAATAATAAAAAACACACAATTTGTCAATGAAGTAATAAAAGTCCTAGCTAGGTTGCAGCATGTTATTCAGTCTAGTTGTGCACAACTACCCACCAAAGTTCAGAGCTCAGGTAAATATTAAAGAAACATTACTGTAGATAGATGCACCTGATGCTCATTGAAGGAGCAAAATCTTGTAGACATATTACTGTAGATGAATTTGTCTAGATGTCCTTAATTTATAAAGGAGCGCTGTCGTCAGTATTGTTGCAGAATTTATCCTGATGCCTAATGTATATTTATTTTTGCTCAAAGTGAGAAAACATCACACATCACCCTACAAAAACAATTTGAGGATACCCAAGATGAATGATTCAAATAAATGTTACAATAACAGTACAAATGTGAATTTTTAAATCAAATCAAAATGACCAAGGGCGTAGGAGTGGTTTGGCATCTGTGGGGGACACTTCAGTGATAGGGGTGTCCGGGGGCATGCCCCCCCTGGGAAGGACATTTTTGAAAAATAAAACTTAAATGCTAATTTCTAGTGCCTTTTGAGAACAGTATTTATTAATCTGCTGTTAAAAAAATTCTAAAAAATGTAAAACAAAAGCACTCCAAACGAGCTAACAATATCCTACTGCAAAACAAACCAATCTTTTTAAAATAATGTTTCATTTGTGCTCTTGCAAAATCTCCCTCCCTCACTTCTTTTCTCATGTCGCTGAATCACATGCTGTATTATTAGGGGACAGAGCAGCGTAGCATGGACAAACAAAGATGTTCATGCTCATTTATTGTGTTTCGCAAACAGAATGGGGAAGTAATGAAAAGGTCCTGGCACATGGTCGGAATTGACGCCAGGGCACATGACGCAACTTCCAGATCAACACTCAGGCCCCAAGGGGCCTGGCGGTTGATGTGGGGCTTCATGGTTGATGTCTGCAGGAAGACACTTCTCGTGCAATCTGACACCACCGTGAAGAAAGTATTATTGTTATTAAGGGACCGAGCAGCGTAGCTGCTGGTACCCTATTGTTTTTGTTTGGATTCTTTTTTTTATTTTTATTTTTTTGTCCCCTTTCACCTAAAATTCCCATGAGCTGGTTTGGCCTAGAATCACCAAACTTGGCAGGCTTGTTGGGATTGCCAAACTCTTGGATCCTCTACATTATGACGCAGATTGAACACCTGGTGGCGCTGTAGTGCATGTGACAAAATTTTGACATTGACACACCCACTGCTGACGCCCCGTTTCAGCTAGAGTCAAAAAATTTGGTATACATGTCCCTTTGCTCATGCCAAACAAATTTGTCTCAAGGACCCATAAAGTCCGCCATATTGGATTTTCCGCTAATTAGCATCTTTTTCAAAACACTTAAAATGCTACTGCTCCTACAAAATCCAAGCATTTTGCACGAAACTTGGTGTGTGCACTCAGCTCACGGGCCGTGTCAATGGCAAGATTTTGTCACATGCACTACAGCGCCACCAGGTGTTCAATCTGCGTCATAATGTAGAGGATCCAAGAGTTTGGCAATCCCAACAAGCCTGCCAAGTTTGATGATTCTAGGCCAAAGCAGCTCACAGGAATTTTAGGTGAAAGGGGAGAAAAATTTTAAAAAAAATAAAGAATCCGAACAAAAACAATGAGGTACCAGCAGCTACGCTGCTCGGTCCCCTAATTATACAAACGGTATTACAACATAAAATAGAGAGACTGCGAATCTAGAGTAAAAATTGGTTAAAACAGGTAAAACAGAAGTGAAAATACAGGTCATACATTGTAAAATGCCGTTCGATAAAAGTCGGTCTTAAGAAGTGATTTAAACATATGCTCAAGGGGAGGCTGTTCCAGAGTCTCGGGGCTTTTACAACAAAGGAATGATCACCCTTAGTTCTTAGTTTGGACTCTGGAACAGCTAGAAAGCCCTTGCTAGAGGATCTAGGAGGTCTTTGAGTCTCATACGGAGCTAATCATTCTAAAATATAACTGGGTGCCAGACCATGTAATGCCTTGTAAGTGACAAGTAAGATTTTAAAATTGATTCTAAAATTAACTGGTAGCCAATGGAGGGAAGCTAGTACTGGAGTAAAGTGTGATTGTTCTTTTGTTCTAGTCAAGAGTCTAGCAGCAGAATTCTGGATAACCTGAAGTCTGGTAATACAGTGATGGTTCATACATGTAAACAAGGCATTACAGTAGTTTAAGCGTGAAGAAATAAAAGCATGTATAAGTTTCTCTGTGTCCTCAAAGGATAAAACCTGTCTAACTTTGGCAATGTTTCTCAACTGATAAAAACATGACTGCACTAGTTTTTTTGTGTGGTGATCAAAGCATCACTCAAAAATCACTCCAAGGTTTCTAACAACTGGCTTTATATTGTCCACCAGTGGTCCAATAGCCAACCGAGCTTGCTCATAGAAAGACTGAGGCCCAATAATTAGTAACTCAGTTTTATCTGGGTTTAGCTGAAGGAAATTTTGGGACATCCAGCTTTGAAAATCCCCTAGGCAGTCATGGAGAACAGATCATTTATTCAAGGCATGAGGTTTGAGCGACAGGTAGAGCTGCGTGTCATCAGCATAACAATGAAAAGACAAATTATGAAGATGAATAATATGGCCCAGGGGAAGCAAGGAGAACAAGGTCGGACCGAGAATAGAGCCCTGTGGAATACCACAACAGACCAAAGCTGATGAGGATCTATAATGTCCAATGGAGATGAAGAAGGTTCTATCTGACAAATAGGACTTAAACCATTCTAAAGTAGTCCCAGAGATCCCACCCCATTGTCTAAGGGCGCTTTCACATATTGAATGCGGTTCTCTGGACCGGTACCCTGGAGCGCTTCCATAGATTCCAAAGAATACGGTTTGCATTCACAGTTGTAAACTTGTAAACGTTTTCGCAGTCTGTGATACAAAATTCTATTGCACGCACCACTAACGGTTAATAAGTAGAACTTCAAAGCCAAAATGGAGAACAACATCCCCTTTTTCGTTACTTTTATATGTTTACTCCAATTAATTTGTTTAACTAAGCTTAGTATTATCTTAACGTTAGTAGTTAGTAGTCGTACCTCTCTCGACTGTTTCAGTGAGCGATATTAACTTATCTCGGCAGCTCACGAGTCTCGCAGAAAAAAATGGAATGCATTTTGTCATAATACCTGGTACCAGGAATCGTATCCTGGACAGACCTCCGCGACCTCCCGGTACCAGGATTCGCTTGGTCCAGGGTTCGGTTCCCTTTCACATATATGCATCCTGAAATGGATCAGGCCTCTAAACACTCCAGGAAACGGATCAGAGAGCCATATGTGAAAGTGCCCTTAGTCCTTCAATAAGGATGCAATGCGCTTTACATTATTAAAAGTCAATCAATAATAAAATCAGTCAATCAATAATAAAATCAATAATCAATATACTGTAAGTCTATAAAAACAATTAAAAAAAATAAAAACATAAATAAATAAATACATTACATTACATTAATTTAGCAGACGCTTTTATCCAAAGCGACGTACAGTAAGTGCATACAGAGACATCATCAAGATCACTACAGAACAGACAAGGCAAAGCACATCCTTCCCATAATGTAGCAGCTATCCCTAGTAATGAACGTTGACTGTAGTTCACAGTAAGCTGTGGGTAAATCAGCAATACTACACTTCTATTCTAAATACTATTATAAACTATAATAAACAGATAGGAAAGACACAGGGAACTAGTAAACACAGGGAACTGATATTCCTAGGTTAGAATATCAGTCAAGGTGGAGTCTGAAGAGGTGTGTCTTCAGGCCTCGACAGAATGCAGGCAGGGTTGGAGTAGAACGTAGGGGAATGGGAAGTTCATTCCACCACTGAGGAGCTAAGGTGGAAAAACTCCGCAGTCAGGACGAGCGAGAGCCTTTGACATGGAAGGGGGGAAGTGCCAGTCGCCCTGCTGTAGAAGAGCGAAGTGGTCGAGCAGGAACATAGTTCTGGATTAAGTCCTGCAGGTAGGCGGGGCCTGTCCTATTGGCTGCAGTGTAGGCCAGGGTCAGAACTTTGAACCTGATCCTGGCTGCAACTGGCAGCCAGTGGAGTGACCTCAGCAGGGGGGTTACATGGGAAATAAGAAAGCAATACGTACATAAAATAAAATAAAAAAGGCAAAAATTGTCCATGAATGTCCCTAGGTAAAAGCGAGACTAAAAAGGTGTGTCTTGAGTTGACATTTAAAAATGTCTACATTTTCAGCTGTCCTTAAAGCGGATGGGAGATTATTCCAGAGGCGGGGACCATATGAGCTGAAAGCAGCCTCGCCATATGTTTTAGTCTGTGATAAAGGAATTATTAAAAGAAGTGAGTCAGAGGATCTGAGGGCTCTGCTAGGAACATATTTAGAAAGTAAGTCTGCAATATAATGCTTGCAATATATGCAAGTCCATGGACTGATTTAAAAACGAGTAAAATAATTTTAAAATCAATTCTAAAATTTACAGGTAACCAGTGTAGGGACTTTAAGACGGGAGTAATGTGTGCACTCTTCCTGGTTTTAGTTAAGACCCTAGCAGCAGCATTCTGAAGGAGTTGCAAGTGACCTATTGCCTTTTTAGGAAGCTCAGAGAATGATGTGTTAAAATAGTCGAGCCTGCTCATAATAAATGCGTGCATTAGTTTTTCTGTGTCACCTTGAGTGAGAACAGGTCTGACTTTAGCAAAATTTCTCAAATGGTAGTAGGCAGTTTTTATTACATTCTGTATATGTGGCTCAAAGCTCAGATCACTGTCAAAGATAACACCCAGGTTTTTAACCTCAGTTTTGATGTTCTGGGATAATGGGCTCAATTTTGTCATTATTATCTCTCTGGGTGTCTTGGGTCCAAATACCAATATTTCAGTTTTATTATGGTTTAACTGAAGGAAGTTGTCTGTGATACAGCTGGTTAATCTATCAATGGGGCAAGGATCATCGGGCATAGCAGAGATATAAAGTTGGATATCATCGGCATAGAAATGGAAGTTGATGCCATGTTTTCGGATGATGTTGCCTAGTGGGAGCATGTACAAGCTAAACAGAATGAGGCCTAATATTGAACCTTGAGGAACTCCACAAGTCAGGGTGACTTTCTGTGATGAATGCTCGCCGAGACAGACCAGGGAATAATGGTTTGTGAGGTAGGACCTAAACCTAAACCAATATATATATATCTGGCAGCAGAGTGATGGTTTTAGGCTCGTGTGATACCTCAGACCCTTGATGACTTACAGCCATTTAACCAACCTTGGGTTCCATACTATTCCCGTGTAATTTACAGCTTAAACTAGTCCCACCCCCCAATTCCCATAGCGATCCATTCAAATGCAGAGAGGTTATGGTATCGCAGAGAGGCTATGGTATATTCAGACTTGTGTTCAAAAGGGTGGTGCTTGAGAAGGGGTTAAACTAAAAAATGGTGCAAACTAATTATATCAGTGTGAAAGGTGTGAATACACGAAGGGTGTAAGCCTTAATAGCCAGAGAAGCTGTATATGGTATATACTAGCTTTTATTACACTGGCCTGATAGGCTAGCTTTTTATTACATGGCAATTGTACACATTTACAGATAAACACTATATGCCATTTCCAAAAAACAATTGATATGCCAAAATATATTACTTGGGTATTGAGTGCGCGTCTTCATCTGTGATGTCTCCTATTGTAGTAATGCTTTAAATGAATAGGCATAATTAAGCAATTAAGAGTAGAGGTTAGGGAGTTGCTATGAGGCTGAGACACTGTGCTCTGTGCGGAGACGAGGCCTGGCAGCTTCATGAATGAGCCTTTCTCATAAGGTGGTCCTCCCGACGGTCTGGGGCCGTGCCAGCCTCCTCGGCACCCGGCACGTTGCCACGGAGATACTTAGTCTGGAGTACGTGTACGTTCGGGGTAACCCATGCGGGCGAGGTAACCGGGCGTGAGCGTTGCCAGATTACAGGGTCCGTCGGATGAGAAGCGCACACCGTTAGCTTGCCCTCTGCGCAGGTCTTGGAAGCGGTATGGCGCGACCTTTTCCATTGGCTTGCATGTCCACAGTGCGCAAGCACTTCCTGCCATCTGGAAGGACAAGACGGTGGCGGTAATTGAAATAGTCGTTCCTTTTGTTGTGTTAGTCTTCTGGAGAGGACGGCGGCTGATGGAGAGAAGAGAGGAAATTATACTGGAGTGGATTCAGCTTGTGCAACCACCTGTGGTAGCTCGAGTTGTGCGAGTCTCTGTGCCCCCTCCCCCAATCACCCGGGCAACAGTCTAATGCCTTGTCAATCACTTCAGCTCTCTTATCCCTGGACCTTGGGAGCCCTGTTATTGGTCAGCGACCAATCTTCCTTCCAGTGACACAAGCCTGGCTTATCATCAAGAGGCTTTGTTCCTCTACTCTGAGGTCAACGAGGCACTGTAACTGAGCTTAACTATCAAATAAACAGGACAGCCATGACATTACTCTACCCGTCTGCTTTTGGGGGCTTATGTGGTAAGCATGCTTAACTTATAACAAATACAAATTTATTGGCACATTAAAACTATTACCAATGTTCCTGTATTTATAAAAAAAATAAAAATGAAATTCATGAAATGAAGCAAGATCAAATAGACGGGGTTTTCACAGAGGAAACGCAAACAGACAAGCACACCACGCCCCTTGCACAATCAGAGGCAAACGACGCAAATGATCGTTGTTTAAGAGAGAAAACAGAGAGGGGGAAATTGTTTTTAATTAGCACCTTGGTTCGAACCGCTGATTAGAACGGCTTGGTTTGCGGGATGTGGGGCGAAGGGTGGGGGTTGGTGAGGGGGTGCACAAGGAGCCCCCTGTTGTTTTGCACAAACAGCAGATGATGATAGAGGTGCAGGAATTTGTCAAGTAACAATTTGCGTTATTGAGATACCTTGGCAGAAAACCCCTCTGTTGCGGGTAGAAAAGCTCAATCATGTATTTAAGGCTGCGGGAAATTAGACAGGACTCCGCTGGAGGTGTTTTTGGAAGTAAAATAATACTTTATTCCGATTCGCGAAACGTGCGGTACACAAAAGAAGATGAAATGACGGGGAACAAGGAGAGGGGTTCTGCTGGAGCTAGAGCACAGTACACTGACTGCTCCACAGCATAGTACATAGACTGACTGCTCCACCGTACAGTACACTGACTGACTGGTCCACAGTACAGTATACTGACTGACTGACTAACTGCTCCACAGCACAGTACACTGACTGACTGCTCCACAGGACTGTATACTGACTGACTGCTCCGCAGCACAGTACACTGACTGACTGCTCCACAGGACTGAATACTGACTGCTCCGCAGCATAGTACACAGACTGACTGCTCCACAGTACAGTACACTGACTGATTGACTGCTCCACAGCACAGTACACAGACTGACTGCTCCACAGCTGTAAAATTTCCATATGGCCCTGTCCTTGCTTGTTTTAGGTCTTAGCTGGCTTAGCTGCTTCAATTAGTTTTTTTTCTTATTTCTGGCTATGTACACATTTCCCAAAATGCATTGCAATAAAGCATTTACAAAACACAATGTTCAGCTGTGATTGCTTTATTATGATGATGAAGGATTGGGCTAGTTAAGTAATTGAGAGACAGGGTAAGATCAATAACTGGTATACACATGCCGCACCCAGAAAACTGCTGGGGGTGGGGCATGTGTTGCCCCCCCCCCGAAAAAAACAAGCGACCTCTATAAATGGTTTAACCACACATACCCAAATGAAGTCTCCACACTTAGACACACTCACAGCTCACACTGCGTATGCATAAAGAAACACATCTAAAGTTGGAATTGAGTTGAGTTGATCACACCAAAAGTCTCCTAATGTGACATTATGTTTACTCTCCACATGACATTCACTTCGTCACAGAACCACAACTGAACAGTGTCCTGATGTACAGCGCATATTATAACTGCAGTGTACATACACAGTATATGCTGTGATATATCCTTTACTGCCTCACAGTGCATCGCTGTGCTTCCACATGTATTAGAAAGGTCTTCACTATCTGTCATCTTTGCTGGAGTAATACTGTCAAGGGCAATATTGCTGCTGTTCAACACCTGGAACTTGAACACAGATTTCAGATTTGATAGCCCTGCCCCGATAGGCAGCTGGTGACAGATGTCACACCTGTCAAATGTGACTAAATGATTGAGCTTTTTCTCTTTTTTTCTCCCCTTCTCTGATTTCTTTTAAATCTGGTATACTATAGAGACACATCCATCAGCTGTACCCAATGTGCAATTCTATCCTAATGTCACGTCAACTGACACCTTCACTTCATGTATAAATGCATTCTTGGCTGTAATACCGTAACTGATTCTGTTCAGATAGGAAAGGGCCTTATCAGGCCTCGTCACAATTCACACCAGTATTAGCGCTTTCTTTGCACCTCGGTTCATAATGAGAACATATGGTGCAGTCCATAACCCCATCAACACTGGCAGTAATGCAACAGAATTTTGGAGTAAATTCAGGGCAGTCGCCCCAGTGAGACAGACTTTGCGGACGGTTAATATGGTCTTCTGCTCCCGTGCGCTACATGTATATTTGTATGGTAGGTCACTTCTCTCAGAACACTGGCATACCACAGGTGAGCAATTTCTTCACAGTAATCCCACGTGCAGTACCTGTTAACATCCACAAGAAGACTGTAGACCTCCCTCCGCAAGACCACACATACATTCACACGCACGCACATACACACACACACATACACACGCACGCGCGCACGCACGCACGCACACACGCACACACACACACACACACTCACACACACACACACACACACCATACCAGAAGGTCATTAATGACCCCTCATGCTGGAATAATATACATCACCTCTTTGATATATTTCTTGTAATATAAATTTATTATGGGATTAAGCATATTGCAAATCAGGTTTTTCAAACATAAAATCTGAGAAAAACACTTTATCCTAGCAATAGCATCATTTCCATTATCATCATCATCATCGTCATTATTGTGATTTATATTCTCATGATTTTCTGTAGTAACTATTTATTATTATTATTATTATTATTATTATTATTATTATTAATAATTATAATAATGAATAATAATAATAACAGTAATATGATCAAAATAATACTAGCAATAACTAATAATAATATCAATAATAATAGTAGGAATATTATGGTAGTTGTATTCCGTATAAACTTCCGTGTTGTATTTTGTTATATGACTGCTGGTAAGGCAGTCGAAAGAAATTTCAGGCTGCTTTCTGCCCACATGGCTCTGTTAATCACCTGTTTGATGATGTTAATTGGACTCCCACTGCTACACTAATTGATAACGCCATTGCCATTGACAACAGGAAACACTGTCTCTCGGAAATGTAGGTCTCCGGGCTTTTTCAGCGCGTGAGTGAAATATTTTCCGTACTCTTACATTTTAATTGTATTACCTGCATCTATTATCTCATTATCCACTGTTTTCATGATCATAACAAAGCCCGGGTTTTAATATACACCTGGAAATTATATTACCTTTGCTGTTTCCTTTAACCCCGCAGTGCACATAATTGTAAATGTTACAATGGCTTGCCACAAGAAGGGGGAAAAAATCATTGTAAAAAATCACATTCATTAATTTCCTGGGAGAGAGACAGAGAGTGAGCAGGCCCAGTCGTCCTGACAGAAGCCTGGAGAAAGTGGAGGTTTGGCATTTGCTGCAGGGGGATTTAAAAGGACATATTTTGGTAATAGCAGCCGTTCCCGCTACTCTAGTGTCACACTAGAGCTCTAGAGTTCCTGTGACTGACCAGCCGGGATGTTCCAGAAGCAGAGGCAGGCTATCCTTAAGATCCGGATTGGGCAGTTCTGCTTTTCAAGATTCGATTTTGCTTGTTAAACCTCAAATGTAAATGTCAAATTAATTTTCCATATGGTATGGAGTTTAGGATAAAATATATATTTAAATTATTTTTTTTGAAGGCGGGGGCGGGAGTTGTATCACACCAGGGGCGGGACAGATAATGACATCTTACAGGTGTGTGTATGTATATGCATGTTAATATGCTACATACTGTGCATACTTATAAATATACATGCAAAGCATTCACATGACATCCTTTTTCACATTGGGTATGCTATGAATTCCATTGTTATTTAATTTGATGCTTGTGAAAAGCTTGGATATTCAGAGCAACAGTACACACAACCATATAGAGGTATGTCGTTTCTACAATATGAATGAACATTTGTTCATCAATTAAAAGCGTTCACCAAGAGGTTAAATTGTTTTTAACATACCCAAGCTAAAATTCCCACTGGGGTAACTTTAGTTTTATCATTCAGATCATATATATTGCCAGTACCATTGCTCACTTTTTTTTGGCAAGTACAGGTTTTGTCCTTAGACCTGTTCATTTGGCTTCTTTTGTCCATTCTGAAATTGTTATTCCTGCTTGTGGTCATTACTCCTGACCATGGCTGTATACCCTCTGAGGAATGAGCAAACCTTAATTAAAATTCCATAGTACTCACTAGATGATGAAAGTAAACATGAAAGCTTATGAAGAAAATCAAAACTGAATTTCAGGAAGAGCCTAAATAAGAGACATTTTCTATTTTTCCCCACGCTGTCTGGAGGAGGGACGTACTGTATTAGTTAATCCGGCTCCAGACACTCTGACTCACTCCATGTTTTCTCTCACATTCCCAAAAAAATTTGATTGTCTAAACTTGACTGTATTTAATTAAATTAAACTGGGTGAGTTTATACGTATATATACAGTGTATATATATGATTTTTAAAAAAGCCAAGTTACTCACGCATAGCCTACAGAGCACTGTCTATAAGTCTTTTATTCAAACTTGCAAAAAACTAGGCCTGCCTTTAAAAGTATTGATATCAAAATGTGGCCAAGTTACAAATAACAATATTGCCTATCGTAGCTCACACTAAATAAACTAGCTCTATTCCAAAGCAATGCTATCCAAACTTTCCTAAATTATTTAATGCAACTTGGCCCTGTGTTTCTTCATCTTAGCATGTGAAGAGATTGTGCCTCATGGAACAACATATGATTTCAATGAATGTTTTTAACAGTTGATGAATAATTACATTCCAGAAAGGATATGGTTATACTTTGTTGGCAAGTTTACTTTAGAAAATGTACAGGTTTTAAAATGTTAACTGCTGCTACAGATTTCATTACAATTCAAAACAGACATTTATATCAAGAAACATCATGTACAATAGAGAAAGGGGGGATGAATAAATAAATGCAGATACAAATTAGTAATATTTGTATCTAGAAAATTGTGTACATATAGCATTTTTACGAACGAATCCAATAGTTATGATATTTGCGAACAGAATTTTGTGAACACAAGGATATCTATGCGCTGTAGGACCACACAGGATTTGATAGAAATCCAAATATTCCAAATAAATAAATCAATAAATACATAATAATAATGATAATAATAATATGTGCTTTTTATAGACCCAAAGCAGTGGATGCAGACAATTGTTCAAACATGCCCTATAGTGTAGTAATTTTAGTGTAGTTTAATTTCTAAGTGCAACACATCTGAATCAGAGTATTTCCACTATAAATTATTCTCATTTTGCAGTTTGATGTGGAACATACAGTTTCATTGACCACATTCTCTTGAGATGGTAAGATGAAGAAACACAGGGCCAAGTTGCATTAAATAATTTAGGAAAGTTTGGATAGCATTGCTTTGGAATAGAGCTAGTTTATTTAGTGTGAGCTACAATAGGCAATATTGTTATTTATAACTTGGCCACATTTTGATATCAATACTTTTAAAGGCAGGCCTAGGTTTTTGCAAGTTGGAATAAAAGACTTATAGACAGTGATCTGTAGGCTATGCGTGAGTAACTTGGCTTTTTTTTTACGTCGGAGAAGTTTTTGATCAGATATCACTTATTTTTCATAGGTAACTAATGAGGAATAATGCATGAACATAATGACATCGAGAGAGACATGCATACAGAATACATGCATTCAAAATAAATGCATGCAGACATTTGCATAACCATAACGGCCTGTGCTGACAGGAATGAAACATTTCTCCTATTACTGATAGCCCACAATTACATTAAAAGAGTTTTTAATAGCTTAGTTTTCTGTACTGCAATGGATGTATAAGGCATGTTGATTCGCTTCGTAGTAGCCTAGCTTGTACCTGCTTCCTGACTAGCAGCTGACTAACGTTTCTCTGGGAAAACTAACGTTGGCTAACAAGCTTAATTGGACAACGCATATTTCCCAGGAATCTTAGCCAGAAAGAAAACAATAGATACTATTAAGAAAGTAGCCTACCAGAGATTATTCTTCTTATTATTATTATAATTAAAAGTGTTTGCAGTAAGCTACATTGTCTGCAGAGTAGCGTAGACGAGAGCAATGTTCGGAGGCTATTCAAATTTTTTAAAGTGACTAACCATGAAACAGATATATTTGGGTAATTGGAGGTTTATAAATCCGATCTCTTAAGGGATTGCAGCTTATAGTAGGCTATCATCAATTCTTAATGTATTATCATAAATTCTTAATTTTCCTAGTAGTTCATTTTATGGTGACATTGTGTTATGTGTGAAAAGGATAAACTGAACAGAGCTGAAGTGAAGAAATGAATGAAGACATAATAAAGAAATGTTGGGTGAGGCGAGTGTTGGAGGTTCGGTTTCCACAGTGAGTCAGACATGACCGCAAGAGCACAGCAGGCTCCACACAGACAAATTTTTTTGTCGCCATTTGTGTGAGATTAAAACATGTAGCCAATGGCACAGTTATTTATAGAATTTTTTTTTACATTAATGCAACAACGCGATGTTAACCAGATGATATTCTACGTTGAAACTTTTTTCTTTGCTTGACAACTGGCCATGGGATACCTGTTCCCATAACGTTAGCTAGCCTATTGCATTACTGTCGTGGTGTCCAGTGACTGAATTGTTTAACTAACAGGCTACAAATGAACAGTTAATATTGTAAACGTGTCTTTGCCTTTGCAATAAAAAAAACATTCTTGTATGAGAAAACCAGAACATGTGCACACTGTTTGAGTCCAAAATGAAATTACACTTTAGTACCAACCAGTCAGAGTATGAACCCACGTCTCTCGCATACTAAGGCTTGACGCTAACCAGAAGAACAAAGGGGTACAGTCACGTGATATAGGCTATAGGCCATTTGTCAGTGGGTACGTTTACATGCACAGCAATATCCGATTACTGGAAACTATCAGCTTACGCCAGTATTTAACTTTTTTTAACAGTATTTAACGCGTTCACATGGACATAAGAAATGTTATTACTCCAAAAGCCGCGTTTACATGATTCTCTCCATAATCGGCTCTGTGGAAAACGTAGCTACTAATGCTTCCCGTTGTAAGGACAAAAATTATCCGCCCGTCAAAAATTAACGTAAGTAGGCTATTATTATTATTATTATTATAGCTAGCTAGTCATTATTATAGCTAGTTATTTATAGCTAATTACTAGTAGTGGTTGATTTATATTATTGTACTAGCGAGCTTTACCGATCTCTAAATCTGGCTAATTTCCCGATAATTTCAGTTATTTAATATGCTAGCCACAAACTAGCTAGTACAAACACAAGCACGTAACACTGAACAATATATTTTCAACAGTGAAATGCTAATTTAATAATAAAATTCTGGAAATGAGATGCTGAAGGAACCCCAGGCATAGCAAATGTTGACGGGTGGAATAATTTTGACGTTACACCGCCTCTTCTGACTGACATGCATAGTTTTGTAAAGCTGAAATCGAAAACACAGATTATGACCTTACATTATCGGATAAAGGTGTTTACATGACAATTTCAGTAACCAGAGTATTGCCATAACCGGGTTCAGATCGGAGTATTAGTGTGCATGTAAACGTACCCATTGTCTGTCTGACTGTCACCATTTTGCTGTAGTACAAGTGAAATACAAGTGAAACATTGAATAGTTAATATTGGAAACGTCTTTTGCCTTTGCAATAAAAATATATTTTTTAATGTGAAAATAATAACAGTGTAATAAATGAAAAGCATTTAACAGTTGCACATTGTTTTTGTCGAAAATACACTTGTGTCCTTTTGGGCTCGAACCCCCAATCCTCTGTGTGAGAGGCAGCAACGGTAACCAGTAGGCCACAGTAGCTTCATGGAATACACAAGGCCATATAGCGGTTTTGTCTGTGATTCTGTGATGTGTGCACATTAGTTTGAAGCGTTTTTATTGGGCGATAAGCTTGGGAGAGCATGTATGCGATGTCGTTATCCAATGGGGAGAATTATTCTTTGAGGGTATGGAGGCAGGCAGGTAGTGAGGGTCCCTGGGTAGGCAGGAAAAATGGGAAAAAGAAGAATGGGAAGAAAAAGAATGAGGAGAAGAAGAAGAAGAAGAATCAGAAGAGGAAGGAGAAAAACCGCAAATTAACCCAAGTTTGGGGCTTTATTGTGTGGATGTGTGAAATTCTATCTGAATGCTGTGTGGTTACATGAGGTCAGAACATACAGAAGTTAATGTTTTTAAGGGCTGAGAGCCTGTGGTCATTGTGGTTACTTCTGTAGGAAACCCTGAAAAGTCCAAACTCTCTGCCATACCTATACAAACTCTGCTGTATAGGTATGGGGCATGCCCCGCCAAGCCGTAACTTGGCGGATGGCATACCTGCCATCCCAATATATACAGACGGGTGACAAATTAAAGGAAAAACCCCTACAGTCAGGGGGTCTGGGGGGTCTGGTGGCTCTGATATGCTGTGGGGGGCATTTTTCTGGCATGGTTTGCATCCACTTGTCCCCTTAAAGGGAACGGTCACTGCACCTTTGTGATCACCTTTATCCTAGGATGAAACATTTCTATCCTGATGGGAGTGGTCTCTTCCAGGATGACAATGCTTCCATCCACACAAAGTGTTTTGACAGTGACACATTTTTTTTTGTTCCATTTCAAATTGTTTTGAAATTTCTAAAAATTTCTAATTTTGTTGCATATGCTTTCCAGGCCATGACCTAAGCTCTAACTTATGCTGGAACAGTATGGAATACACGGTTGGCTAAATGGCTGTAAGTCGAGAAGGGTCTGACGTATAAAACAAGCCTTAACCATCACTCTGCTGCCAGAAATACTAGACTAGATTTAGCTGTAAATTATGCTGGAACAGTATGGAATACACGGTTGGCTAAATGGCTGCAAGTCGTCAAGGGTCTGAGGTATCAATCGAACCTCAAACCATCACTCTGCTGCAACATATGCAGTAGATCTGGATGGATCACTTTAGTTTAAGGGTTGATTAAAACCCCTTTTTTTTCTTTGTTTAAAAACAAAAACCACTGTGAATTAAATTAATGAAAATGTATTTGCAGACATTGATGATGAAAAGTGTGTTTTGGTGGAAAACAGCAAAATACATAAGTGAATTTTTTTTAAATTCTAAAATGTCATTTGTTTTCATTCAAATTGATGCAATATCATGTTTATTCAATAAAAACAGTGAAATAAATGAATGACAATGCATTTGCAGATATTTCAGAAACAAAATCTATATCAAAATTGTGAATTGGATATAGTCCTGTCCTATGTACAAAAAATTTGAAAAATAGAAAAATTCTAAATATTTTTTCTTTCAGATGTATGCAGAATCACGGTTAATCAACAACTACACTTTAATAAGTGAATGAAAATGTTTTTGCAGACATTTATGATGGATAAATGATTTGTGGAAAACAGCTAAATGCATGATCCTATAGGCTTATATCCAAAAACTGAAAATTTGTAAAAATTCTAAATATGTAATTTTTTCATTCATATTGATGCATTATCATGTTTATCCAACAACACCTCTGAAAGATATTAATCAAAATGTATTTGCAGACATTTCTGAAGGAAAGTCTGTATGACATGACATCATTTTCCTATTGAACTCTATGGAAAAAGAAGTCAGGAGAAACCCTTAAAGTGATCCATCCATATCTACTGCATATCTGACAGCAGAGTTATGGTTTGAGGCTGGTTTGATACTGCAGACCCTTGATGACTTACTGCCATTTAGCCAACCATGGGTTCCATACTATTCCCGTGTAATTTACAGCTTAATCTAGTCCCACCCCCCAATTCCCATAGAGATCCATTCAAATGCAGAGAAGTTATAGTATCGCTTGTAAGAGTACCTGAAAATAAGATATCAAGAGTATTTATTTTTATATACTTTTATACCCAGTCATGATAGCATCACCTGTTTACCTGCAGAATATTCCAGTTGTTTTTTTAACTTCCCAGTCTTTTTTTTGCCCCTGTCCCAACTTTTTTGGAACGTGTTGCAGGCATCAAATTCGGAAGTAGCGTATATTTACAAAAATAAAGCTGATAAGGTAAAACATTAAATATCTTTTCTTTGTACTGTTTTCAATTAAATATACAGTATGTAAAAGAGAATTTACAAATCACTGCTTTCTGCTTTTATGTGCATTTTACATATTGTCCAAACTTTTTTGGAATTGGGGTTTGTACATTTTCATTCATATATTTCACTTGGGTTGGTGAATAAACCTGATATTACATTAATCTGACTGAAAAAAATACTTATTTAGAATAGTTTAAAATTTCAGTTTTCAGACATAAGCAATAGTCTTATGTATTTTGCAGTTTTCCACCAAAACACTTTTCATCATAAACACCTGCAAAAACATTTTCATTAATTTATTACATAGTGTTTGATTTAAAAAAAACATAATATTGCATCAATCTGAATGAAAGAAAATACATAATTACAATTTTTACAAATTTGGACTATAGTCTTATGTTTTTTTGCTGTTTTCTAGTGATATAGTATTTGCTTCATAAATGTTGGAAAATACATTTTGATTCATATATTTCACTGGGGTTGGTGAATAAACCTGATATCACATCAATCTGAATGTCGAAATGACAAATTCGATTTTTTTGTACAAATTATCTGTTCTTGGACATAAGCCTATAGTCTTATGTATTTTTCTGTTTTCCACCAAAACACTTTTCATCATAAACATCTGCAAATACATCTTCATGAATTCACAGTGTTTGGTGAAAAAACATGATCTTGCATCCATCTGAATGGAAAGAAAAACAGGTAAAACATATACAATATATTTTCTTTGTACTGTTTTCAATTAAATATACAATATTTGTAAAAGAGAATTTACAAATCACTCCTTTCTGCTTTCATGCACATTTTACATACTGTCCCAACGTTTTTGGAATTGGGGTTTGAGGGGACATTTTTTTAAAGAATTCTAAATATACTTTTTTTTTTCATTCAGATTGATACAATATCAGGTTTATTCAACAACCACAGTGAATATATATGAGTGAAAATGTACTTGCAGATATTTCTGAATGACTATATGACTTCAAAATGGTGAATTGGATCAGACTATAGTCTTATGTACAAAACTAGAAAAATACAAACATTCTAAAGGTTATTTTTTCTTTCAGATCAATGCCTAAACATGTTTATTCAACAACCACCATGAAACAAATGAATGACAATGAATTTGCAGATATTTCGGAAGCAAAGTCTATATGAATGCATGATGCTTGATACTATAGGCTTATATCCAAAAACTAAAAATTAGTAAAAATTCTAAATATGTGATTTTTTTTCATTCAGATTGATGCATTATCATGTTTATTCAACAAAATTTATTTGCAGACATTTCTGAAGGAAAGTCTATATAACTTGAATATAGAAAGGTGGATAGCCTTATGCACAAGAAAAATCCAAAAAATTCTTAACGTGATCTTTTCATTCAGATGGATGCAAAATCATGTTTTTTTCCAACACAGTGAAATATATTAATGAAAAGTAATGTATTTATTAAAAAGTCAGGAGAAACAACACTTCAAGTGATCCATCCATATCTACTCCATATCTGGCAGCAGAGTGATGTTTTGAGGCTCGTTTGATACCGCAGACCCTCGATGACTTACAGCCATTTAATGTTTATGAGGCAAAGTGTATTTTGGTGGAAAACATGCCAATTTGTAAAAAGAAAAATCTAAATATGTCATTTTTTCATTCAGATTGATGCATTATCAGGTTTATTCAACAACCACAGTGGAGTACAGTACCAGTCAAACTTAAATAAAGTCCTAATATTTAATATTTGTTTGCATATCCTTTGCATGCCATGACTTCCTGATGTCTGTAACCCAACAACATGAAAAGACTATTGATATCTTATTGTCTGGTACGCTTACAAGCGATACTATAACCTCTATATATTTGAATGGATCTCTATGGGAATTGGGGGGGTGGGTCTAGATTTAGCTCTAAATTACACTGGAACAGTATGGAACACATGGTTGGCTAAATGGCTGAAAGTCATCAAGAGTCTGATGTATCAAATGCGCCTCAAACCATCACTTTGCTGCCAGATATGAAGTAGATATGGATGGATCACTTTAAGGGTCCTATTGAACTCTGTAAAAAAAAGTCAGGAGAAACAACCCTTCAAGTGGTCCATCCATATCTACTGCATATCTGGCAACAGAGTGATGGTTTAAGGCTCATTTCATACCTCAGACCATTGATGACTTACATCCATTTAGCCAACCATGTGATCCATACTGTTCCAGCATAATTTTCAGCTTATGCCAAGCTCACACTTCACGACTTTTGCTGCGATTCTGATGTCAAAGATGAACTCCCGACAAATTTTGCAGTCCTATGATAATCTTTAAAAAATCTGCAAAAAATCTTGCTTCTGTTGGCTGGAACGGTCCTTTGATGTGAAGTGGTCAGAGACGCGATTATTTCTGTAGTGAACCAGTCTGGACCTTGTCGGGAGAGCCCAGAATCATTTCAAACTTTTGATTTTGTCGGGAGTCCTGGCTGACCTGCATTGACGCATCGTTCTACTAGAATGTCAACAGCCAATGAACTAGCGCACAACAAACGCAATGAAAAAAACGTTTGAAATGATCCATACTTCCGTAGCCTTGGCAACTGTGCATGGAAATTTGACCTCTTGATTTAGTCCTGTAGAAATCGTGTGATGTGCGACCCTCGAGTAATTCTCTGTCCTCACTAAATCGCCTAGTGTGGGCTGTATCACACAGCGATTTTTTAAAGACTGTCATTTGACAGTTGTTAGATGTGAGCTGCTCTCCTTGGATGGGATTTTGTAAAGATTTAAAAGTCGTATATTGTGATCTTGGCTTTAATCTACACCCCCCCCCCCCAATTCCCATAGAGATCCATTCAAATGCAGAGAGGTTATAGTATCGCTTGTAAGAGTACCAGAAAATAAGATATTTTGATGTTGTTGGCTTACAGGCATCAGGACGTCATGGCATGCAAAGGATATGCGACCAAATATTAAATATGACGACTGTATTTAAGTTTCTGTTAATTTGACCAATACATTTTTTTCCCCTAAAATGGGGGGGGGGGGGGACTATGTATAAAATGGGCTACACGGGATATGGATGTAAAAACGTCATATTAAAGCTGAAAGTCTGCACTTTTCACTGTTCAATTTCAAATCCAATGTTCTGGAGTACAGAGCCAAAACTACAAAAATTGTGTCACTGCCCGAATACTTTCTGTCCCCACTGTATGTCATTTCTTTATTCAGATTGATGCAATATCATTATCGAGACTTATGGCTTATGACCAAAAACTGGAATGTATGTATTTATATCTAAATATATAATTATTTTCATTGAGATTGATGCAATATAGGTTTATTCAACAACCACAGTGAAATTTATGAATGAAAATGTATTTGCAGACATTTATGAGGAAAAGTGTAAACGTCTTGAAAATTGTGAATTGGATAAGACTATAGACCTATGTTCAGAAAATGAGAAAAATACAAAGGTGATTTTTTTCATTCAGATGTATTTAGAAACATGTTTATTCAACAACCATCGTGAAATAACAATCGTGAAAGTTTATTCAACAACCATCGTGAAATAACTGAAAATGTGATTGCAGACATTCATGAAGCAAATCCTATATCACTTGGAAACAGCAAAATACATAAGATAATAGGCTTATGTCCAAAAACTGACAATTTGTAAAAAGATAAATCAAAATATGTAATTTTTTCATTCAGATTGATGTATTATCAGGTTTATTCAACAACTACATTGAAATATGAATGAAAATGTATTTGCAGACATTTCTGAATCAAAGTCTAAACAACTTGAAAATAGTGAATTGGATAAGACTATAGTCTTATGTTCAGAAAATGAGAAAAATACAAATATTCTAAAAGTGAATTTTTCTTTCGGATGTATGCAGAAACATGTTTATTCAACAAGCACCATGAAATAAATGAATCAGAATGTATTTGCAGATATTTATGAAGCAAAGTCTATATCACTTGAAAATAGTGAATTGGATAAGACTATATAGTCTAATGTACAAAAAATATTTTCAATATTTATTTTTTTCTTTCAAATGTATGCACAATCATGGTTATTCAACAACTAAACTTTAATAAGTGAATGAATATGTATTTGCAGACATTTATGATGAATAGTCTGGTTTTGTGGAAAACAGCAAAATACATAATACTATATACTGTAGGCTTATGTCCAAACATTTAAAATTTAAATTTCAAATGTTTTCAATCAGATTGATGCATTATCATGTTTATTCAACAACACCTGTGAAATATATGAATATTCGCAGACATTTCTGCTGGAAGGTCTATATGACTTGAAAATAGCGAAGTGGATAAGAAATTAGCAAAATCTAAAAATTCTTAAGGTAATCATTTCATTCAGATGGATGCAAAATATTTTTTCAACAAACACAGACTGGTTAGCACTGTCGCCTCACAGTAAGAAGTTACTGAGTTCAAAACCCGGCCAAGGGCCTTTCTGTGTGGAGTTTATATTCTCCCCGTGTCCATGTGGGTTTCCTCTGGGTACTCCCGTTTCCTCTCACAGTCCAAAGACATCTAGGTTAGGCACTAAATTGCCCATAGGTATGAGTGTGTGAGTGAATTGTGTGTGCCCATCACTTGAAAACAGCATTAAAAAAAACATTAGACACAAAAAACAATCAAAAACTGAAAAAATTCTAAATACAGTGCCCTCCACTATTATTGGCACCCCTGGTAAAGATGAGTAAAAGGGGTTATAAAACATTCACCATTTGGTGAATTGGTGAATTAAATTTATTATCAGAAAAATAAATCCCTCATGAAGAAATAGTTATTTTTAACAAAACCACGTGTGCCACAATTATTGACACCCCTGCATTTATATATAGAATACAGTAATCATTTTTAATATTTGGTTGCATATCTTTTGCATGCCATGACTTCCTGATGTCTGTGAACTAACAACATCAAAAGACTCTTGATATGTTATTTTCTGGTACTCTTACAAGCGATACTATAACGTCTCTGCATTTGAAAGGATCTCTATGGGAATTTGGGGGTGGGACTAGATTTAGCTGTAAATCACACTGGAACAGTATGGAACACATGGTTGGCTAAATGGCTCTAAGTCAGCAGGGGTCTGACATATCAAACAAGCCTTAAACCATCACTCTGCTGCCAGAAATACAGTAGATATGGATGGATAACTTGAAGGGTTTCTTCTCCTGACTTATTTTTACATATAGTTCAATAGAACAATTTGTCAGGATAAACAACCCTTAAAGTAATCGATCCATATCTACTGCAAACCAAGTATCCAAGTCTTATCGACAAAAATTGAGAAGAAAAAAGAAAATTGTAAATGTCATTTTTTCCTTCAGATGCATTTGAAATCATGTTTATTCAACAATCACTCTGAAAATAAATTAATGAAAATCCGTTGAAGATATTCATGATGATCAATGTGTTTTGGTGGGGGAAAAAAAGCAATATTCAAAGTCCAGAATGGCAAAGCTGCTATTTAATGAAGCCCTCTGATTAGGCTGGTGAAGGCTGGACTGGAGTGAGTGGAGGCAGCTGGGAGACAGGATGTCACTAGCTGTGGTCTTCACCTGCTATCTCTGTTTAAACAAAAAAACAAGTATTTTTCAATTTGTGGAAACTAAGCTCCGACTTTGCAATACTCTGCGAGGCCAATCCCTGACTGTGGCAACCTTTGCTTGAGGGCTTCATTCAGGTGACCCTGCCTAATAGACTGCCCCCAGATTGCTGCGTTGGCTCTTCTCAGGGCTTCACGTACCTGGCTGACATTGCAAGGATGATCAGCCCAGGTTTTGGAGTGGATTACCACGTTAACCACGTATGCCACCGCAATGCTCTGGTACGGCCGGAGTACTACGTCCATCGGGTGTTGGAACCTGGCTGGTATCCCATGAAACCCAGCTGGCAGGACCCAGTACTGACACTGTCCGATTGGGCTGTCGAACATGGTATTTTGTCAGCCTGCGCGAGTGAGTGGGACCTGTCAATAATCGTTGGTCAGCTCAAGTGTTGTTATCTACCACAACTCACCCAGGTCAAGCCTCAGGCATCCAGTAAGGTCACATTAACCATGACACTCCACCAGGGTGGTTCATCCAGTAAGGTCACACATTAACCAGTGCAAATGTGACACTCCATCAGGGTGGTTCATCCAGGAAGAGAACAGCAGATCTCAAAAGTGATAGATTAGTGATAGATTAGTTTAAATTGGTCTTGGGTTAAGGTCCTTACACAGGCTTACCTTATCGGTGACCACTGACTGGGGCAGTCTCGGAACCTCGGCAGGTTGATGTGGTACACCTGCTGCACTTTCTACTGGCTGGACTGGTCGTGGGACGATATTTAAGCGGCTTGAACAACTCCAGAACTACATACGATCCCTGTCAGATGGTGAGAAATTTGTTTAGTGAATTTGGAACAAAGACCAGAACACCCTCATCTGGTTGTAACTCTAGGAGGTGAGCAGGCTGGTTATATGCTCTTCATTGGGACTTCTGCACTTCCTCCATGTGTTGCTTCACCAGTGGCAGTATTGTGTCAATTCGTTTCTGCACTGCGGCAACGTGCTCATTGAGGCTGCAGTGACGTGAAGGTTGTGTTTCCCGTGCTTCCTTAGGCAGGTCCAGAAGCCCTTGGGGTCACCGACTATATAGGACCTGAAATGGACTGAATCCGTCGGAGGGTGAAGGCACTTCTGGAATGAGACATAGAGGAATCTCTGGGCTAAATCACGTCCAGTGGGGACTACATGTTTTAACATCCGAAGAACTCAACCAGCCCATCCAAGGGAGGTACACAGAAGGGTAAAGCCGTTTGATGCGTAGCAGGCGACACACATCGGCTATAATCCTGGAAAGGAAAGGAGCAGCCTGGTCAGTTAACATTTTCCTGGGAAGCCCCCCATGTGGATCACCAGCGTTCACCAGTTCCCCAGAGATGGCTGTCAAAGTAGTAGTGCGCAGGGGAACAGCCTCTGGGTAACGGGCGGTGTAATCGAGGATGCCCAGGATGTAGTTGTGCCCCACTACACGGCCACTGTTTGAACCCTAAGGTTAGGCTGGCCAAGGCTGGACTGGATGCCTCTTAGCTGCGCTCCTCAGCTTCCATTACTTGTCGAAAATAAGCACGAGTGTCAGTCAAGTCGCGGAGACTCTGGCTACGGTTACACTAGTCACTTCATGCAACTTCTGGAATCGGAATTCCAACATCCAATCACACCAGGTCAGATTGAGTTGCGTCCATACTTGACAGTTCAATGCGACCTCCTGTGATCAGATCGCAGTTCGGATTTAATTCCCCTGCGCGATATTTAAATACTAGACATACACTTCCTGGAAAATGACATTCGGTGTTCATGAGGTTGTGCTTCTTTTCATTTTGTTCAGATTGTGTAGTCGAGGTAGGACCTGCACAAGGCGTGCATGGTGCACTGATCAGGAGGCAGCAGTGGAGTCGTGCTATTAATGCGAGCATTGCGTTTCTGGGTGCAACAGCTGTTTCGATTGGTGGGCTAATGCAGCCTAGCGACAAAATCCGATTTGTGCGCGTCCAGACCTGTCACTTAATGCAGCCTCGCGATATCGGATGCCAGATATCGGATGCCAGAAGTCGCATAGAAGTCGCATTGAAGTGACTAGTTTAACAGTAGCCCCAGTGTGCTGAGTGGAAGCCGGTTTGTAGGGAGCTTGACGAGCCAGTGATGAGCGACAGCAGGGGATGATTATTGGCGCCAGCTGGTGGGCTAGTCAGTCGTTTCAACGTTCGCTTCCCCCTGGGCTTCGGCCTCTGTCCGGCGTGGCGGTGCTGAGCGGAGAGGGAGGTGATGGCAAACAAGAGGTGCAGGTGCCCCACCTCCCTGTGCCACAATATATATAAAATTTGTGTGCGCGTTCTGTTCAGGTCAAAATTACATAAAAGTGTGATATTCCCTCCTGTTAACGTTAGTCATCCATTCAATCATCTTGGCAATCAGATAATTGCTTCTGACTGACAAATTCTCTATTATGAAAAAAATAAATAAATAGGAGAGCTACTTAGTAGGAAAGAAACTTCAACATTTTACAGATATTTTTCAGAATTTAAAGTGGTAAATTAAATTAAAAGGAGATTGGGTGGGTGGTGTGGGATAGCACAGATTGCTACCACCTGTATCATGTTATTATTTTCTAAATTGGGCTGTGTCACATCACTGTTGAGGTTGTGAGTTTGTGAGTTACAAAAATAACAGTGGGAAAATAAGCATTACGATAAGCATTATGTAATGCAAAATAAGGCATTACTAGAAATGCTCTGATTTACATAACCTCTGGTGAATGTATTCACCACCATTACTCTCCTGCCAAGATACCTCCTTAAAATGCATTTTGCTCAGAATAGAATATTACTGAAAAGAAAACACATTGAAGGCCTGAGCGTTTTGCAGCCTGACATCAGAAATTGATTTTGGATCCTTGTTCATTCACTCTTAAAATGACTTGAAGCTGGCAATTAAAAAGTAAACAATCTAAGCACTAAACAGAAAGAATTCTAAATTAAAAAATAGTAATATAATGTTTATTTATTGGAAAAGATTCCTCTGTATATATATTTTTTTTAAAAGAGGCATTTGTGACTTTTCCCACAGGATAAAGAACCCCAGCTGTAAAAAATGTAAAGAATACTCTCGGTTAAACCAGAACCTGTTCATAATATTTTATCAAATGTTATTTTGCCAAAATATATTTGAAAGAAGTCAGTATTATAAAAATACCAGTAGTATGTGTGTGTACGTGTGTTTATGTGAACCGTACTTTTGGAGCCATCCCACATTCGACCCAACATCTGTTTGCCCCCATTCATTAAAGACCGCTCATAAGGAAATGTCCGACAACCCAAAAAAAAACCCAACACTTTCATGTGAAGCTACTGTACAAACACATAACATTTGGCTGTGTACTTCTGCCAAATCTGGATGTGGAGGCTTTTTTTTGATCCTCTGCTAGACATCACATCCACGTCCTGCCAGAGGGGGTCACTCCTTCCTGTTTGGTGGGTCAGCATTGAGGTCCAGAGTCTCATTGTTACTGCCAGGGTCACTTTTGGCCCACGGTCACCTCTGGATCATAACCCCACCCCCAGGCCTTCATATAACCCCACTTCAAAAAGCCCACATGTTCTAATTCCTCAGGCTACTGTGGTCACTCTGGTGACTGTTGCAGGCGGTATTTAATGGTTTGAAGAGCTGGAGCACGTCCTGCTCCCCACATGCCGTATGACAATCAGCGCCCAGAGTGACCAGTCCTGCTCCCCACATGCTGTATGACAATCAGCGCCCAGAGTGACCGGTCCTGCTCCCCACATGCTGTATGACAATCAGCGCCCAGAGTGACCGGTCCTGCTCCCCACATGCTGTATGACAATCAGCGCCCAGAGTGACCGGTCCTGCTCCCCACATGCTGTATGACAATCAGCGCCCAGAGTGACCGGTCCTGCTCCCCACATGCCATATGACAATCAGCGCCCAGAGTGACCGGTCCTGCTCCCCACATGCCATATGCCAATCAGCGCCCAGAGTGACCGGTCCTGCTCCCCACATACCGTATGACAATCAGCGCCCAGAGTGACCGGTCCTGCTCCCCACATGCCGTATGACAATCAGTGCCCGGAGTGACCGGTCCTGCTCCCCACATGCCGTATGACAATCAGTGCCCGGAGTGACCGGTCCTGCTCCCCACATGCCGTATGACAATCAGCGCCCAGAGTGACCGGTCCTGCTCCCCACATGCCGTATGACAATCAGCGCCCAGAGTGACCGGTCCTGCTCCCAACATGCCGTATGACAATCAGCGCCCAGAGTGACCGGTCCTGCTCCCCACATGCCGTATGACAATCAGCGCCCAGAGTGACCGGTCCTGCTCCCCACATGCCATATGACAATCAGCGCTCAGAGTGACCAGGACAACACTGAGCCATAACCTGTAGTCATGGAACATATTTTAATCAGTCCAAGCCTAGTGCCACATTTCCTCTAATGAGGGTCTGCAGTCTTACCCAGTACCACTCTGTACACCATCTCCACTGTCCTGTTATTAAGGGGATAGCTCTCTTTCTGAAGTGTTTTTAATTGTTTCAGTTTTAGTGTTTGTTTTCAATTGGCCCAGACAGTTTTTGTGTGCAATGAAGGATATTGTTGATACTGATATTGTTGATACTTACAGAAGTTACTCACAAGCTTACAATGGCTTTACAATGACTAGAGGCATTTGTGGTGTTTTATGTTGTCATCTAACTGCTTGTTCCTGCTCTCGGCCAAGGGTCCCTTGATATCCCAATGGGACTCACCTGATAAAATAAAGGAGAAATAAATAACATTACATTTGAGAGTTTGAGGTCTAAAGCAAGATAATACATTTCAAGCAACTCTAATGCAGCCTGTACAGTCATGTTCTGCCTCTAGAGGTTGTGTGTATATTACCTGATTATTCTTTATAAAATTACATTGTCTTATTTTCGGTTGGAACCATTTCCTATGCAACCTGAGACTGCTGTGCTCAAGGAAGTACCAACACAATATATATTTTTTTAAATTGGTGTTTATGTTTATAATTGTGAATAAATGCTATAAAGTGAATGTGCTCATATGTACAGCCGCTGGAAACATAATGTGTGTACTAAGCTGTTTACTCCCAAATACCCCTATATCAGCCATTGCAAAGCTGGCTGGTTGTAAGAAACTTCTGGAATTATCTAAATATCGTTCAGTGCATGTAAAAAGTGTCTGGTCCAACCGAAAACATAAACTAAAGGTGAAATAATATTGAAAAACACCAGAAAGTGAACAGCATACATGAAAGACAAATCTGTGAGCTTATTTGCTGTTTTCAACCAAAGTGGAAAGAGCCTAATTAAAAATGAGCATGTTTTATAATGTTTTCATAATGGTACCCCCCCCCCCCCCCCCCCCCCACCCAGCACCTGCCCCACCCTGCATGCACATACATATGCACACGCATACACACACATGCATACACACATACATATACACACACACACATACATACACGCATACATATACACACACACATGCACACACACGCTCACACATGCATACACACATACATATACACACACACGTGTGCACACACACACGCATACACACATACAAATACACACACACACATGCGCACACACACAAACACACATGCACACACACACACACACACACGCATGCATACGAATACACACTCACACACACATACACAAACACACACTGTGCTGGAACAGGCGTGGCAGACAGGGATTCCCTGCACACAGCACTAAAGATGCTGGATGCTCATATCATCGCAGGCCGCACCTTGTGATGGGATGGTTTCAGGGGCCTGGCGTTTTAAATGGCTGCCACTTATCGCCCCCAATCCCACCCCCCACCCCCAGCCCACATCCCTGCCCACGCTGAGAGAAGCCTGCTTGCATCGTTTCACCATTGTGGCTCACAGCACCGCATCGGCGCACTGGCGCCATTAAGCCCACGTTACACCCGAGAGCGTCTGGCTCTGCCCACCCCACACACACACACACCCCACCTCACCCCACACACACCCCACCCCACCCCACGTTCGACCCCAGCGGGAGTGGCTGTTTCTGGCAGGTGACGAGGCCCAATACACTAAAGAGATCGGTGCTCTGGGTGGAACCCACAGACTTTGCCTCTGAGAGGCACGGCTGATTAAGAGGTACCCCCCCCCCCCCCCCCTATCCACCAAACAGTCAGAAGATTAACCCAGGAGAAGAGGACAGAGAAAAAGATGTGTGTGTGCGTGTGTCATTGTTGCCTCCTACCTGACAGACCATACTGAAATAAAATGTTAAGAAGGCCAGGGACACCCTGTGTGATTAGCAGCAATGCTACTATTTGGACAGGGTTGCGGTCTCAATAGCTCTTGTTCTCTCATACTTTTGGACACGGCTCTGATATTCTGGTTTTGCAGCATCTTGCCATTTGCAAATTTGCATTGGGCTAGCATTTGCAAAGGTAAGGGTAGCTTTACATTTAAAATTTGCATATTATGGTGGTAAAAACACATGTGAGAAAAGAGTGTTGTTTGCTCATGATTGGGGTTTTTGTTTAAAGAGAGGCAGTTTTTGGAGATAATTAAGCAAACAGGAAGTGGAACTGTACCGTGAACCAACGGACGTGTCACAATTTTTTCCATGGTCTGCAGTCCCATTGCTTTGCATACACTGAGGAAAAGCACGCTGGTAAGGCTCGCCCCCCTCCTCGATGTGACCCCACGCAATCAGGGGTCAGAGGGCCAATCTCATGTCCCGGCTCTACACACGGGTCTTAACTCCGACAAACGATACCGCTCATTTCCTGGGTCGCTCTTAACCACAGAAATGAAAACACAGACAGCGTGGAGATTTTCAGCGAGAAACGAGAACACAGTCTGCTTTTTAACCCCCCCCCCCCCCCCCCCCCTCCCCACCCACCCCATCCCACCACCCACCCACCGCCCAAGATGATCATCCCTCTAATGCTTGATCTGTGAAAAGCAAAGGCATTCAGCTGAGTGAGCTGGGGAGGGGGGGGGGGGGGGGGGGGGGGGGGGCTGCTTTTGTGAGAGAATCAACTCAGAAAAGAGGCTTCAGTGAGAGAGGCCTGTCACAGACCTCAATGGTAGCATTATGTAAATCTCAGTCGTCCCTGATGTAAACCTGAAAAGAAATACATTAATGTCTTGTATATATTTAAAAAGCGGCCAGCTTCTCCTGATAGTGGCATATCCAGTAATCATGTTGACAAATTAATGGTAGAGAATTAGTTGTACATTAAAAGTGTATTATGTGGAATACTGGCACATAAAATTACTCCAAATAGTCAGAGAATAAGGGTAAATGAATTCTTCATGCTGATTTGGTAGGCACCTGATTGACATCTTTGGACTTGAAACCATCAAAGCAGTGTAAGTGCTTACATGCTACCACTAAATACCCTGAAAGGTTATTAGGAGGAGAGGTGGATGGAGTGATTTGGGGCCCAGGCTGATGTTGGAGCACCTGTGCGTCAGCAGTGGAGGGTCTCTCTTACAATCCCAGACGAGAGCCTGGCTGGGGGTGATTATCGCGCAGCCATATTCTTAACTCTGATTTTATTACCCATAATTTGGGGCCCTGCTGTCATGTGACTTTGTGCCTGGACAGATGCCATTTTGTCTGTTTGTCATTAGCCCCATCCCGCACCGGGGTGTGCGGGGGGGGGGGGGGGGGGGGGGGTGTAGGAGGAATAGGTCAGGCAAGGAGGAAAGCATTTTCCATTTTATTCACTCTCCCCTAGTGGTATTGGGAGGTCGTTACACACAGGAGAGAAACGATTTACTGATTAGGTTAAAAGCATCAATTAAGTGAATTTCAGGCATAGGTCATTGGCATTTTTTTAGCCCCTTCTCTCAGAAAAAAAAATTCAGCCGTTGCAAGCAAAATGACTAATCCTTGTACCAGAAAACAAAGTGCGTCTTTTACTTTATTTGCTTGTTAATGCCTTACTTTTCACCCCAATTAGCTGATTTACAATTGCAAACACTGTGGTCGTCTGTCTGTCTGGTTGTTTATAATTAATGGCAATTCCATGTTAGCTACATCATCCTCCTCTCTGCGGTGGCCTTGTAGGTATCCTGCCAAAGACTCAAGCTATAGAGCTACTGGGAAAACCAGGCAAGCACATGGCCCTGTCAGTGCAGGGAAAATGTCACGTACCTTGGTAGATATATTTATAGAGCTAAACAACTAATTGGAAAGCAGAAAGCATATTTTATTATCTGGATGAAGTCTTTATGCATGTCTTATTTCAGTGTATATAATATATATTTTTTGTTGGGTTTGTCCCTTTATGAATTTGTTTCAAAGTGCACAACTGACAAATACTTGCATGCTTGTTGTGTCATAAATCTTTAAAAAATGTAAATCTTGTAGTTATTTTTCTGTTCTTCCCACCCCGGCCTAAAATGTAATTCAGATGTCAAAACGGCTCCTCGCCCCGAGTCTCTGTGCACATTGTCCTTTTCTCTTCTCCTCCCTTTGTTCGTTCCCCCGCTCTTTTATCTTACAAGACATCGGAGGGAGGAAGAAAGGATGACACGCTTTCAAAGCCGTCCTCCATGTCCTGACTCCGGCGCTTGTCATTTTGCCGTCGCCGCGGTGACAGCTCCTGCTGCAGAGCAGAATCCCCGGTGACAATGGCACAGATACAGCCGTATCCACAGGCCTTTGTGACACCGCCCGTTTCCCTGACACCGCCCGTCACAGCACTGCCTAGGCACCCGACGCCCGATACGGCATCGGCCCCGTTACCGCGATGACACCCGTCACAGCACCTCGCCATCCCGCTTCCGCAGTCAACATTGCCCCGAGCAGTCCCGTCTGCCTGTTCCCCCTATCACAACACTGCAACACTGCACAATCCCACAGCTACTGCATGATCCCACAGCTACTGTATGATCCCACAGCTACTGCACGATCCCACAGCTACTGCATGATCCCACGACACTGCATGATCCCACAGCTACTGCACGATCCCACAGCTACTGCATGATCCCACGACACTGCATGATCCCACAGCTACTGCACGATCCCACAACACTGCATGATCCCACAGCTACTGCACGATCCCACAACACTGCATGATCCCACAGCTACTGCATGATCCCACAACACTGCATGATCCCACGACACTGCATGATCCCACAGCTACTGCATGATCCCACAGCTACTGCATGATCCCACAGCTACTGCACGATCCCACAGCTACTGCATGATCCCACAGCTACTGCATGATCCCACAGCTACTGCACGATCCCACAACACTGCATGATCCCACAGCTACTGCATGATCCCACAGCTACTGCACGATCCCACAACACTGCACGATCCCACAGCTACTGCATGATCCCACAACACTGCATGATCCCATGACACTGCATGATCCCACAGATACTGCACGATCCCACAACATTACATGATCCCACAGGTACTGCATGATCCCACAGCTACTGCATGATCCCACAGCTACTGCATGATCCCACAACACTGCATGATCCCACAACACTGCATGATCCCACAACATTGCATGATCCCACAGCTACTGCATGATCCCACAGCTACTGCATGATCCCACAACACTGCATGATCCCACAGCTACTGCAGGATCCCACAGCTACTGCACGATCCCACAGCTACTGCATGATCCCACAGCTACCGCATGATCCCACAACACTGCATGATCCCACAGCTACTGCATGATCCCACAACACTGCATGATCCCACAACTACTGCATGATCCCACAGCTACTGCACGATCCCACAACACTGCACGATCCCACAGCTACTGCATGATCCCACAACACTGCATGATCCCATGACACTGCATGATCCCACAGATACTGCACGATCCCACAACATTACATGATCCCACAGGTACTGCATGATCCCACAGCTACTGCATGATCCCACAGCTACTGCATGATCCCACAACACTGCATGATCCCACAACATTGCATGATCCCACAGCTACTGCATGATCCCACAGCTACTGCATGATCCCACAGCTACTGCATGATCCCACAACACTGCATGATCCCACAGCTATTGCAGGATCCCACAGCTACTGCATGATCCCACAGCTACTGCATGATCCCACAGCTACCGCATGATCCCACAACACTGCATGATCCCACAGCTACTGCATGATCCCACAACACTGCATGATCCCACAACTACTGCATGATCCCACAGCTACTGCATGATCCCACAACACTGCATGATCCCACAGCTACTGCATGATCCCACAACACTGCATGATCCCACAGCTACTGCATTATCCCACAACACTGCATGATCCCACAGCTACTGCATGATCCCTACAACACTGCATGATCCCACAGCTACTGCATGATCCCACAACACTGCATGATCCCACAGCTACTACATGATCCCACAAACACTGCATGATCCCACAGCTACTACACGATCCCACAGCTTACTGCATGATCCCACAGCTACTGCATGATCCCACAGCTACTGCATGATCCCACAACACTGCATGATCCCACAGATACTGCACGATCCCACAACACTGCATGATCCCACAGCTACTACACGATCCCACAGCTACTGCATGATCCCATGACACTGCATGATCCCACAGCTACTGCACGGTCCTACAGCTACTGCATGATCCCACAGCTACTGCACGATCCCACAGCTACTGCACGATCCCACAGCTACTGCACGATCCCACGCTACTGCATGATCCCACAGCTACTTGCACAATCCCACAGCTACTGCATGATCCCACAACCACTGCATTACCCCCAGCACCTTCTGTCCCGGCTCCATGTAGACCCATTGCCCCATTCCACATCACCCTATTGCTCCAAATAACCCGTCACATCACTGTAGATCCCACTGCCCCATTCAACATTGCCCCATGGACCCAACATTCCTGTGCTCCATTCAGTGTTGCCCCATTTCTGTCACAGCTGCTTACAGCCCCATCAGACTGGTCCACATCAACCCCATTAACCCAATACAGCTCAGCTCCCACCGTGAACATGTAGCCTTATCACTTAACATGCGTTTTACAATTTACCTTCCCTCCCAGAAACCACCCCCACCTCCTCGTAAAGGAGGTGGGAGGTGGGAGGGGGGCACTAAGGGTAATTCCAGAGGATTATTAATTATTTTTAATTATGTTTATCGCCCGCCTATTGTCATCAGCATTAATTGGTGATCAATAGGGCCTGTATGGAGGACCTGATGGCTCCAGGCTGAGTGTGGTCGGGCTGTGGAGGAGGGGGGTTGGGGGCTCAGTTCCGGAAGTGCGAGGCCCCATGCTGTGCCCCTAATCAGAACCCGCATTCTGGCAGACCTGAAAGGAGGAGAGCAGGAGCACATTGCGGCCAGGAGACCCCGGGGCCACCGTCGGTGCTGCGGACACGGTCTCTCCCCCAACAATGCCCAAACTGAACCTTTCAGGAGGGGAGGGCCACCAGTGCACAAAAGCACAACGGAAATTGGGGGTAACTTTTGGGAAGCTGGAGTCTCAACCTCAATACCGACAGCCTTACAAGGGACATGGGGGCACTAATTGTGAGCAGGAAGCTATTGTTCAGAAGGGAAAAGAAGCTGTGGAGTGAAGGGGGGGGGGGGGGGGTTAGGAGGAACGGAACTTTCTTTTTTTTGGGGGGGAGGGTTGGTGCGGGGATGGGGGTGGGGGTGGGGTTGGGGTGCTGTTGTGCTCTCTTGTGGTCTCTCGGGACGACAAAAAGGAGCTGGGGTATTTGTCCCCCCCACTCCTGTTAATTGTGGACTCAGTTAGTTACTTAAGACCCCACCTTAAGTACTTGGAATGCCTGGGGACAAGAGGGCACGCTCATTGAGGGACACAAATGGCGGTCCGAGGCTTAGGCATGTTTATTCACAGAATGAGAGTCATTACGGCCCTCGCCATTCCTCCTCTGCCCCTCCCCGCCCCTCTCCCGTTTTAACGCCGCTATTGTTTCCTCCGTTCGGTTGGATTCTTGACCGCGATCCGGAGGAAGTGGAAGGTCACCGGTTCTCGGCGGCCCCCGCTTGGCGTGGAGAGGTCTGGCCGAGGACAAACCATGTCCGATGCGGGCGTCGTCATCGAGTGACATCCCTCACCCATGGAGACGGTGGTCAAAAAAAAAAAAGGTGGTGTTTTGCGTGGCAGGGAGAACTCGGACACCTCAAATAGAACAGTGAGACGCTACAGGAGTCCAGCAGGACGCACCCTCTAGATCCCTAAGATAGTCCAGAAGTCATGTCATACATGGAAATGACACTCTAGTAGATTGAATCCTGTGGCACACCGAGTTCAGGTTTATAGACTCAATAAAAGGCCACAACAGTTCCCTGTGAGCCCCCAACCTCCTAACCTTTCAATACTACTCTTTACAACTACCCCTACATCACTAACATCAGTTCTGTAACTGGGGAATTTAAATTCAATATTAATTTCTTCAGATTCAGATTTATACAAAGCCACTGTGCGCTGTATACATATACGGAGGAGAGAGAATGTCTTATTTCATTCTTCTACTAAAGTAAAATAAGCCATTCAGACACCAATAGCCATGTATTGCATGAATGAGCAGCATTTAATTTTTATTAGTATTATATATATATATATTTTATATAATACTAATAGAAATTAAATATATGTACGTGTGTGTGTGTGTGTGTTTGTGCATGTACGGTGTATATATAAACACACGTGGCTCCCCAGCCCATAATGGCGCTTTCTTTCTAAGCTATCTGACTTTCTCTTTAAGTGTTTTGTTTGCTTCTCGAGCGGAAAGATGGTGTGTATCCACACAGCTGGGTGGCAGACACAATAAAGACAAAGGTCTGAACTGCTCAAGGCTCTGCATATGGGATTTTAAAATGAAATTCATAATGGTAAACATTGACGGATGAAGTTGGTTTGTTTCCATTGGGGGGTAAGATTGGTACACTTGTAATAAGTGGCCCATTGCGGCAAAGGCTGTGTACCACTGGAGAATGCCTTGAATAATGTGCTTAAACAGTACCCTTTGTGCAGGCCGCTATTCTCAGACCTTAAAATTAGGCTTCTTTTTTTTCTTTCTTTCTAGCCCTTTTTTTTTGATAAACCACCATGTGAAGTGGTTCATTACTGAGGCTTCCCTCTCCATGTTCCGGCCCCAGCCATTCCCAGTACTCCAGGTCTCTAACTCCCTGAGAAAGGAAGAAGGAAAACATGGCACACAAAGGTCTTGTTAGCACTTCCTATGTGAAATTAGCAGCTTTCTAAAAGGTACAACTCCAATTACCTCACATTGTGAGGAAGCGCACAGGGCCCACAATGCACAGGGCCCGTCTCGTGACTGACACTCAGCATTTCCAGAGTTACTTCCCTAATTAAGAACGAAGACGCTCCCCTTTCTCCTGAGTGCATCTATTTACTGCGCTCATGCATCTCTCTCTCCTCTCTCTCTCTCTCTCTCTCTCTCTCTCTCTCTCTCTCTCCCTCTCTCACTCACTCACTCAGTCTCTCCCTCTCTCTATCTCTCTCACTGTCTTACCGTCCCCTTTTCCCACTCTGGAGTCCTTCCCCAAAAAAACCCTGCCGTGGAAATGCACAGAAGTGCTCCTTTGGGCAATGCCATCCACGATGGGCCTTCACATTCCGAACTGGTCCTCCCCTTCAGGCCCGACCAGGCCCTGCTCCTGCCTGCATTGTTCACTCTTGAGAATTCTTCCCCCCCTTTGCTCAAAAGGTGGCTGGGAGAACAACTGCCCCACAAAAGAGGGGCACATCCTTGGGAGAGTTTAATGACGGACAAAAAGAAAAATATTTATTGCCTTTGACAGTCCCACAAGGACCCGAAATCCTCAGGGGTGGCTGAAGTTTTCGCCCGGCTGCAGGCGGGAGGCCCGCTAAAACCCACAAACTGAAGTTGCTAGGGCCCCTTTGTGTCAGGGCCCGGGCTGCAAAATGAAGGAACAAATGAATTATGGGGAAGAGGTGGCATCTGCGGTAGGTACAGATGTTGGGGGACTGGGCTCATCAATAGGAGGATGCGGACCCAGTTTGTTAACCCTTTCTCTGGGCCCACTCCAACACCCCAACACCCCACAGCTCAGAGATTTCCTAGCTGCAGGGTTTGTGCCATAGATCCATACACACCACTGTCAAAGCTAGTGCGATGTGATGCGATTTTATTACATGAATTCATTCAAACATAAATGAGACATCGTGGCATTTCCGGTGGCAAGTCGTTATGACCATCAATCTTCCCGTCAAAATCCCGAGCGAGATTACAGACCGGGTGAGAGAGAGTCAGTGCTCATCTTCCACAGAAAATGGTATTAAACACATCACACCTTAATGGGGTTAGGCAGATTTATGCGGTCAGTGTTTTTTTGCACTTCCCAAAGGAATAGATGAGATTAGAGGAGAGAACAACCTGGGGTTTTGCTGTTAGATTGACAGCAACCCTTCGGTCTGTGGAACCGGGCAACATAACTGAGCCAGGCAACTGCATTTAGAAAACACCAGATCCGATTTAAGCAATGACCAGAATCACAGAGTAGTTCGTTATTTATTGTATGTGCTATAGATACTTTTCTGAATTTCTGTTTCCTCCCCCGCGACCAACAATAACATACTTTTAGGCACAATACAATTGCCCGGGTTGAAATCTAGAATTAAATTTCTTGTTTGTTAATCTGCCATGTGAAATCATGAAATGATGCGACATGAGCAACGCTGTCTTTCAATGGCAAAAAGAGAACAGATTTAGTTTTTCTATGCTTTTCTCATCCTTGGTCAAACGACGTTATTTTTGGATCATTTGTACGTTGAAATGTGTGTCACTACACACTGCAATTAGCGGCGCACTGTGTACTGGGTAAAGCTGCGATGCGGGACCAGCGTTTCCTCTTCATTTGTAAGTTGTATTTTTATTGCACTTAAGTGCGTGTCGCAAGGCCACTGCGTTTTAACACTCATTGAACTCCCAGGTCAATTTGAAGTGAGAAAAGAATGAAGAAAGATAGCGTAATTTAAGTCGTTATTGCCATATTCTCTGTCTCATATATAGGCGCACTCTCTGGAATACGCACACATACGCATGGTATGAATTCACAACAGCCACTCAAATCATAGCCCTGCAAGGGTAAGGTATTAAACCCCCGGCGAGAAAAAAACACTATGGGCGAAAGAAAGCGGTTTTCGGGTATTTATACTTTTGTGTGCTTCGGGTGCCTCTGCTGTGAGTTGGTTGTGTGCACTTTGGTGAGGATGAGTGCAAGAGGTTTGTCACACACTGAATAGATATAGACAGACAGCCTGTAGGGGGGGGGGGGGGGGGGAAGCACAACACACGTGTGTTTTCTTTCGTGTTGTGATGTGTAGAATAACTCGCTTCTTATAAAGCTTCGACCGCGGCGGCAACGGACGAGCTAACGGAATGGGGGTAAAGGTGAAGTTTGAAGTTGAATTTTGAAAAATGTGAAACTACTTCTATTAGCGTACCACTACTGCTACTGCACCTTACTATTAATCCTGCGAGTAGGCAACTACTACTATAGGCCTACTACTACTAATAATAACAAAAATATTATATAATTCTTTTATTAGTATTATTGTTCTTATAATAATAATTAGTATTATTATTAGTAGTAGTAGTATAAGAATTAATACAGTAGATCTACATTAGAAGACATAAATGTTCTATTTGTTTACAGTGAAATACTCCTGTTTTGGCTGATATATTTGTGTAATCAATATAATATAATCCATTCTTGTACTGTATTAGAATATAGACATCCCAGTCAAAATGTTTTACAGTGCTAACATTTAATGAAATTGGTGTTTATTATTATTATTATTATTATTATTGTTGTTGTTATATTATCATTATTATTAGTATTAGTAGTGATAGTAGTAGCCTAGTTTTTTTGTTGTGATTGTTGTTGTTTACGGCACATTTTGTGCATTCAACTCGTGCTTCAATTAATCGGATCAAAATTGCAATACCTCCTGTGATTTAATTAGCCTAGAGTATACACTTCAGATTTAGCTGTAGCCCAAATATTATTAAAACAATATATCATTTCAAACAAAAATGGAAAAGGTGGGGCATTCAGATATAGGGTTCAGACTGTGAAATTCATACGGTCACAGATCTTCTCCCTGTCTCAGAGTCTCAAAACGGAGGCAGACCCGGAAAGACTGGCAACATTAGCCATTAAATATTTAAGTAAAACATTGAAACTATATAAAAGATTAAGGCTGCGGAAAAATAATTAAGGATTATCGTTATGAAAAATGCATGTTCAATGTAACAAAGGAGTTCATGATATGAACAATAGAATATTAATGGGTCTGGGACAACATAGAACTTCTAATTAAAGATATTTTGCACACTTCTGGCAGTGCTTGAGGAGATATTGGTCTACGTCGAGGTTACGATATATTCAGAAACCAAATTATTAAATGCTGTCGTTAAAATGAAGATATGACAACAAACGACATGCTAAATATACCAAAACGCTTTTTAAAATAATGGCTGCACCTGTAAACAGCGATAATGAAATAGCAAGCGCAGATGTGTGCATAGTATAGGCTAGTCTATCGTAAGTATGGTCATACTACAATTCTGCAATATTTACCCCGGTCGAAATGCGTTTATTTGCTTTGCTTTTTCTTTCTTGATTTCCTAAAAAAAAACATTTGGTTCATTTGACTGGGGACGGGTAATGTGATTTGTTGAAAGCTCTTTATATATTACAGAGAGCCGCTGACAGGTCTTGCATTTGGGCAGACGGTTGAATTTTCCCCCTGACTGAATTTTAACAACGTCGGGCAGACGCAGAATCTGAAGAGCTCTGTGCGGGCTAAGCGAACAAGGATCACTGAGCGCCGATGTTTTTTAAACCACTGGAAACTACAATTTCCCCCTTTTAATCAATTCAGCCATCGAGAAATACACAATGATATTAGGGTTGAAATGTTCGCAGTGGAAAATTACTTATTTTCAGTAAACTTGAGGATATTGACCCTCCCTCGCGCTTTTTATATATTGCGCAATAACAAAGTAAATTCAGTAGGCTCTAGCTTTGTACAGTGGGCGCCAGAACGCTAAACATAACCAGTTTATGAATAAATTACATTGATTGCAGTTAAAATAAAGAGGAAAAACTGCTGTTCTCTAGCCTAACTTTATTGAATGATATACAAATACTGACACGAGAAATGAATAAACAAACAAACAGTAGGCCTGGTTTTAAACATAATCTTTATGTATAGGCTAGTGAAAAGCTAGTTTGATTATTCTGCTCCAGCGCACAATGACTGGATTGGGCATGTCTGCCTTTCTTTGTTAGTAGATTAGCGGCAGATCCTATGGCATTATGGCTTCGAATACATCTCAGTGATTGCAGGACATGATTAAAAACTAGGATGCTGTAGCCAAACGTGGACGCGCACAAACCATCCACTGCAGCCGCAGTGAACGCGGATCGAAGTATTACGCCGTCACTGAGTATTACACGGCAAACTTAAGACATGCAAATTATTAACAAATTAATATATAACAAATTAATTAATAATAATCGTATTGTTATTATTACTATTATTATTTTATTTTTTAATTATTATTATAATAATTATTCCTGCTGGCTTAGGAATCAAATAATAGTTATAGTGGTTAATATTAATATTATTGCGATTACCCCTAAGACCATCAGATGCTCAACATTTGTGTTAAATTCAATGTTATCTTTAGGGGGAAATGATTGATCGACTCTGTGTTGTATAATCCTATGATATTCGTGCTCTGTTACTTGAGTCGCATTATTCTGAAAATGCCCTTAAACGAAACAAATATGGCTAATACCAAGCACATTTGTGTGTGTTCTTCGGGTGGAAAATCAGCTGTGTAAAATGATAGGCTTCTTGGCCAAACAGTCCCCTTTTTTGGTCATTTTTTATTTTTCTTATATAATTAATTTATAAACTGAGACCATTGGTATAACACATGCGATATTGTGTTCAGGATGGCGTATGTGGGCAATTTATTTTATGTTTTTATTTTATTTTACTTCAGCAACACAGCAGATTTTATATTGTTCGACAATAGAGTAATTGAGGCCGGAAATTGTCGGAATGTGACAAGTGCTTTATACTTCAGCAGGGGAAAAAGCTGCGAAATGGAATAAAAATATTCTGAACAATGCCATTATTATAGAAGCAGGACAATTTAAAGAGAAAAAATGAGAAAATCTGTTGCGGACGGAGAACAGAGCCACCGAAATAAGATAGTTCTCTGCGGTGCCAAATATTTGGTTTTGTTTAAGGCATAAATTGACTTTTTTTAACAACAATGCAAATGTGTAAGCAATGGAATGTAATTTGTATGTAAATGTATTTGCAGTGTCATTTTAAATGAGAACTTCCTGTTTGTTATGTCAGTGGCCCGGGCCAAGTAAGCGGGAGCTCAATACAATTAACCAATAGAGCCGGATCAAAACAGCCATGGAGAGAGCAAGGCGAAATGAGCTCAATTTCTGTGCATAAATTCATACTAATATGTGTGCCTCGTGCAGAATCCGTTTGCAGCGGGGAAGCGATATGCTACATTAACCCATCAACACTCATTTGCCCATGCTTATATTACGAAGCGTCACCATTTAATTATCAGAGGCTACCAGGAAAAATAAAGGCCTCTTTATTGAAGTAACTGAAGGTGACATAACCTGACTGTACATTCTTTCTTTTTTTGTAAAACATTTTTTCTGAAATTATATTGTGCGCATTAAAAAAATGCTATATCACATTTAAATCTGACTTAGGCTAATTATCATTCATTTCAGAACAAACCTATTGGACAATTGATGTGCCAGTAGGCCACACCATATCTATTGAGGAGCATTTGATTGGGGTTAACTAACTCTGTATCGATTGCCTGTTCATCAATAGACATTTCACGTTTTAGGTTAACGTTCATGTCTTATACAGTTGAAGTCGGAAGTTTACATACACTTGGGTTGAAGTCATTAAAACTACTTTTTAACCACTCCACAGATTTCATGTTAGCAAACAAGCCTTAAATCATCACTCTGCTGCCAGAAATACAGTAGATATGGATGAATAACTTGAAGAGTTTCTTCTCCTGACTTATTTTTCCATAGAGTTCAATAGGAAAATTTGTCAGGAGAAACAACCCTTAAAGTGATCCATCCATATCTTCTGCATATCTGGCAGCAGAGTGATGGTTTGAGGCTTGTTTGATACCTCAGACCCTTGATGACTTACAACCATTTTACGAATCATGTATTCTATACTGTTCCAGCATAATTTACAGCTAAATCTAGTCCCACCCCCCAATTCCCATAGAGATCCATTCAAATGCAGAGACGTTATAGTATCGCTTGTAAGAGTACCAGAAAATAAGATATCAAGAGGCTTTTGATGTTGTTGGGTCACAGACATCAGGACGTCATGGCATGCAAAGGATATGCGACCAAATATTAAAAATTTAAAGGCACAGTCAACTTAATGTATGTAAACTTCTGAACCACTGGAATTGTGATATAGTGAATTAAAAGTGAAACAATCTGTCTGTAAACAATTGTTGTAAAAATTACTTGGGTCATGCACAAAGTAGATGTCCTAACTGACTTGCCAACACTATAGTTTGCTAATATGAAATCTGTGGCGTGGTTAAAAATTAGTTTTAATGACTACAACCTAAGTGTATGTAAACTTCCGACTTCAACTGTATGTGCAATATACCGTACGTTTCAATACAACACATATACGTGTGTGCAAATGCATTTTTTCCCATTCTTTATTATCAGTACAACCACATTTTATCGAATGGGTTCAGCGTTCACGGTAGTGGCTTGTTCATTTCGGCTTGGTCCAAAAATACAACTTTGTTCATCCTATGAAGCATAATTTCTGGAGGAGTAAAAGCAGATAATAAAAGCAGGGGGGGGGGGGGGGGGGGGGGGTGTTATCCGTTCCTCCTTTTGCTGTTTGTTACAGTTGTTTTGCAGCTGAAAGAAGGCATTGTGAGTGGCAGACCACTGATGCGTCCATTTAGAATGGGCTATTTGGTGTGCGTGACGCGAATTTTCATAGAATGCTGAGCCAACCTATGGTCGCACCTTGGGAGTCACCTGCTCCCACATACGACACAGGGACACATGACATTACCTGTATATTCTACCTGTCCGACAGACAGGTAGACCATAACCAACTGCGTCTCCTGTATCAATTCAAAAAAATGTAAAGCGAGTCCATCTATAGCCTAATTTTTAATGTCCGAACCGTTCAGAAGTTCCATCTGAACACGTTAGATGCGACAGATCTAAAAATGCTTTGGATCCTCCGTCATTCCTTTCTCCTTTTCTCCTTCAGTTCAAAAACCAGAAGGTATCAGTCTGCAGGGAATTTTCCATTAGAGAAACAGCAACTGACACACTTATTCAGTCTATGAATCGCTCGTCTATAACCACACTGTGTGCGAAAGGCAACATTTAAAAGATTTATGTATTTGCTCTCTTAAAATTGACTTGAGTCAGGGCCAAACAAAGAGGCCGTCTTGAATTGAGAAATCACACGGTGACAGTCGCGATGAACTATCGCAGCTTATTATGTCTGCATTGCAGGGCTCTATTAAACCGCCGCTCACGATATTAATCTGCAAGTTTATTATTGTCAGTTCCATTCGGTGTTATCGAAAAACACAGTCATTATAAAGCATTTGACCTTTTTTGAACAAGTATCCAGAAATTACTTTTAAAAAATAACTCTCCTCAGAAAACTGTAATGCAACCTCCTTCACAGAGCAAGCAGAAGTCTCGACAGCCCCGAGGAGATGTCGTCTTTAATGAAATGCAATATCTAGCAATTGTTTCATCGACACAATGGAAAATTCAAGAATGGCAGAGGGACATAGGCTACAATGCCGCACTCGAGACTCGGCGTGAGGAAGGAAAGAGGACACGCTCACTGGACACGAATTCTGGTTCTTGTAGCAGAGGAATTGCCTCTATCGATCTGAGGAGAAGGCTCTGGCGAAAATGGGCCGTTTGAGGTATAACGGGGCATCGCTACACTTTGAAATCCCCATTCATTGCTATCACTACCCATCATCCTTTTCTTAGTAGACTCCTGTATTCATATGCCAGCGTATAAATCCAATACCGATGTAGCCTGACTATTTCGACCTGGGTGCCCTAAGAGCGAGTTTTCCCCCAGTTTAAGCCCTATAGGCCTACACGTATTGTCATTGACGGACCATTATAAACGTATTCACTTAAGAAATACGATTTGTATAATGGACACTATAGCTTATGCGTTCAATGTTGCGCGTTAAGTTTAGATGTGTAAGGGTGTTTTCCAGTTTTTGCCTGATTAACATATTTACATTTATATTTTGCCTGTTTGAACATTTCCTGTTTCTCTTAATAGTATAGCCTACACCATTAATCCGTTGACCTCCCTGACTGTTAATACTGCTACTGGCTGTAACACTGTACCCAACCTTAGAAAAGAACAGATTTTCGCAATTACGCCATTGTAAAAAGGAATAGTTCACTCACCGGTTTTTAAAATTATTATTATTTTTTTTCAGTTTTAGTGTATGCTCAGGCAGTTTGCATGTGCAATGAGGTGTATTTTAGATATTTAAAGAAGTTTATGATGACCAGCCAGCTTTAATGGAGTCTGTAGTAGCTATAAGCACGAAATCACACTTCAAGTAACTCCAAAGCAGCCTTTACTGTAATGTTATGTACGCATAGGCTGTATGTATGAACAGAGTACTTTAATAGTGTTATTTCACAATTATAAACATACATAAGTTTTTATGTTGTACAGATACTGCCTTCCTTGAGTACCGTGGACTAAGGTTGCATACGCCATAGGAAACAGTTCCAACAGAAAATAAGATTAAATGTAATTTTTTAAGAATACTCAGGTAATATACAGACATAATATTATTGTACAGACTGCTTTGGGTTTACCTGAAGTGTATTTGTTTGCTTTGGACCACAAACCCCTGAATGCCCCTACAGCAAGTTTGAAGCCGGCAAGTCCTAACAAACGTTGGTAAGTATCTAAAATATACTTCATCACACATACAAACTGTGTGGGCCAATCGAAAACTTATAACAAAACAACAATAAAACAAATCCCCCAGAAAGTCAAGTTTCTTCAGTGACCTCCAGGGGGCACTGTCATTGCCAGCTGAACATGGAGCAAGAGAACCAAAATATTTCCCATACCTTGGGGTGGGGGTTAATGCAAATAGATTGTGGGCAGCCTTAGGTCAGGCTCAGTCCTTAAAACTTGAACCATCACTCATTATGAAGACGAGTGCTTTGTGACTGATGTGACTTAGAAAAATAGGAAATGAACAAAATGCCATTAAGAGAAAAAAAGAAATCTATGAGGAAAGTATGATGATTATAAAAGGACATTCTGATCAGCACGGCTCCTCATTTACTCATAATGAAGAGCAGGTTGATGTAGAGTAAGCGCAAGAGCCAGCAAAAAAATGCCCCCAGAGACAATTTACACACAAGTTTTTGATTGAACCAATTACACTGGCTTAACTGGCCCAATTAATCAACTCTACAGACTCCAAGAAAATACTGCATTAGCATGCTCCAAGTATTAGTCGTAACTGACAGTCTTATTTTTAAAAAAGCATAAATAATTGGGCTAATTGAGAAATTAGGAGGAAAGATTGGAACAAAGAAAAGGAACAAAAATGCCAACTGTTCAGAACCTGAATTTGGCGCCCCTAGCCTACAGTTGCTCTATCAGAGTAGTATGTCTGGGGGCGATGTTAACCTCTACAGTGTCTAAAGAAAAGGCAGAACGTGTAAAACCAGGCTTATGTAGCAGGGTGACAGATATTTACATACGGCAGAAAATTGGATTTAACGCTGCATCAGGGCACAATGAGTGGAGACTGTGGGCAGCACCCCCCCCCCCCCTCCCCCTCTCCCCCTCTCCCCCTCTCCCCTAAACACAAAGATAGGATGCGACGTTTCAAGTGCAACGTCGCAGACGGTGAAATCGACCTCGCGATCAGAACTTCCTCTTTACATGCATGGTCCCTTATCCGTTTAAGTAGCCGAGGGGCGAAGTTGACGTGCCGTCAGTTGCCTCTGGAGGAGAGGATGCCGCCAGATCTGTTCAGTTATGGCCACCAGAGAAAGACTGGTTGAAATATGTACCGTTGTAGGGTGCTGTTGGAGGCGGATTGAGACAAGACGACATGTCGTGTAAGAATCACAATGCCGTTTGTTTGGCAGTTTGGTTGATGCTGAGGTTATTGGATGGGTGGTCCAAACCTTTCACTTACGCAACCTTAGCCACGTTTTTCCCCTAGATTAAGTTAGTCTAATCCTTGTAGGCCTTTTTTATTTAGTATCATGGTTAGAGGCCTGTCCTACCCAACATTAAATATTTACACCACAATATAATTTTGGAAATATTATGTTGAGACATTTTTGTGCCTCATTGGTTGATTTTTTTAGATTTTAACTTAATTTTTTAGATGAAAACACACCTAGATGAAGGTTAAGATAACTAAAGTATATTTATATCATGCTAATTCAATAATGGCATTTTTATTGAATGTACATAGTATTTCATCTGCAAGAAAAGCACCGAAGATTTGTATTCAAAGAACAACTTTCAGCTCAGGTTCATCAGAGCTGTAAAACTGTCTACATACATGATTATCCACTGACCACGATCATTAATTCTGCTGTACGTGTAAACACAAGCACTCTACTACACGCAAACATAAACACACCGTCCTGTCCAAACACAAGCCCTCTCCTACACACAAACATAAACACACCGTCCCTTCCAAACACAAGCCCTCTACTACACATGAACACAAACACACCATCTCGTCCAAACACAAGCCCTCTCCTACACACAAACATAAACACACCGTCCCGTCAAAACACAAGCCCTCTACTACACACAAACACAAACACACCGTCCCGTCCAAACACAAGCCCTCTACTACACACAAACACACCGTCCCACCCAAACACAAGCCCTTTACTACACACAAACACACCGTCCCACCCAAACACAAGCCCTCTACTACACACAAACACACCGTCCCGTCAAAACACAAGCCCTCTGCTACACACAAACACACCGTCCCGTCCAAACACAAGCCCTCTACTACACACAAACACAAACACACCGTCCCACTCAAACACAAGCCCTCTACTACACACAAACACACCGTTCCACCCAAACACAAGCCCTCTACTACACACAAACACACCGTCCCGTCCAAACACAAGCCCTCTACTACACATGAATACAAACACACCGTCCCACCCAAACACAAGCCCTCTACTACACACAAACACACCGTCCCGTCCAAATACAAGCCCTCTACTACACACAAACACACCGTCCCATCCAAACACAAGCCCTCTACTACACACGAACACAAACACACCATCCCATCCAAACACAAGCCCTCTACTACACACAAACACACTGTCCCATCCAAACACAAGCCCTCTACTACACACAAACACACCATCCCATCCAAACACAAGCCCTCTACTACACACAAACACACCATCCCATCCAAACACAAGCCCTCTACTGCACACAAACACAACGTCCCACCCAAACACAAGTCACAGTTTGGGCTGTACATGCCATTCACAGCAATCACGGTTTTTCTCACAGCAAATAAGAGACAGCCGATTTTAAGCGCCTCCCTCCCGCCAGTGCACGGCTCCCTTCCACCGCCAAAGTTGCCAAGCCGCTCTCTGATGCCATTCAGAAAGAACACGATGGAGAGAAAGAAAAGGAAATGACACGCTATTTTTATTCCCGCCACGAAACGATAAAATTTTCTTTGTAAAAGCGGCAAAATTCAAGGGTGACAATAGTTCAGGAAAAGTAGGCCTGCATCTGACTACAGAAAAACAACACACAAAAAAACTCTAAAAGTTCTCTCTGCCACCAGGGCGATCAAAAATCGCGCAGAGTGGATCCATCATAAGTTAACATGTAACCACGTACTGTAAGCGTGTCATAACTGAAGACTGCAGCCAACAACATTCCAGTGTGAGCAGCACATTAACCTTGATCTTCAAATGGAGAAGAGTGAATTAAGGAGAAATGAGACAGTTCAGAGTGTTAATACAAGTCTGTATAGGAAAAGTAGGCCTGCATCTGACTACAGAAAAACAACACACAAAAAAAGTCTAAAAGTTCTCTCTGCCACCAGGTCGATCAATAATCGCGCAGAGTGGATCCATCATAAGTTAACATGTAACCACGTACTGTAAGCGTGTCATAACTGAAGACTGCAGCCAACAACATTCCAGTGTGAGCAGCACATTAACCTTGATCTTCAAATGGAGAAGAGTGAATTAAGGAGAAATGAGACAGTTCAGAGTGTTAATACAAGTCTGTATAGGAAAAGTAGGCCTGCATCTGACTACAGAAAAACAACACACAAAAAAAGTCTAAAAGTTCTCTCTGCCACCAGGGCGATCAATAATCGCGCAGAGTGGATCCATCATAAGTTAACATGTAACCACGTACTGTAAGCGTGTCATAACTGAAGACTGCAGCCAACAACATTCCAGTGTGAGCAGCACATTAACCTTGATCTTCAAATGGAGAAGAGTGAATTAAGGAGAAATGAGACAGTTCAGAGTGTTAATACAAGTCTGTATAATATTCTGCTGTTCTGGCATCTCTGTTCTCAAGGCCCATATTAGACATGTTGAACTTCACTCCTAACAAGCATCATCTGGGCCTCACAACTTTAGTATTTCACTGCAACATGCAGGAATTATAGTGTCTCTCTCACAATAAGCCCAAACCCCCAGTTTTAATCATAAGCATCTTAGTTTTGCAATCGAGCTTCTGGCTGGTGCTCTTACGGAAGGGGGAAAAATGCAGGGGGGAGGGGTTGGGGGAAGAAATTAGTGGAAATTAAGACACCTTCTGTGAGCCAATAATAAACATTAATTAGCATCTGAAAAAAAACAGCAACCGTGCAAACACATGCCTTGTTTCCCATTAGTAATGATTACGCTGGACCTTAATATCATTGTCTTTGTGTTTTCCTTCCTCTCCCCACACACCAACACGACTCTCACACATATACATAATCACCCAGACCCCCAAGCCAACACTCCTCCTCCCTCTTACACTGACACATACACAAACACACACAAACATACACACAGACACACACACGCATGCACACACAAACAAACATACACAAACAAACATACACACACAAACACACAGACACACACACAAAACCCCTCATTTCTGCAAGCTGCTGTACTGGCAGGGAATGTGTTGAACAAACAAAGATGTGTTTGGGTAATTGGTCTTGCTGTGTTTGTATGGAAATCTCTGAGAGTGTGACAAGGCTAGATAGCTTCCAATGCTGTTCTGATCCACACTTTAGGCCGGCAGCCAAAGTATTTTATCTTTTAATGTATTAGAGTGATCTTCCAATTAGCTGTTGCACATAATACCCCGATTTATGGTGGCTGTGGCTGGGGGAAAGGGGGGCGGGGGGTGTGGGGGTGAGCATGGTGGGTGGTGGGGGAGTACTATGGCTGGGGGGGATTGTGGGGGGTGTGTGGAGGGGGGCGGTCAGCGATAGTTCTGCTTGAGAGGTGGAATGAGGTGCTTATGGAGTCTGGCACAAGGGTTACACTGTTGGCGAGTTCCTGTTGTAAAGTTTGCTGATAAGGGAAACCGGGCCCTTGAGCATCCATTCTGCTCGGTATATTAACACTCCTTATCTGCAGCGAGATAAAACTGCATGCCATTTGCCTTTGGAGGAATTAGCCCGTCTTCCTTGGCTAACCAGGCAGTGGTGATTAACCTTTACACTGTCCAATATTCTCAGCAGACTTCTGCGCTCAGATTAGAAACTATTAGTTATGACCAACTAAATGAGCAGCTCTCAGCTCCGGAGAAGGGAGTCCTGAGAGGTGTGCGTATTAAAGTGCCAATCGCCGCTCGAGAGAGGAGGCAATCCGCCGTGCTGCTCTCTAGCTCTCTGTAGACACACACACCCCACATACACACTGTATGTATACTGTATATATATATATATACATACACACACATACATACTATAATTACATGCAGAGTAACAGAATAATATACATAAACACACATATACTCAGACACATAATCACATGCAGAGTAACGCACAAATACACAGAAATACAAAATGATTCTCTCTCGGTCAATCTCTCTCTCCATCTCACACACGCCCACACATCGGGGGAAAAAACCCTGCTCATTCAATTACTTTTAAATGTCATCATATTAGAGCACTTCACAATAACATTACAAAGTATGTCTAAATGGCAGCATTGTTTTACAGATAAAGAAAATAATTATTATGACAATCTTTCTCAAACATATGAAGTTGCGGTTCAGGACTGTGGCATTCTTAGAGGTTAGGGAAGAGCGATAACATTTGTCTCATGATTCAGGGCCTCAGACCATCAACATAAAGTAATCATTTATTTAAAAACCATGGGGATAAACCAGCTATTCATATTTTGACTCTGTCTCTCTCTTTCTCTCTCAATGAAATGCTACGCTACATATTTTGCTATTAAATGCTATTTAAAAAATGTCGCCAGTGCATTTAAAAAAAATAAATAAATAAATATAAAATAGTCATTCACTGACGTTAACCATGTGTCATTAATATTAACATTTCTATCATTTTATTTACAAATGTGAAACATATAGTTCTACAGAAGATATAGATAGATAAATACAGATGTATCAGACCTGGGTGACATTCAAATTTTAAATACTTTCTGCCATTTAAATAAGAACTATTTAAATGGCAGAAACATTTGAAAAGAAATAAAATCCAATCCTCCAGGCCCCTGAAAATTTTCAAGGAAACATTACTAACAAAAATACATACACACACATATACACATGAATTTTGACTTGTCAACTAATGAGACAGTGAGGTGTCAATTCATACTCTTCCAAATATAGAAAATCCCTCCTGAATCTGTCAGCAAGGAGGGGGCTTAACCCTGGTTTTGCCCTCGGGTCAAATTACCCCTTTCAGCTGTTTAACAGGAGTCAAAACCCCCTAAATGCAATTTTTCAGCATGAAATTCAATGACTTTTCTCCTGGAGTGACCCTACCATTAGAAAAAAGTTAATAATTTTCCTTTTTTTTTTTACAATTTTATAAAAGCAGTACACCATCGAGATACAAAGATTGTCTTGTGAGTCTTTTTAACCCTGCAGTTATTAAATTCAAAGCACCACACATCTATTAAAAAAAATTTGTTTTGTAGTCCGTCTGGATTGTGAAGTAATTCACAGATTTACTGATGAATGACAGGAAAATGACATGAAAAATAAATGTAGGGTTTACAATTGGATGAAGAGGCTTTATCACAAGGTGGCTGGTGAGGGTGGGTCATTTTGGACCCTGTGGACACGAGGTGCATACATAATATGGACACAACACAAGGGTTCACTTATGATTCTGTCTTGTTTTGGACAAAGATGAATTTCCCCAGAGTCTGCGCATACAGAGTTTGTGCTTACACACAGTGTCCCGGCTCATCGTTCTTCACAGGTCACAGTAAATAGCGTGATACGGGGCCTGAGCTGGCCCCCTCATCACTGAGATAACAGCGTGGCGGCTGGGGGGGTATGGGGAGCCACGCAGGCCATCCTTTTTGTACGGCTTCTCCCAGTGTTTATAACTCTCCTCCAGCGCTAACAGCTTTAAGGCCTCACTGTCTGTGACAAACTGACAAATGATACGACGGGGCGATTTACAAAACATGCATAGGACTGCAGCCCTGCTGCTCTCTCTCTCTCTCTCTCTCTCACACACACACACACACACAAACATATGCAGACTAGTATAAGGCATGCACACACACACACACACACACACACACACAAACATATGCAGACTAGTATAAGGCATGCACACATACACACACACACACACAAACATATGCAGACTAGTATAAGGCATGCACACACACACACACACACACACACACACACACACAAACATATGCAGACTAGTATAAGGCATGCACACATACACACACACACACACACACACACACAAACAAACATATGCAGACTAGTATAAGGCATGCACACACGTACACACACATATGCACACATACTTACACACACAAACATATGCAGACTAGTATAAGGCGTGTGCACACATACACACACACACACATACATACACACACACACACATACACACACACACACACACAAACATATGCAGACTAGTATAAGGCATGCACACACACACACATACATACACACACATACACACACACACACACAAACATATGCAGACTAGTATAAGGCATGCACACACACACACACACACACACAAACATATGCAGACTAGTATAAGGCATGCACACATACACACACACACACACACACACAAACAAACATATGCAGACTAGTATAAGGCATGCACACACGTACACACACATATGCACACATACTTACACACACAAACATATGCAGACTAGTATAAGGCGTGTGCACACATACACACACACACACATACATACACACACACATACACACACACACACACACACACACACACACACACACACACACACACGCACACATACATACACACATACGCACACATACATACACACACACACTGCGTCGAAACTGTCCACTGAATCACTGGAATATTGCTGTCACTTTTATGCCCTCTCTAAAATCCAATCAGTATTGTTTTTTTCCCCAAAAATTAAAATCTTCAGTCAAATGACTGTAAAACTGGATTACCCACTTTGCTATCCACACAAAAAATAAGCTGTGCTGTGAGGCTAGGATGTAAACTCCTGGTGGACGTTCGCTAACGCGAATCCCGCTGCATTGAAACAGCGTTTATCTGCACACACATTTTAACATGCTTTGCTAAATGGGAAAAAATGGGCTTTTGTTTAAAAAGGAAACAAAGCAGGAGAGGTGATACCCACAATAATCACATCTTCCCCAAATCCTGCTGGCTGGCACCGGCAATGCCTGCTTTAAGACTGTCCAGAGACAAGTGGGAAGGAGGAGGAGGAGGAGGAGGAGGAGGAGGAGGAGGGGGGGAAAGGGCCTCCAATTGGAGTTTTACATCTTGCACACCCCCCCCCCCCCCTCTCCCCTGAGAACTGCAGTCTGGCCAGGGCCAGGCCAGTCTAGGCCCGGCTATGGGTAAATACACCTGCGCTCGGTTACGGCGAGCCCTTGAAACCTGTCCTCAAAAGCAGGAGAGCACAGCGAGAGTCAATAAGGTTCTCCACCATTACTCCACAAATTGAGCCTCCCTTCCACCTTAAGAAAATGAGTAATCAAGACCTGTGATTTGCAAACTGTCAGTCAGGCCGCTATCTGCAGCCAAGGCTTCCGCCTCTAATACCAATTTAAATCATTCGC
>CM056380.1:45827326-45849826 GCA_029718625.1 Synaphobranchus kaupii
CCCGCATTACTCCCACAGAAAAATGGTATGTGAGCCACACACACCTAGTGGCAACAGAGGCATTACTGCATCAGAAATAATGTCGCCCAGCAAATTCAAACTTAATGCCAACATATGGGCAGTTTATATATACAGGCAGATGGGAGAATAGGAGCCATGTATGAAACAGGTGATGTAGCTTTACCCATGATCCTCAGCTCAGGGTCACCGAAGAATGTGTAAAGGGTCGGTTGCTCCTTTTCACAATGATAGTAATAGTGCTGCCTCCTCCATGACTGCTTTCTGTCCATCTCTTCCACCCTCTCTTTTATGCACTCTTGCATTTTTCCATTTCTCACTCCTCATTCTCCGTTCTGAACTTCGATCAATCCAGCCACCATAGCGACAATGGTGTGAAGGATTGCTGAGGGCACTTGACCTTTGACCCGTGAGCCACGGCTGAGCTTTCCACAGAGAGAAGAGGCCACAGATGTGCTTCTACCGATGTGCTTCACCTCAATTGCGCTCAGAAAACAAATGGCTATATGAGTAGGAGGCAGGTCATGCAACATGCTGGATGGATTATGAGTCCACCTCATATATCTGCAAAGTAAATAAACAATCTAAAATATCAATTTAGATTTGTTGTTAACCCACCAATACATATGCAAACTCAAATTACATTACATTTACATTACAGACATTTCGTAGACGCTCTTATCCAGAGCAACTTACACAGCTTTTTGCAAATTCATAAGAACTCCCAACCAATATATTGGATACAAGCCAAGCAAACTAATATACATATACATAAACATCGACGTGTCTAGGCCCTGGCTATTGGGCTATGGATTAAGTTAGTTGATTCGGGATGAGAAGATAGAAAAATGAAAAAGGTAACCTTAACATTACAAGATATAACGTATAGCTAGACAGCAAAGATATTGCGTATTACATTATTAGGGGACCGAGCAGCGTAGCTGCTGGTACCCTATTGTATCTGTTCAGATTCTTTTTTTTTCTTTATTTTCTCAGCTTTCACCTAAAATTCCCATGAGCTGGTTTGGCCTAGAATCACCAAACGTGGCAAGCTTGGATCTTGGATCCTCTATATTATGATGCAGATTGAACACCTGGTGGCGCTGTAGTGCATGTGACAAAATTTTGACATTGACACGCCCACTGCGGACACCCCCCTTTTCACCTAGAGTCACAAGATTTGATATACAGGTCCCTTTGCTCATTCTGAACAAATTTGCCTCAAGGACCCATAAAGTCCGCCATATTGGATTTTTTGCTAATTAGCATTTTTTGTAAAACGCTTAAAATGCTACTCCTCCTACAAAATTTGACCAATTGAGATGAAACTTGGTGTACACACTCCTTAGACCATGTCTCATAAAAGTTATATTCAGAATTTTGATATTTTTAAAGATGGCCGAATGACGAGCCAATGAAGTTTCACTGGGCGTGGCTTATCACAAAAATGCTAATAATTCCAAAACGATTTGACAGAAAGCTATGAAACTTGGTAGGTCGGTTAAGAGTACCATTAGGAATTGAACTCTACAGTTCTATCCCAATCGAGCCATGTGGTGGTGCTATAGAGTTCCAAATATAAAGAAATATTAAAAAATTCACTAAAAATCACAGTTCCTTTGCAGAGATGTATAACTTGCTACAGTGACAAAGAGCCGGATTTGGATCATAGCCCTTTACTAATTTGGTGGGGCGCCATCTTGATTTGCCGACATTTTGGCTTAAATGTACTCATTTATTACTTCTTTGAGTTTTCCTTAACCGCTTGGCTGATTATCATGAAACTTGGCAAATAGTTAGAAGTTGTCATCATACAAGCTGACACCAAATTCTGTGGCGATAGGCCAGTTGGTGGCACTGTAGTGCACGTGTAAATATTGTGACATTGACACGCCCACTGCCGACGCCCCGTTTGACCTAGAGTCACAAAATGTGGTGTACAGGTCCCTCTGCTCATGTTGAACAAATTTACCTCAAGGATCCATGAAGTCAGCCATATTTGATTTTCCGCTAATTAGCATTTTTGTAAACACTTAAAATGCTACTCCTCCTACAGAATGTGGCCAATTTACATGAAATGAGGTACACAAACTCCTTAGACCATGCCTCATAAAACTTATAGACAGAATTTTGATATTTTAAAAGATGGCCGAATTACGAGCCAATACATTTTCAATGGGCGTGACTTATCACAAAAATGCTGATAATTCCAAATCATTAGACAGAAAGTTATGAAACCTGGTAGGTCTATTAAGAGTAACATGAGGAATTGACCTCTACAGTTTCAACCCAATCGAGCACGTGGTGGCGCTATATAGATCCAAATATAAGAAAATATTAAAAAATTCACTAAAAATCATTGACACGCCCCACCTGCATACGCCCCATTTTATCTAGAGTCACAAAATGTGGGATAGATGTCCTTCTGCTCATACTGAACAAATTTGCCTCAAGGAACAATCAAGTTAGCCCTATTGGATTTTCCGCTAATTCGCATTACTTGTAAAACACTTAAAATACTACTCCTCCTATAAAATTTGACCAATTTACATGAAACCTGTGAACACACTCCTTACACCATGCGTCATAAAATGTATATACAGAATTTAGATATTTTAAAAGACGGCCGAATGACGAGCCAATAAATATCCAGTGGGCGTGGCTTATCACAAAAATGCTAATAATTCCAAGACCATTTCACAGAAAGTTCTAAAACCATTTGATATAAAGTTCTGAAACTTGGTGGGTTGATTGAGAGTTAGATCAAGACTTGAGCCCTGCAGTTTTAATCCAATCAATCAGCGTGGTGGCACTAAAGAAATACAAATGTTGGGATGGCAGGTATGCCATCCGCCAAGTACACTATCTCTGCTTAACAGGCCGTCTACCTACTATACCAACTGTGAAAGTTCCTGTAGCTTAGTGGTTAAGGCATTTGACTGCCGTGTAGTAGGTTGGTGGTTCGATCCCCACCTGTTCCCAAGTTTTTTTTGAGGCACACAATGTGCACGTCATTGTAAGAATGTTCTTTTTTTTGCAAAGGCTAGGAAATTTCACATATTACCTGTTATCTGTTTGAATTATGAAGTCAGTAAGCCAAAACAATCTGATACCGCAACACACAAGTCTTATTTGGCCTCCTCATTTCTGTTAACCTGCTTTGGCCTAGTGGATACAGTATTGGCTTTCCATGTATGTGGTGAGCGGTTCAATTCCGGCTTGGTACCAATGGCTAGGTTAATGTTTGGCAAAACTATTGTGCAAATGCTATGCTTCTTTTAATGTTGTTTTCACATTAAGAAACACCTTTTTATTGGAACAGTTAAGAAATTTAACAGTATTAACTGTTCACTGTTTCACTTGTACTTAAAAGATGCAAGCCCTTACTGGATCGGGTTAAGATACCATCAGCAATGGCAAAAGCCCTGATTAGAAACAAATATTTGTATTTTGGGTCAACCCTGTCTAGAGTTGTCTACCATTTTGCAGTTTCTGCGTTTGACAAATGCCGCTAATGCCGCTCGGTCCCCCGGAAATCGCTGCGCGCAGCTATATTTATTATTATTATTATTATTACGCTATCCATTTTATAACTTTGTACTGATGAAACGTCCTGTGGCCAGTCAAGCCATTTGTTCGTTGCTAGCTGTCGAGTTAGCTTATCTTGTAACCGCACCATACTCAAACAAGATCAACCACCCAGAAGCAAGTGCATTTTTTAATGCACATTAACTTTATTTAGTTCTCAGGGTCAGTGTTCACTAGTGTGGCAAGGGCACTGACCTCTGACCCCAACACCCGCCCAGTGTAGCACCTCACAGAACTCTACACACATATACACACACACGCACACACGGCATCCATATTGTGCAAACTCAAAGAGAAAGGAATGACATGAAACAATTTTTCTCTTAGATTAACTCGGTCTCAGACAAAACAAAACGTCTGTACTTGTCAATGCAGTTGTGAAACTTTGATGCTGCACTCCTAATTGCTTCAGATTTTGCTTAAACAGTTCACATATCTGTCACATGGTGCCAGGGAAATCACCTAGTCATTAATTCCATGGTATGTTTTTTCCCCCCCTCCCCGTCGGCGTTCCGTTAACTTTGGACAGGCGTTTAAGGAGATTAACGAAAACGAGCCCAAACATTTCCAGTGTAATTAGCAATCGCTGCACCGCCAGTGACACACGTCTGAGTGAAACGCTCCCGCACCAGCTGGAAACTCAATCACCGCACTTTGATTCACCCCCCCCCAGGAGACGACGAGGCTGGGCCGCCGCGATACCTGGAGCTAGACATTTTGTTGATACCCCTGATTTGGAGCAGGGAGCGTAATTTAATATTCTAAGATTCCTCAGGTGCTGAAATCAACCTGACTGTTGCAATGATAATTCAACAACATCGCTTTACATAATTCCTCTGGTCAGTATCTTAGATGGTGGATTTTCTTGCTGTTTGTTTGATTGATTGTTTGTTTATTTATTTATTTAACCCTTCATTGGGCGAGACTGTGGTTATAGGTGGATGCCGCCCCGCAACGCATGCTAGGGGCACCGGTGGGGGAAGGGGGGGTGGGCTTACAGCTTCCTGTAAGCTTTTTACATCAGTCAACTCTTTCCATGAGGCGACGACACCCTCTTCATATCAGTCATATTCTAAATACGCCCAAGACCATGAGCAGAACTGAGAGGGAAGAGAGAGAGCAAGAGAGGAAGAGAGCAGGAAAAAATAAGAGAGGGAGAGAGATGCAAAGGAGACAGAGGGAGACATAGGGCTTGGAAAGGAGATGATGAACTTGGTGTTGAATGATACATAAGGGAGACACTTTAACGTCACGTAGCGAGATGAGATGACGGCGAGCAGGAGACCGTGGGAGGAACCAAACAAACCTGATGTCACATGACCACGAGCCCCTCCAGTCTCATCGAGCAGCACTATATACACTGCGTATATACTACATGCATTAATAAACTTCTCCCTGCATGAGCCCCTCCGTCTCATCGAGCAGCACTATATACACTGCGTATATACTACATGCATTAATAAACTTCTCCTGCATTATGCACAGGGGCTCTTAACCGCCTCATTTGGGTCAGTTAGGAAACACCAGGCCAATAACTGGTATAACTATTTTCTTCCCTGCCATAGATCATGTACATGGTTCCCAGATGTTTTATATTAAAATGTATTACATATTTTCCCCATTAAAGCACATTTTGTTTTTCATTCCCATACTTTATATGTTGCATATTTTATGGATGACATATCCTTGATAATATTATGAGAACCATAACTTTAAAGTATAATACTACCTAGTTATGTCTTAAATAAATCAATAATATGTGCCTGAGATCCAGCAGAAAAAACGTTTTTTTAATTTTTTTGACATTATTATTATATAATGTTATTATTGATTATTTTTTGATAATACAAGCCTCTTGGACAACAAACAGTGAAAACATTTATTTCATAAAATACATATGTATGTGTATACAATTCATTTCAAAGAATGTCCCTTGTAGTGTAGGTTTCAGCATAGTAACATACAGTTGAAGTCGGAAATTTACATACACTTAGGTTGAAGTCATTAAAACTCATTTTTAGCCACTCCACAGATTTCATGTTAGCAAACTATAGTGTTGGCAAGTCAGTTAGGACATCTACTTTGTGCATGACAGGTACACAAAGTCCTCACCTCAATCCAATCGAAAATTTGTGGGCAGAACTGAAAAAGCGTGTGCGAGCAAGGAGGCTGACAAACCTGACTCAGTTACACCAGTTCTGGCAGGAGGAATGGGCCAAAACTCCAGCAAATTATTGTGAGAAGCTTGTGGAAGGCTACCCAAAACGTTTGACCCAAGTCAAACAATTTAAAGGCAATGCTACCAAGTACTAACAGAGTGTATGTAAACTTCTGACCCATTGGGAATGTGATGAAAGAAATAAAAGCTGAAATAAATCATTCTCTATACTTTCTGACATTTCACATTCTTAAAATAAAATTGTGATCCTAAATGACCTAAGACAGGGAATGTTTACTAGGATTAAATGTCAGGAATTGTGAAAAACTGAGTTTAAATGGATTTGGCTAAGGTGTATGTAAACCTTCGACTTCAACTGTATATGGTTCTTGAGATTAAGACCAGAAACTCATGTCCCCTACAGCAAAAAATATGAACTGCTGGGTCTTAGGAGGATAAATGACATGATTTAGACTTGCGTCCATGTACTGGTCTATTAAAAGTACTCCGCATTGCAGCATCTTGTGAGTGTAGAATAAAGGTGTGAAAGGTTATCTGTTTGATTGAGTGGAGGGGCTTTATTTACAGAATGGTCATTTTTAAACCGCTAAAGATGTACGACTAAAAACTCATGTACTAATGAGTGGTGCAAATGTTTTAGTGCACATAGCAAGTTCTGTCGGGAAACTCTTGCTGTAGCCGACCATGGTCAGCTAGCAACCAGGCGTCTCATACTCAACCAATCACATGTACACACCTGTAATGGAACGCCCATTTTAAACCAAGAATCAGACCTCCCTGCAGTGCTCACTGACGCGCTGCTCTTTATTTGCTTGCGGCTTCTGTGATAAAATAAATGTGGTATCAACCTCCACTACCCCAGCTTCCTCCTGTTGTTTGGATCTGCTTTGGTATGGGGGTTTCTGGTCCTCTCTGCTTTAGCAGGGGGAGATGCCCATGCTCCAGAGTTAGAACCTAAAGCAGATCCATTCAGCGCCAAACCAAAATAATTATGCAGCACATTCATTCATTAAAACACTCACGTTACTTGAATACGTGAGTTGTCCTGACAGAATTTAGTTTGTTGTTGCTACACTTGGGGGTGCAGCAGTTTGGGGTGTATGTACATATAGTGGTAAACTACAGGCAGTTACTACAGACAGGGTGCCCTTTTTTAGTGACTAGTAAGATTGGATACAACGGAAGGGATAAGAAATTCGTAATGCAAATATGGAAGAATGTTACTGCTGGAAAAAGACTGAGGTGATGCTCTCATGACTGGGTATAAAAGGATTTCAAAGGACTCTAGATATCTTATTTTCAAGTACTCTTACAATCGATACTATAACCTCTCTGCATTTGAATGGATCTCTATGGGAATTGGGGGGTGTGTGACTAGATTAAGCTGTAAATTACACGGGACTAGTATGGAATACATGATTGGCAAAATGGCTGTAAGTCATCAAGGGTCTGAGGTATCAAACAAGCCTCAAACCATCACTCTGCTGCCAGATATGCAGTAGATATGGATGGATCACTTTAAGGGTTGTTTCCCCTGACTCATTTTCCGATTGAACTATATGGAAAAATAAGTCAGGAGAAACAACCCTTCAGGACAACCCCATGTGACCACTTGTGGAAAGATCATGTTCATGGGATCAAGATCATGAGATACAAATGGCAAATGCAGTCGCTTAACAAAATCACAGCACGTCCTTGTTCCCTGTTGATGTTTGCATCTTCTGCTCCTGGTTATTGGAAAAGGGAGAGAACTGAGAAGAGCTCTTTGAGATGGAAATATATGTCTCCGCAAATGATTTCCCTTAAAATTTCCCCCTGCAGACAATGCGCTGCATCCCATGGCTCACACCACAAATCACAGATTATAACAATAACAGAGGCAGGAATGCATTTTACCCCAGAAAACCTTTCTCCACAAAATACTCTTTATCCTTGCATTTGTGAGCACGCCTAAACCATTATTTTGCTAGCAAAAAATACTTTTTTTAGCTGTTGATTCGGATCAGGGCCGAACCTTTGCCCAAACACAGAAATACCCCTATAGACAGGAGAACCTCCAAAAGGAACAAGAACCACTTGATGACCCAGCTGGGTGGCGAAATTGGATATATGGTGGAGCTGTTCCATTCACTGCTGCAAAAGCTAGTATCAAGGTTTTAAACTTGATATGAGCTGTAACAGGTAGCCAGTGAAGTGAAATGAGGAGGGGTGTGATATGAGCACACTTGGGAGGTCCGTTCTAACCCTGGCACCTCCAACACCCCCCACCCTCACAGAGGAGACCAACGTCTCCTTATGGACTCTGCCCCTTCTGCTCAGGGAGACATAGTGCTGAGGCATAGGACATAGTGATAGCAGGAAGACAGGTTGCTTTGCTGCTATGCTGATGAATTAAGAATACATTTTAAAATAAGTCAGGAGATCAACAGGGGGTTGTGGAGGTGATGTGCCAGCGCTGACCCTCCACCCCCCACCCGCAATTCCCCTCCTGCCAAGGAGCAGACATCACCATCGACCCCGATGGACAGCCAAGATTAGATGGGCGTGTGGTGTATGTATGTGTGTATATGTATGCGTGTGCATGTGTATGTATATGTGTATATGTATGTGTGTGCATGTGTATATATGTGTATATGTATGCGTGTGGATGTGTATGTATGTGTGTTTATGTCTGTGTGTGCATGTGTATGTATGTGTGTGCGTGTGTTTGTATGTATGTATATGTATGTGTGTGCGTGTGTTTGTATGTTTGCATATGTATGCGTGTGCGTGTTTGTATGTGTATGTATGTGTGTATATGTATGTGTGTGCGTATGTATGCGTGTATAAGTATGCGTTTGCGTGTGTTTGTATGCGTGTATATGTATGTGTGTGCGTGTGTATGTATGTGTGTATATGTATGCGTGTGCATGTGTTTGTATGTGTGTCTATGTATGTGTGTGCGTGTGTTTGTATGTGTGTATATGTATGCATGTGCGTATGTATGTGTATATGTATGTGTGCGCATGTGTATGTACAGTTGAAGTCGAAAGTTTACATACACCTTAGCCAAATCCATTTAAACTCGATTCCTGACATTTAATCCTAGTAAACATTCCCTGTCTTAGGTCAGTTAGGATCACAATTTTTATTAATTTCATCACATTCCCAGTGGGTCAGAAGTTTACATACACTCTGTTAGTATTTGGTAGCATTGCCTTTAAATTCTTTAACTTGGGTCAAACGTTTCGGGTAGCCTTCCACAAGCTTCTCGCAATAAGTTGCTGTAATTTTGGCCCATTCCTCCTGACAGAACTGGTGTAACTGAGTCAGGTTTGTAGGCCTCGCACACGCTTTTTCAGTTCTGCCCACAAATTTTCAATTGGATTGAGGTGAGGACTTTGTGATGCCACTCCAATACCTTGACTTTGTTGTCCTTAAGCCATTTTGCCACAACTTTGGAAGTATGCTTTGGGTCATTGTCCATTTGGAAGAGCCATTTGCGACCAAGCTTTAACTTCCTGGCTGATGTCTTGAGATTTTGCTTCAATATATCCACATAATTTTCCTTCCTCATGATGCCATCTATTTTATGAAGTGCACCAGTCCCTCCTACAGCAAAGCACCCCCACAACATGATGCTGCCACCCCCGTGCTTCACGGTTGGGATGGTGTTCTTCGGCTTGCAAGCCTCACCCTTTTTCCTCCAAACATAACAATGTTATGGCCAAACAGTTAAATTTTAGTTTCATCAGACCAGAGGACATTTCTCCAAAATTAAGATCTTTGTGCCCACGTGCAGTTGCAAACTGAGTAGTGGCTTCTTCCTTGCTGAGCAGCCTTTCAGGTTATGTCGATATAGGACTCGTTTTACTGTGGATATAGATACTTTTGTACCTGTTCCCTCCCGCATCTTCACAAGGTCCTTTGCTGTTGTTCTGGGATTGATTTGCACTTTTCGCACCAAAGCACGTTCTTCTCTAGGAGACAGAACGCGTCTCCTTCCTGAGTGGTATAAAGGCACAGTCAACTTAGTGTATGTAAACTTCTGACCCACTGGAATTGTGATATAGTGAATTAAAAGTGAAATAATCTGTCTGTAAACAATTGTTGGAAAAATGACTTGTGTCATGCACAAAGTAGATGTCCTAACTGACTTGCCAACACTATAGTTTGCTAACAGGAAATCTGTGGAGTGGTTTAAAGATTTGTTTCCATGACTTCAACCTAAGTGTATGTGTGTATATGTATGCATGTGCATGTGTTTGTATGTGTGTATATGTATGCATGTGCATGTGTTTGTATGTATATGTATGTGTGTGTTTGTATGTGTGTATATGTATGCGTGTGTTTGTATGTGTGTATATGTATGCGTGTGCGTGTGTTTGTATGTGTGTATGTGTATGCGTGTGTTTGTATGTGTGTATATGTATGCGTGTGCGTGTGTTTGTATGTGTGTATATGTATGCATGTGCTTGTATGTGTGTATATGTATGTGTATGTGTGTGTTTGTATGTGTGTATATGTATGCGTGTGCGTGTTTGTATGTGTGTATATGTATGTGTATGTGTGTGTTTGTATGTGTGTATATGTATGCATGTGCGTGTGTTTGTATGTGTGTATATGTATGCGTGTGTTTGTATGTGTGTATATGTATGCGTGTGTTTGTATGTGTGTATATGTATGTGTATGTGTGTGTTTGTATGTGTGTATATGTATGCGTGTGTTTGTATGTGTGTATATGTATGCGTGTGTGTGTGTTTGTATGTGTGTATATGTATGCATGTGTTTGTATGTGTGTATATGTATGTGTGTTTGTATGTGTATGTGTGTGTTTGTATGTGTGTATATGTATGTGTGTTTGTATGTGTGTGTGTATGTGTGTTTGTATGTGTATGTGTATGTGTGTGTTTGTATGTGTATGTGTATGAGAGCGAGTGTGCGTAAGGGGGGGGCGGGGGTCTTCTCCTCCCCAAAAAATCCCATCAGGGCAGTTGGGGGAGGTGGCGTCACGCAGGTAAGTGTCTCACCTGGCACCAACACGCAGCACCCCCAGGGGACTGTGAACACCTGCAGAGCAGCACACAGAGCTGAGCAGCTCAGATGGCTGCAGATAACAGAGTGGTCAGCTAGCACAGCATTTACATGCATTTACTAAGGAGGGCTAATGAGGTGCTAATTGATTCTGGGGCTTGTGGGCTCTCACTGTAAGACAGTAAGTGCTGATATGTTTATGGTAGGTAGATAAGCTCTGTTACAAGCTTCAGATTAGGCCTTGGGCAGACAGCGCTGTCTGGGGTGGTTGGGGGAGGGGGGGGGGGGGGTGTGGGGTGTGTTGGAGGGGTGTCCATGCAGTGTCCATATCAGACAGGAATTCTCTCAATGATAAAACAGGTTTTTTTCTGACTCCATTCAGAATGTAAGATACAACAATTAGGAGCAAAAAGGTCCCGGTTAACACCTGTAGCTTTTCCCCCGGTTTTTAATTAGCAAGAAAAACAATTGCTTTGAGATTCCCTTTTTTTCAGATCCAGCAAAACTCTTCTGGCTTTTACCCAGGGGAATAAAGAAAGATAATGTTATAGGCTTGAGATAGCTGTAGGATTTGGTCACACAATAAAGGGAAAATGTCATCAAGGGCAAAAGTAGAGGCATCTCTTGCGCATCCCATGCAGAGGTCTACATAGCGCTGCGCTCGCTACACGTGCACGGATCGGCCCTATATTGACATGTGATTACTCGCATGCGATGCACTCACAATGCACCACGCCTGCATTCAGTGACACTTTGTAAGTAAATGATTACCGTTCTCCCTATTCTTTTTAACATGCGAAATGAAGAGATCAGAGCCGTTCTCCATTGTGTCTCAGTTCCCTGGCGGAGTAGCCGGGGAGTCAAGAGCGCCATTGTTGCCGATGTTGCACTAGGGTAACACAAGACTGTAGATCAGAGCACAAAGCGGTGTGCTAGCATTGAGCTTTCCACATTTTTTCATGCATTGCGGCTACACACTGCTCACAAGTCAAGGCCCTGAACTCTGCTAACATTTGTTGTACGTACATATACACAATATATAAACATGTACGGCAGAATGGAGAGAGGGGTCAGAATGTAGGAATGGAGAAGGTGCACATAGAGAGAATGGGTCCTTGAAATGTGAAAGATCAGCAAAATATAAGAATTACAAAATAGAAAGAATATGTGTGTAAAGTGTTTATAGCCTGTCCTTGATGAAGAGTGGGAAGAAAGGAGGAAGGAAATAATGGCCAGAAAAGGAAGAATGAGTGGTAGTGGGAGTGTGTGGGGGGGGGGGGGGGGGGAGGCTGTCCTCTCTGCATTAACATCAGAGCACATGGTTTATAAATCTCCTTATGAAATCTACTCCTGCCAGGGGTAATTACAATGAACAACTTCATATGGTTTGTCTGCCGGTGCCCGAGATAAGAGGTGGAGGGGAGGTGGGGGGCGGAGCATGGCACGCGCCGCGCCCCGCCCGCTTGGAACGTAAAATCCTTTATCTTATCTACATCTTCGCAGAACAACCGGCTTCTCCCCAATTCCAACCCTAATCTTCTGCGTAAACAATACTGATATTTCTCCACCACAGCAAAAAAAAAAAAAAAAAAAAGGAAGAAGAAGAAAAAAATGAGGCCTGCCAGATTGGGTCCTGATAACATCACTCATTTACACACATCATCCCTCTGCCAAAATCTGCTCCAACCTCCCACTCTCTCTGCTTCTCCCTCATGTTTCAAACATTTATGCAAGAGCATAAAAAGCAGTGTCCCTGGAAGTGTGTATGTGTCATATAACAATTTCAAATATAAATAAATTCAGCTGCTGTTCAGTGTACATATCCTATGCACATACCATGTGTAACTTTCAATGGGGGAAAACAATCGGATATAACAGGCATTTAACCACTTAATTGCTTTGATTGCTTAATTTGATTAATTAATAGAAAACGGTTAAAGGAAATAATTCTAAGCATATCTTCAACGGAATAAACATATTTAAAGAAAAAAACACTATATTGAACCCAGAAACTAGGTGCTGTAGAGAGGGGCAGCACACAATAAAATTGAGCTTATAAACAACTTAAAAAAAAATAAATAATAAAGATAAAAAAGATTAAATTAACCAAACAAAGCACCCCCCCGCGACACCACACAAAGGAGAGGTGAAGCCTCGTGTCATCAGGCAGTGAGTTCTCTCATACGCCCTTGCAGTACTCCCCTCTCTCTATTTCTCTCATTCTCTCTCTCTTTCTCTCCCCCTCCCCTCCCTCTCTCTCTCCATTCTGTGCTAGCCGTTCCCTCTCTGAGGGGTAACATCATCATTCTCATCCTCAGCCGTGCCACTGATAGCGCAGGATAACCTGCAGGGCGCCGCTAAATTAGAAATGAAGTTGATGTAATCAGCTGTGCTCATAAGCCGTGCCACAGACCTCTTTGCCTCCATTTGTTTATCTGCTCTATTTCCTGCGCGGGGAAGGAGCAGACTTAAGGACGGAGGGCTGGGTGGTCAACCTCCCAACACACATGTGCACATGTACGTACATGCACACACACATATACAGTGCCCACCACTATTATTGGCACCCTTGGTAAAGATGAGTAAAAACGGTTATAAAAAATTCACCGTTTTGTGAATTAGCTTAATCTCAAACTGAAAAAATTAGAAAAATCCAACCTTTAATTGAAGTTAATTTATTATGAGAAAAAAATTTAAATAATTATTTTAACAAAACCATGTGCGCCACAAGTATTGGCACCCCTGCATATATATAGAATAAAGTAATAATTTTTAATATTTGGTCGCATATCCTTTGCATGCCATGACTTAATGATGTCTGTGACCCAACAACATCAAAAGACTCTTGATATCTTATTTTCTGGTACTCTTACAAGCGATACTATAACATCTCTGCATTTGAATGGACTTGAAGGGTTTCTTCTCCTGACTTATTTTTCCATAGAGTTCAATAGGGAAAATTTGTCAGGGAAACAACCCTTAAAGTGATCCATCCATATCTACTGCATATCTGGCAGCAGAGTGATGGTTTGGGGCTCGTTTGATACCTCAGACCCTTGATGACTTACAGCCATTTTACCAACCATATATTCCATACTGTTCCAGAATAATTTAGAGCTAAAATTAGTCCCCATAGAGATCCATTCAAATGAAGAGACGTTATAGAATCGCTTGTAAGAGTACCAGAAAATATGATATCAAGAGTCTTTTGATGTTGTTGGGTCACAGACATCAGGAATTCGTGGCATGCAAAGGATATGCAACCAAATATTAAAAATAATTACTTTATTCTATATATAAAATTCAGGGGTGCCGATAATTGTGGTGCACGTGGTTTTGTTAAAAATTATTATTTCTTATTTTTTTTCTCATAATAAATTTACTTCAATTAAAGGCTGGATTTTTCTCATTTTTTCAGTGTGACATTAAGCTAATTCACCAAACGGTGAATTTTTTTATAACCCTTTATACTCATCTTTACCAGGGGTGCCAATAATAGTGGAGGACACTGTATATACAGTCGCGCCTGAAAGTATTCAGACCCCTTCACCTTTTGCACACTTTATTGTGTTGTAGATTTAAAATGGATAAAATTGCCATTTTTTCCCATCAATCTACACTCAATAACCCATAATAACAAATTGAAAACATGTTTTTAGAAGAGCCCCAAACCATCACTCTGTTGCCAGATATGGAGTAGATGTGGATGGATCGCTGCAAGGGTTATTTCTCCTGACTCATTTTCCTATAGAACTCTATGGGGGAAAAAGTCAAAGAAACAACCCTTAAAGTGATCCATCCACATCTACTCCATATCTGGCTGCAGAGTGATGGTTTGGGGCTCATTTGATACCTCAGACTCTTGATGATTTACAGCTATTTAGCCAGTCATGTGTTCCATACTGTACCAGCATAATTTACAGCTGAATACCTCCCAATTCCCATAGAGATCAAATCAAATGCAGAGGGGGTTATAGTATGACTTGTAACAGTACCTGAAAATAAGATATCAAGAGTCTTTTGATGTTTATGGGTCACAGACTTCAGGAAGTAACAGCATGCAAAGGATATGCGAGCAAATATTAAATATGATACTTTAAAAATACGTTAAAGCAAAGAGTATGAATACTTATGTAAATGAGAGATTTCAGTTTTTGATTTTTAATAAATTTGCAAAGATTTCTAAAAACATGTTTTCACTTTGTCATTATGGATTATTGAGTGTAGATTGATGGGGAAAAAATGGCAATTTTATCCATGTAAAATTAAATCTACAACACAATAAAGTGTGCAAAAAGTGAAGGGGTCTGAATACTTTCAGGCACCACTGTATATATGACTATAAATCCACACTCGCTGACACGAATACATTGATGCGTACGCACACACACGCACACACGCGCGCATGCACAAGCACACACACCACTCTGTATATGAACGTATATGTTATACCCACCCTGCAGAAAGTTATGCATCTAAGAAGGGTATATATGGAAGGGGGATTACTTTGAACAATCTACTTCAAAACAAGATTAGAACGAGAAAATCTTGTCTTTCAGCAAATCGGTTTCTCACAATTAAAAAAAGCACACCTACAAAATGCATAGCACTGGTAAGGCATCACAGAGCCGACAGTGCAGAAGATTCAGGACAGGAAATAGTACTTTGTTATGCAAGCGGCTGAACTTATACACTTCAACCAAATTATGGGAGCTACTGTACAGTCAGCTGTACCATACTGACCATAGCAAATGCTACCCGACACCAGCTAGGGTGGCCCTATAAGAGGCTGTTCCCTTTGTGTAGACAAGATTAACAGTGTGACTCTACAAACTTACGTGTCAAAGAAAAAGAGACACATAGAGAGAAATAAAGGCAAAAAGAGACAGATGGAGAGAAAAATTTATATTTAATAATAATATTATTTATAAATTCAATATTTACATTAATTTCTGTAGGTCTTGGGATATCTACATATGTATTTCCTGCCAATGAAGCAACTTGAATGCGCATTTTAAAAGAGAGAGAGAGAAAGAGACAGGAAGAGAGTGAGAGGGAGCAAAAGAGAGAGAGAGGATATAAAGAGAGAGAGAGAGAGAGAGAGAGAGAGAGGAGAGAGAGAGAGAGAGAGAGAGAGAGAGAGAGAGAGAGAGAGAGAGAGAGAGGAGAGAGAGAGGAGAGAGAGAGAGGAGAGAGAGAGAGAGGAGAGAGAGAGAGAGAGAGAGAAACAGAGATGGACAGAGATGTACTCTCTGAATGGGATCCAGTGTATCAGGGGATGGGGGCATCAGCAGCTCTCTAGGAGAGCAGATTGAGGGTAGTGGATGTGTGTGTACTGTTCTGCCTGGTTGGGTGCGATATGAGGCTACCACACCCGCCCCACTCCCACACACACACACACACACACACACAAAACCACCCCCCTTCAAGAAAATCGGACTTCCTGCAGAGGCATACCGGACGAGCCAACTCCTCCCACTAAGGAGAACGAGGGTCCCGCCCATTAAGAGGGTGTGACCACTCAGTTAATGGGCCATGTCAAGAGAGGAGAGGGGGGCGACACCCGTGTGAGAGGCATCCTGCTGAGATGGACCCTGCGAAAGTGCCCCCCCCCCCCCCCCCCCCCCCCCCCCCCCGGATCCAGATCCAGATGGATGGGAGGGCTCAGGGGACAGTGGGCCGGGCGGGGCTGGGCTAAACCCCCCACCCCACCCCCCCTCGTGAGTAATCTGCGCTCGGCTCATGTCCTGGATGAGTCAGGCTGACCTGTCAAAGCTAGACATTACTCATACCTGCTCAGTGCTCACTGAACTGAATAAGACCTGAAATGGAAATCCCCCCCCCACCCCCTTCACTTCAACTGGAGGACAATCTGCATCTCAGCAGACCCTATTTAGTCTATGGGAAAAAGTTCATTAATGGTGATGGTATTATAAAACAGTATTGCACTAGCGCCTGAGTTTTCAACAGGGGCGTCCGCAGACCCTGGGGGTCCTTGAAGGTACTGTACGCAGGCCCTGGCCAGACATGATACACAATGAATATATATAGATTTGGGAATAGATTTTAAATATAAAACCTTTTTTTTATTTTTTATTTTTTTAAATATAACCTTTTTAACCGTATAATGGGTGTCCCCTAGACAACTTTGAGCTTGGGTGGGGGGTCCCTGGACCAGAAAAGGAAGAAAACCCCCGCACTAGTACATAACTGGTGTTACAACAAAGAAATTTAAGTCTATTTGCACTTTCTTTGAGAACTTTTCTCCTGAGAGTGACTGATCAGGAGTTCTGCTGAGGCAAGTGATACTTGTTTTGGGATTCAATGTTGTTATCTGCACACTCTACCTTGATCTTGTATGCCTCACTCAGCAATCGCTATGTATCAATCAGAATAAATTTAGCTTTGCAAGGACGTAAGGACAAATTATTGTCTGCTGACCAAATCCCTCACGGTTTCAAGTTCCTTATTTATGGTCTCCTCAATACCACCCGACAATATCACCTGCTACTAAGAGGGCTACTAAGAGGGCTGAATCATTTGCATAAATCGGTGGTTTACAGCTCAGTGCGGCTGGCATATCATTAACATATATAAGGAAAAGAAGAGGTCCTTGAATAAGATCCCTGCGGTTCTCCACATGATATCACTTTGGACTTTGATAAAATACCATCAACATCACAGACCTGTGGTTCTGCCACTTACATGTATATAAGACCTTACTGACACATTGGATAGACCCATGTGCTTCAGTTAGTATGTTGTGGTTCACAGTATCAAGCGCCTTGCATTAGGGCAAACATGACCATATCTGTATAATATACTTTCTAGCTTTACAATTTAATATGGACAAATAGATGTATGAGACATGTGTCAATGGGTAATGCTGTTCAACACCACGACTGGGTCATACAGTAGTCTGTACTGTACAAGATACTACTTAATTTGGTTATAAACCAGGCATTCAAATACTTTTAAAATTGTGCTTAAAAAGGATACAGGTATGCAATTCCCAATATTGCTCATATTGTTCTTTTAGTAACTGGCCATCTTTAAATCCACAGTGCAAATAATGTATTGCGATAATGCAATACAAATATACTGTTCCACCGTCGATGACGTTTTTCCCCTACTTGGGGAACATAACACTGTCCAAGCGCTTAAAAGAATTTTGAAAATGTGAAATGTATTAGAGCGCCGCTGTTCCATAGTACCTATCAATTCAGGACACAAATTATAGTGGATTGTTACTGTGTGTAAAAGGTGCGTATCTCCACATCGCACTCTCTGATCTGATGGATCGCTGATCCAGCCTGTCTGCCCCCTTGCATCTTCACGCCAGCGACGGAGATCTACACCATCAACAAACAACCGTCGGCCAGGTGAGTGAACCGTTCGGAGCGGGGAAGGCCCGAGACCTTTATCCGTGCTGTGGAGTTCTTCTCACAGATCGTGGGTAGTGTAGTTTTGAAGTCGTCAAGTGCTGGCCCCTTATTATTGAAAGCCTGGTCCTGGAGAACTGCAGGGTTTGCTGAGTGGAATCGATTTACTAAACGAGTAACTCAGTTAACTCACCTCAACCGGCTTTCTTGATTCTAAAACTGGTTGCCATTTAAAGATGAAGATAAAAAACCCAGCACCTTGTGGATCTCCAGGAAAAGGGTTGCAGCCCCCTGATCCAATGTAACCCCCCCCCCCCCCCAGCCAAAAAGCTTCAAAGCCTCAAGTGACTCAGATACAATGCCCAAAGGGGGGGGGGGTTGACTCCTTCTCCACACGGCTGTGCAGTGACGACCGCAGTGAGTGAACGACGAGTGATGAGTCCTGGATGATCCCTGGGATATAAAAGCAGTGCAATGGATCACCTATGACAAGCCCACCCCCTTTTCCCCCGTGTGATGTGAAAATGAGACGACTCCTCCCGGCCGCAGAGTCAGCAGACAGCTCGTGCACAAGCGTCTCGTCCGATCATCTTTACTGGAACTAGACGCTCCTCTCTCTCTCTGACCCACAAACAAACACTCAAGGACATCCTTTTTATTTAATGTGAGTGTCTGTGTCTGGAGTGAGGGGGGTATAAGAGTTTGTGGCAACAAGGTAGGGCTCACACTAAGAACTCTTTCCATTTTTTGAGATGTATTCTATGGGTTAAATGTACCAAGCTAGTTTTGAGTGCAGTAGTTTAGCACATTTGGGGAGGCAAGAAAGAAAAAATTGGCTCTGGCAAGCAGCAAGCCCAAGATCTTAGAGGACAGCGCCATCGCCCCCCTCCTCCCCCGTAATTGTCAAGGGACAATTACATTGCAAATTGATCTTTCATGTTTTTATTAGGGTCATACGAATTGCTAATTAAGAACATGTTTTCACCCTTTCTATAGTAGTTCATAATAAAATACTGTAGAAAAAACGTAGATGACAAAGACATATAGCAGTTATTTTTCTAGAGAAAGGTACATGATTATTAGTAAATTATTCACGTTATTGAATGTGGAAGGAGTGGGGGGGGTTGGTAGCCTGAAAGCTTCAGCACTGCCTGTAATTAAAATCATCGTATTAAAAGTAATACGTGTCCTCCCATGAAGAGCCGGGCGGACGTGATACCTTCCTGCCTCCCCTCCGCTTTCAGGAGAAATTACAACCTAGCTGCACGCTCTAATATTTCATCTCTTAAGTGACTGTGACAGGCTCTTTGTGTCACATTCCTCTACCCCTCCTCTCCTTATTCTTGTTCCCCTCTTCTAGTCTCACCTGCTTAGCATTATCAGAGTCTGAGCTTTACCGTTGCGGGTGGATGGGGGCCGGGGGGGGGGGGGGTGGGTGTCTGCAGTTTCGCAAGAGCGACAGCATATCGGTCCTCAATAACGCACATGGTGCTGAATGAGGAAGAGGAGGAGGAAGTGACTCTGATGGGATGTAACAGGGGCGCAACGCTTCTCTTCAGAGAACAGCCGGTCAGTGTGAAACGCGGGCGGGTTTTTGGTCGCGTGGGTGTGAGGGATTACCAGTGAAAAGTTGTGCGTTTGTGTCAGACGACGCGAGGATCGCTTTGTTTCCGTTGGAGTTTGATTCGCTACTCGATCGTCAAAATCTCGGCTCGGTGATATGTCATGTCACATCGCTCATTATGCATTATGTGCTGAGCTGGGTCTGTGCGGGGGGTAGACAGTAAGGAGTAAAATGCACTTACAGTCAGAAATTAAAAACCCGGAATTTACAGTCATAATTTAAAACACCGAGACTGCCTTGCCTTACATCCTCACCATGCAGTTTACCCCAAACCCAGGTCACCTCCAAAGAAAGTGCACAATTCACCACCAACAAAGTTCAGACTCAACAAAATCAGGTTACCTCCGCTGAATATGCACAACTCACCTGTGAGGCCAGGTCAGGACACCCTCACTGAATCTTTACAATTCACCTGTGAGTGTCAGTGACAGACCAATCCAATACCTGCATCGCCCACATTAGGCACTCTCTACTATAACTGCCAATTTACATACATCCCCTGAATAAGGCCATCGGCACTGGAGCTGCACAATTGCACAGGTTATATTACATCCTCATTTTGCATTCGCAGTCATTGTCCTTCACATTGGCTGAGAAGCAAGGACACATGATTTCACAATGGTTAGCACACATAATGAATACTAATAAAACAGCAATGAAGTTTAACCTTGCAGAATACGCAGACAATAACGCCGTGTGTGTGCGCGTGTGTGCGTGTGTGTGCGCGCGCCGTGCGTGTACCTGTGTGCGTGCATGCACATCACTTGGGTGGGCACTGAAGACGGTTCTTTGTTTGCTGTAGGAAGACACAAGTCTGTGACATCGTTAACAATTAGCAGTCATGACAAAACACACAGAGCTGTGTATGCACTCACAAAGCTCTCTAAAGAGGCATTCAAGGCGGTATAATACCTGGGTTGTGGGTTTTCTGAAAGAGCCCATGGTGAAGATGGAGACAACTGAGAAAAGACCCAGTGAGTCGGCTCGAGACAATGACAGATTCGTTGAGCGGCAACAATGACAATGGCGAATGAATCCAACGACTGAACGAAGCGCACAATGACGGCGTGACATGGCACGACATTCACCGAGTGAGCGCCGGAGTTTCAAAGAGCTAAAAAAGTCAAATATGACAGGATGGGATCAAGGAACAAAACCGCGGAAGATATACAAGACTCATATAAGCGACTTGTAAAGATGAAGCAAACATTAACCAGTCTGCTTCATCACTGGGTAGCAGTCGAACGCTTGCAGCAGGACGGCGCAACTTATGAACACATTATGTGAAATGTGAGCCAGGTACTTTGATTCCAGTCGGAGTTGTAGCTGCATCGTAATTGTAGCGTCAGACAGTCATTGATGACCCAGTCACGTGATAGTGCTCGGTGCTCATATTGACAAGTTCATTCTCTCTTCTGATTTAACACAGAAGGCTTTTTTACCTCCTTTTTTCCCCCAAATTTGAAATGTCCGCCCATATTTAACAACACTCATTGTCAGTCACCGTTTCTTATCACACAACCCAGTGTGCAAGTCGGGCTCAACATGGGTCAGCCTGTGCAGCTCAAAAAGCGGCCTTTCAGCTGCTGGATCAACCTAAGGGGCTTGAGATGGTATGACCCCAGCCGACTGAAACCGTCCCATCCTTGGACAATACTAGAGCTAATTGTGTGTTTCCCTGCGGGGCTCCTGGACACAGTCTGCACTGGTGCAGTCTGGATTCGATACCAGACTAAGAAATAAAAAATTACATTTTACATTTTAAAGATAGATTAGAGAATGTGCAATCTACACAAATTATCTATATAATTGTATTATTTTATTGTAAACATATTGATTATTCCGATCCTATTATTTCTTATTTTCTATCGTATTTCTATAGTTTGAATATACTATCACTGCAATGCCACTTGTCATTTCAGGGGGGCACACACGACCAAGTGTGTCCTCCAAAAATGCTTGCAGCTCGGAGCTCCTGTGAATTGTCTCTTCAAAAAAACAACAATAAAAAGAATCCTATTGTAGGGAGCCGGGACAGGTTATTTCTGCTTTTGGTTTTCCAGTTTTCGGGTATTAAAAATGAAAAAAACTGTGTCATTGGCTCCCAATTGAAGGCCTGACACAACAGCAGACTTGCAAACAAGGAATTCAGTGTTCATTTTTTGCACACAAAAGCCAAATACACATATTTGGCTGGCAGATACACATGCTTTTACACACGGTCACATTTTTGGAGCATATTTTTTCAAAAGACTGCTTCTAAATACAATGCTTTATGCTATGTTTTATTATGCGTGCACACACACACACTCGACAAAAACACACCTATGCAAAATGCAAACACACACATACACTCTTCCATCCAGCATGGGTGAAAACATTGATCATATAATTTACTCTTCTCTATTAAGCTGCAATGATATTGATCAAATAATTCCTTGTGCAGCATTCGGACACAAGCAAATTGCTAAAATGTTTCTGCTGTAGTTAAGCATGTCCAGTAATGGCCCTTTCATTGATTCTTTTTGTTCAGTTTCCCTTTTGCATGTAAGCAACTACTTTTCAGCAGAGAGGAGCAAACCTGAGCACCCAAATAGAGCGTGGCATGTTTGTGTGTTTATTAAATTCCAAATTTAAGTCATTCAAGCAACCCTCCTCACCTGACTCTTCAGAACAGAACAAATTGCGGGCACTCA
>CM056380.1:45854826-45870687 GCA_029718625.1 Synaphobranchus kaupii
TGTGCTCCTACCTCACCTTGTTTCTGGGCATGAAGCCGTCTCTTATTAATCTGTGCTCCTACCTCACCTTGTTTCTGGGCATGAAGCCGTCTCTTATTAACCTGTGCTCCTACCTCACCTTGTTTCTGGGCATGAAGCCGTCTCTTATTAATCTGTGCTCCTACCTCACCTTGTTTCTGGGCATGAAGCCGTCTCTTATTAATCTGTGCTCCTATCTCACCTTGTTTCTGGGCATGAAGCCGTCTCTTATTAATCTGTGCTCCTACCTCACCTTGTTTCTGGGCATGAAGCCGTCTCTTATTAACCTGTGCTCCTATCTCACCTTGTTTCTGGGCATGAAGCCGTCTCTTATTAATCTGTGCTCCTATCTCACCTTGTTTCTGGGCATGAAGCTGTCTCTTATTAATCTGTGCTCCTACCTCACCTTGTTTCTGGGCATGAAGCTGTCTCTTATTAATCTGTGCTCCTACCTCACCTTGTTTCTGGGCATGAAGCCGTCTCTTATTAATCTGTGCTCCTACCTCACCTTGTTTCTGGGCATGAAGCCGTCTCTTATTAATCTGTGCTCCTACCTCACCTTGTTTCTGGGCCCTCCCTTTAACTTTCCCCGTACGGAAATGGGCTTTTCTTTTGCGCGCCACATCCAAATCAATTTGAGTGTGACTAATGAAAACGAACAGCGAGTTGTGACCCATAATAGCGGGGTGGAACAAAGGCGCCAGGAGAGACGGGGAGGGGAGGGGAGGGGAGGGGAGAGCGATGATTGATTTTCGGGTTTTTTTGTCGCAGGCCATGCAGCTTATTTACATAATGATTTGTTCAGCATGTAGTTTTTTTATTTATTTATTTATTTTTTTAGATGACAAGAGATGAGAAAGATGTGAGAATATATGCCTAAAGGCCTTCTCTTGACCCCTTCAGCTCTGTCCAGTGAAGGCGGTGACCCCCCCCCCCCCCCCCCCCACCCCCAATCTCTCAGCTGGGCCCTCCCTCACCAATCCTCCTCAGGTCACATGATGCAAATGATCACATCACAGGATGGCCTGCAGGTCAACAGCACCTGCACTAATTACTTCAACACCCCTCCACCCCTCCTCCCACACCAGCTAATCAAATTACAAAGCTTGTACTTGAAATTCTGTTGTCAGTGATGATGTTCATGGTGGCCTCTGTGTTTGTCATTTCAAGTGTGTGGCTTGATGATTTCAGCTTATCTCCGTTGCTTTGTTCCTTTAATAAATGTCAAAGCAATAGACTAATAAAAATCAAAAGAAGTTCTGTATTGTACCCACAGTCTTAGAGGTGCCCACAGAGGGGGGCGGGACAGGGGAGGGGATGGGGCTATACATTAAATTTAAGGGGGACAATATCCCATATATGGACATCCCGAAACTAATTTATCACCAACCCCAGTACCTGGACTCTCTAGTAGGCAGTATCTAAATGTCACACTGATAAGAATGTGATAAAACAAATGGTAAAAATGTGTAGTAACTATGTGCATATGTGAGGGTGTGTGTGTGCGCGTGTTGCGTGAATGTGCACGTGTCTGTGTGTTTGTGTAAGCCTTCCTTACGTGGGAAGGCTGTAGCAGCACTCACTCCGAGCTGTCTGAAACGGACCTCCACACTCTGCACGTCGGAGAAAGAATTTAATATTTCATAACTTTTAATCAGCTTGCTGCTCTGTGCCATTTTCAGGGGACATTTTAAATAATTCCTGACAGATTAATGCTCCAGAATCATTAAATAATGATCCAGCGCGTAATTACTAAATCAGCCCCTCCTCTGCTGCAGAGCCGTGGACAGCGATGTGTATCCCTGATGATAATCTTTCAGAAAACCCACCTGACAGCCATACGCGTCTACAGTGGAGCAGAGACTGATGCATCGACAGAGTGGCTGAAGAACTCAGATGCTTACTTGCACGCACGCACGCACGCACGCACGCACGCACACACGCACGCACGCACGCACGCACACTGTCAGCCTACAGTCCATGTGGCAGGCATATGGCATAGTCTAGTAAACGGTACTAGTTTGACCGTCTATATACATGTCTTCTGGTTGTCCTGCAACGACACACACACAGACAAACACACAAAAACAAAAAAAAACACACAAACAAACACACACACACACACACACACAACGATAATGACTTGACACTGACAACTTAAGTCTCAATTCACACAGGACAATACTTCAATTTTAGGTAAGACAGAGTAAAAAAAAAAAAAAAAAAAAGGCCTTGTTGTGAAAGTCATCCACTGTCCTAGGCTGTCTGTGAATGGGTTTAACATGGGCTCAATTCTCATCTGTACAGTCATCCGTGTGGACTCCCTTTTCAGGTCACTCCAGCAGGAATAGTGTAGTGTAGAGGCAGTCTGGGACACACCGTCCGTACGCATCACAATGGGATGGGGTAGGGGGCTATTTGAATATACCCCCCCCAGAATTCCGCAGCACTTGTCCGCGCTTCTCTGAAAACAGCTCGTCCGAAAAGTGCATTTCCTTGTAAAACCAAGATGCAGCGCCCCTCCACACCCTCATTGCCGACTGCGTCGCTAAGCTAACGGAAAGAGAACTGAGCATGTCTGAGTTATGATCTCATGCTACAAAGTCATCCTGGCCGTGCAGTCCTTTCAGTCACTCGCACGTTCCGGCTACTAAAGCTCGGCCTTTGCTCTGCCACACTTCAGTTTCTGTGAATGCGGTTCTTATCAATGCACAAACTACTCAGAATGAGTCCCACGTGATGAAGAAACATTATCTTCACAATTTATGTAGTGCACCAAAAGACACAGAAATAAAAATGACCAAGCACCAAAGCCACTTTGATAGGCATCTTTATATAATAACTTTGAGAGAGAAAAAAGTTCTTCCTAGTGGTGTCATCGACCGCGAGTGTACTTCAAATAAAGGGCGACTTCCTTTGAACAAGATAGATGCAACAATAATTGTTTTAGATCAAGAACTGCATAATTAATTCCTCATCTTGAATTTGGAGGAAGGCTGTATTCATCTTGCTCTGTAGCGCGGGACAGATAATGAAAAAAAAAAAAACCTTGATGACGGGAAAGAGGGAGGAGGCAGGAAGCAGGGCTGGGAAACGCATTGTGGACCACTGGCATTGGGGGGCTAGCTGCCCTGCACGCTGAAATTGAATGGTGCCATGTGGTAGCAGCTTCAATTTAATTTCTGCCACAGGACTTAATAAGAGCCGTCTTAAAAAATCACAGTTTAAAGCTCATGGCGTGCGGAAAATGAGACTTAATGAGGGTTCCGCCGCTCGTGGGCCGAGTCCCGCCTGTTTTCAGCTAACCTCCAGCCGGGGAGGACAGCAGGATGCAGAATAATGTCCGAAACTTCTCGCTGAGGAGCCACCGCGTCCACAGCGCGAGTCGGGAGCCGCACATTCACGTGCACCGCAATAGCGCTCGATTAGCGTGGAGGGGGGAAAAAAGAGCCGAAATTGAAATTTAAAAATAGAAAATCACATCGACATCTTTAATAACCCGAGAAAATGGCCCTAGTGGGGTCATTAAATTGCATAGAAGGGAGTCTGGCATTGGGAATACTGAGCAGATGTAGAATGCAATGGAATGTGCCCCTGGACACGGTGAAATATAGAGATCCGTAGAGCTCCTATACACCGGCTCAGTGACTCCTACACCGTAGGTTACGCAGACTGAACAGCTCTTGCTCAAGTGACCAGCAGGATCCACCATCCTGATTCCTGAAGTAGATGCAGCTATTCTACAGGTAGGATGTCTGTGAGAAAGTACGTGTGAGCAATGTGTGCATGCTATACCCTTCTGTACGTGCATGTGAGTGGGGGTGAGGTGGAGTGACTGCCATATTTTTAAAAAAAAAATGTCCTTAAAAAATGGAAATGAATAAATAACTACAACCAGCGAGAATGAAGTGGACGGAATCTCATCATCTCAAAATAGGATGCGCCACGGCAAACAGTAAAAAATGTTGATAAAACATTAGAAAAGGACTGAAAAATGAAATTAATTCTGCACTAAACCAGTGTAGTGGATGAACCTGTCATACATGCAAACCAATGAGCATATCCTCTCTGCTCAATTCCCTATACTTTGAACTTTCAGGGGGGAAAGCATATATGACATGAATAGTTTGAGTTGATTGGGATTATATAGTACGCAAATGCATTATTTAACCCTCACACACAAATGTACACACCTGTCATCTTTTACAAAGGTCAAGTGATGCACATCCACAGCATTTCAAAGACAATGTCCCTTACAAAACTGGATAGTTTGCTGCAATCTTGCAGCTAATATGTAGTGCATTTGTCACAGACTAACTTGTTTTCCACAAAGTGTTTGCCAGACTTTGCTAGTAGTGGTGAAATTCTGGTGAACGTCTTGCAACAATGGCAGTTCCCACAAAGCTAATTTGCATGTGAAAATATGAGCTTGTCGCAAACCTGCGGCAACAATGCCAAAGGTTTGATGCAATTTTGCCAGAAGGCATATATTTTTGTAAAGGGTAGTTCTCGCAGCTTTGGAGGTTGACCAAAAGAAAATGTACACCTCTTTTCCCTATGAACTCCACAATTTTCACTGTTCAGCTAGAGGCAACAGGTTTAATTCATATAAACATGCATTCACTTTGCCTTCTGAAAAACTTGCCATTTGCAACCTGTGATGAATTCATGTACAGGTGCACTGAAGGCACATTCATCTCATCCACGTTTCTCCAGCGTTGACATCTCAGGTCGGTAACTCCAGGGGTCAGAAAGTAAAAGTCCTACCATGTGTTTCTTCCACCCATAAACTCAGCCAGCTGACTGCACTAATTAGTTGTACCTCCTGGCTGAAGAACTGTGCCAATTAGCAAATCCAAGTGATTGGAACAAAATACTGGGGATGACTTTTACTTTCTGAACCTGGATTTCACACCTCTGCTTATAGCCATAACTTTTACAAGACAGGAGGGACATCGAAATACCGCTCCAGAACACTGACTTTGATGGCATTTACAGATAAAAAAATTAAAAAAAGGATTCGTACATAACCACAAGGGAAGAATGTTCTGCAAAGTAAGGTCTAACGCCACATTCTGGAACGTTCTGAGTAGTTCCAGTTCTCTCCCCCACCCCCGTTTGATCAGTGCCCAGAACAACACCTCGCCCTACTCCGCCACATGCTGACATCAATGCATTATTCAAAAGCTGTACATTTTCTTCATATAATAACATTATTAACTCGCTCTGAATGAAGAAATAAATTAAAGGCCACTACAGTTGCCACAGTAATTCCTTGTGTCTTTTCCCCTGTCGTGACCTGTCCATTGTGTAGCACAAAGAGCTCTGAAGTGCAGCGCCTCCTCCCGAATTAGCATTTTAATCACCTACAGTTTTGCCTCCAAATCCGCCGACACGCTGCGTTCTTTCATTCTCGCTGTAACGTTGCCGCGACGTATAACTGGGCCTTTTAAACAATCAAAAGCATGCGGGAATGAGGAATCTTGTGCAAAAGTGTTGGCTTCAAAAGCGTGTCTGTGTTGAAAAACATTCAAATGTATTTGAATAATTTTAATAATGTGTGGGTATGTGGGGGGTTGAACCAAATTTAGAGGACACCGCAGAAAAAGACAAAAATTGTTAAGGGGGGGGGGGGGGGGGGGGGCAACATTGGCATAAACAGGCTCCTAGCTAAAGTTATTGATTTTAGCTATATAAATTATGCATTTTAATATTTATTTAATCAAGTGTATATACATAAATACACACACACACACAGACACACACGCACAAGGACAACCAAAGCCATGCAAGAGAGATGACAACATGGATCATCACTGTAGGAATATCTTTACCTAAAAGCAGTCTAACTGTTTCATAGTCCCAATGCACTCAATGGTGCAACTAGTAATTAGCGGTGGGCTGTGGTCATGAGCTGTGTGGAATTCGACGGTGGGAGGGGGGGGGTACAGAGACGGAGTCAGAGAGATTTCTCATTACCTGACAAGTTGAAACCCGAAAGGCTACACTTAGCCCATTAAAGATTTTTCACCGTGACATTTCAGAGCAGAGTGCCACCTTGCCATTTCCCATTCGCTGGGCATCAATTTAAAGAGAGACGGGCCACCAGGCAGACACCAACACAAATGGATTTCATTCACTGAGGTGAACTGTACTACGCTGATAAATGCACTTCCTTGAATGTCAGCAAATGTCACTTGAGAAGCCATTTGCTGTTGCTTTAATAGCTTCCCAAACTTACAAAGAGAAATGAAGAGAGAGAGAGAGAGAGAGACAGAGACAGACAAAAACAGAGAGACATAGACAGAGAGACTGAGAGAGAGAGAGAATATAGGGTTGGACTATAGTCACTTCCACATGAATAGGCAATAAGCCATTCGAGGAACTACAGTCAAAAAGTGGTTAAACTTGATGGATGAAGATGTATACACCTTCTCCGGCAATGCGATCACCTTGTGGGGGGTTTCACAACTGTTCAGAGAGAAAGGCTGCCACGTCTGAATGCTGATCGTTCCTTCCTCTCTCTAATTATAGGGCCATTATCGTTATTAAACAAACTTCCAGCCATCCAATGCAGCACAATCTAAAACGCAAACAGTATCGTGCCATTCAGCAGCTTTGTGCAATAATGATAATGTAAAACATAGGTTTACCAGCCAGTGTGCTGGAAAATCCCTGTTCAGCCAAAATGAGCTTATGTTTCTATATGTGGCCTGTCGGCGTTATAATTCTGCCCCCTCCCAGCGCAGCTACTGCTTCATTGGCCGAGGCTGCAGTGTTCTTCTGAGCCTCTCATTTTTACATAGTAAGATTATCATATAAACACTATGGTTGTCTGCAAAGTGATCATTAGTTTAATAGAATCCCTAATCTCATACAGTAAGTGATGCAGCTGCAATATCAATTTATCTGCTCTTCCTGTGAGGAAGTGCCATTTACTGTGCATTTCTTTAGCTAGAATATATATTTTTTTCCCCTTTTTTTTTTCAGTGGCTTGAATCGTTTTCAACTTGAACATTGCTGCTGCTGTAAAAAGTATATATATATATATATATATATATGTATGACCCTGCTTTATGATATCCACTTCCCAGAATATACTGTATTTGCAATTTATTAAAACCAGATTTAAGAGGCAATTATATTTGGGATGAGCACTTCTTCATTTGTTGGTTCACATGGCAAGAAAACAAACAAAAAAAATAATTTGATTTAGAAGAGCAGAGAGCAACTTGTTCACTGCACCAGACGCCTCCAATCTCTGTGACATGTTAAGACACCACCGGCCTCATTTCCAATCAGAACCAGTTATTCAATCCTAAAGTAAGAAAAAAAACAAAAAAAAAACCTTCTAGATTAATCCAGTGCCGTATTTAAAAAATTGACCCCTGGGTTCAGACAAAACTGCAAAAAAAATAGTTCTTTCCATTTAGACAACTTATGGCGGTTTTTATTGATTCCTGGGCAAAGGCTTGAGAAGCCAAGGGGAGATGGCACTCAGACATGGTAGCAGGCAGGGGAGACTTTAATGGTACTTAAAAAAATGTGACTGGTTGTTCTGGTTAGACGAAGCCAAATAGACTGACAGTACTCACAGTCTTTTCGGCACCATGGACTGAGCTCTCCGGGTTTCCCTTCTCATGTCTTTACAAAGCCAAAGACACACCCCAACATCACTCTGATAATCCCCACTTCCAGTAGTTGCTAAGGTTACAAATTACCTTTTGTGCCCGTAGCCATTTCTTCTATGACACTCAGCTAATCCTTTTATGGAATTTATATTTCATTTAGGATTATTGCACCAGATATAGGATTATACAACCTCCTATATTTGTTTTTAGATGTTTTTGCAGGGAAGAAAGCTGCAGATCAGGTTTACACAACCCACCTCATCCTCCGCCATGTTAATTATTTTTGCGACGAACGTAGCGCGGTAAAGAGACCTGCTGCCGTCTGGAGGAAGTGTAGACAATCGCGTGGGTTGTGCGTTTCCAGGTGCCTGCTGTAAACAAGTGTGTTATCATCACATAAACAATTGATTATGCACACACACCGGCCCGCTTTGCAGGCAGCACTGTGACGGTAACAAAAGGAGCAGATGAAGTCTTTTCCTCTTATGAGCGACGCATTGTAATGTGCGACTCGAATAGACTCGAAAAGGGCCGCAATTGTGTTTTGCGGCGTTCTGTTCCCGACCCATTCACTCAGAGACGCGCAGTTCCTCGAAAGGGAGGGGGGGGGGGGGGGGGGGGGGGGGTGGTGGTGCAATGGCAGGCAAAACATGACAAAACAAACCAGGGTGATGTTGGGAACAATGACACCCAGTCACCCCATTCTTTTCCCCGGTGACTAGTGGGGTCAGTGCGGTGGCAGATATCATCAGCGTCCCGGCAGAAGGCTCCGATGAGGAGAGGGACTCGTCTCACCCTCCAGTCTCCCGGTGAAGTGGGCAGGGGGCGCAGGCCACCTCCCCCCTTTACCGATTCCTCTTCTTAGTTTTCATTGGGCGCGTTACATGGTGTAATCTCAGGCCATTGTTCTTAGTTTTCATTGGGCATGTTACATGGCGTAATCTCAGGCCATTGTTCTTAGTTTTCATTGGGCATGTTACATGGTGTAATCTCAGGCCATTGTTCTTAGTTTTCATTGGGCGCGTTACATGGTGTAATCTCAGGCCATTGTTCTTAGTTTTCATTGGGCATGTTACATGGTGCAATCTCAGGCCATTGTTCTTAGTTTTCATTGGGCGTGTTACATGGTGTAATCTCAGGCCATTGTTTTTAGTTTTCATTGGGCGCGTTACATGGTGTAATCTCAGGCCATTGTTCTTAGTTTTCATTGGGCATGTTACATGGTGTAATCTCAGGCCATTGTTCTTAGTTTTCATTGGGCGTGTTACATGGTGTAATCTCAGGCCATTGACACATGAAAGTGTATGGGCAAAAAAAACAAAACAGGTTTAATATAATTTTGTAGCACTCTCTAGGGTCTATCCAATCTTAATACAGTGCGCTTTGTCTTTAAGTTTAAATCAGAAATTTTGACTTACTCATTGCTAAACATCAACATGTTTCTCCCTTTTTCACAAAATTCAGAAAGCCAAATTGACCAATTATATTTGTTTCAAACAACCAATGTGGTTCCCATCAACCAATCGAGAAGGAGAGTAGCTGAAACTCTTACTTCCTGGGCATTGCTATGGCCAAATGTGCCCGGCTCTGCAGTCAGCACTGAGCCAGGACTTAAATCTATTGGCTGCTCAGGCAAAGTGCACTGCAGGTTCAGTCGAACAGAGGATTCTGGAAACAGTGAGCAGACCTCAGCGAAAGGGTCGTACCCCGGCGGGACAGCGGTCCAGACCGAGGCTCTGCGGGATGGCGGCAGGCCCCAGGCAGGCTCTGGTCCACGCCCCTTTGTTTGCGATTCTCCACATTTGAACAGTTATAGCTAGGCTAATGGAGGTAATATCCAGCCAGATGGACGTGTGGTGCTTGAGCCCAGCCTGCACACCTTCATGTCTCTGTCTCTGCCAAGCTGAGAGATGACTCCTGCAATGGGAAAACCAGGCCCTGGCACACTCAGGATTCCACTTCCTTCTTCCCATCGTCAGAGTAGCAAAAGCCACATAGTTAAATGTTATGCGTTAACTTAACAATGAAAGAGTACATTTTACTCTATTGGAGTACATTTCCCTACTGTATAAACTCATATAAACTCTGTAAGGGCTGAACTAAACAATGAACCCTAAACATTTTGCTGTGTGGACACGAGTCAGAGACCTTGAAGGTGTGCAGGCTGGGCTCAAGCACCACACACCGTGGACATAAGACAGCACTGGGCTCAAGCCAGAGCGAACCTCTTAACAGAAGAATGTAGACACCAAAACACTTAACATAAATGTGTAATTCACCCACGTTAATAATGGCCATAGACCATCCACTGTGTGAAGTCTGATAGTGTCTATTTAAATTTTTTCTTTTTATTATTATTTTTTTTTTTTAAAGGAGTAATTTAGGGAAAGGCAGCGCTGCACAACGCTGATATGGGATAGCACGTATAATGGAACATGCGAGCATGCACGACCCCGCCTCTTCCTGCCTTGATGTTCCCATCAGGTTTTGAACGGATTTAAGAAAACAAGAGAAGTAGCCGGACAGAAAGGCACTTTTGGGGTATCGCATTGCCAGTTTTCACTCTGCCAGGAATTAGCACTCCTGCAAGCTCCCACCGTGTCTCCTCCCTGGCGCACACAAATCCTCCCTGGAAAGGATTGTTTTGAGAAGATAAGCAACCTAAAAAGCAGATTTTCTCTCTTTCTCTCTCTCTCCATCTCTCCCTCTCACTCTGTCTCTCTCTCTCCCTCTCTGTCAGTGTCTCTCTCTCTCTCTCTCCTTGCTCATTGGCAGATGAAAATATTAAAGTCGATGGAGGTGGTGGGTCTGGCGAAACTGAGGCCCGGGATCAAACTGGCATCCAGCTCTCTCTCTCTCTCTCTCTCTCTCCCTCCCTCCCTCCCTCCAGTGCCGCAGGCTAACCTAAGAGTATGATATATATATAGATATGCCTAAATGGAAGGCGTTTTCTTCTCAGGGAAGACAGCACGGTGTCCCGTGTGAGAGTAAAGAGAGGAGATTGCCTGTGTTTCCTCTAGATAAACACCCTAAAGTGGTGTGCCAGCACTACCAACATTACACACCGTGCTGCCGGAGTCACACAGCAAGGGCCTCTCCCACATCACTGACCTCTTGTACAATTTCTCTGTACAGTCAATCAATTGTTTTTTTTACAAAAACTCATAAAAACCATACTTTAAAATATTGTGGACATTGGATCTCTAGTCAACAAGTTAAATAATAGATGTGTGTGTGTGTATGTGTGTGTGTGCGGGGGGGGGGGGGGGTTAAAACCCTTCTACACGTGAACTTGAGAATTCTGGGAAAGGCATCATCCAAAATACCAAAATAAAATAGAAAAGTGGTTAGAAATGCACAATACATTCCACCCTGAGAAAAGTAAAGAAATATATATTTGTATCCAATTATAATCCAAATTTTTAATTATTTCCACTGAGAAACACGACAAATGTATGACTTTTATGAATGTCAAACTACGGCTGAGAAAATTATAATTATTATAATTAAATAATCTCGTTGTCTATTTTTTGGTAGTCAAAAAGAATCCAGCAAAACCTAATAAGTGCTTATATATAGTGCTGTTATGAAACAAAAACTCTTATTTGGATTCAGTGACAGTGGTTGAGAGTTTACAAACCCCTGTAAAGTTTAAGTAAAAATGAGTGTTGTGTTGTACAAAGAGGATATTATCAGTATTCTTCTATACTTCAGTATCTTCTGGAATTCAAAATAAAATTGACTATGAATATTATGACATACCTACTGATAATAATAATAATAATAATAATAATAATAATAATAATAATAATAATAATAATAATAATAATAATAAATGTAACCAAATGTATTTATTGTATTAAATGTAGTGTAATGTTAACTACTGCAGTTATTACAACAAAAAAAATAGGCTGACAATAAAATATGTTTAAGAAACCAGCCATTACAATTACATTTTGGAAGTTTTGGTAACTGGATAAAAATAGAAAAGCAACTTTGGAACTCAAAACACAAAAGAATTGTGAGAGCAGGAGCACAAGCCTGGTAGTGACATGCACAAAGAGAACAAACCTCTCGGCCAATGACGTAGTGATATTATTTGTTTTCCTGTTTGGGAAGATTTAATAAACGTAGAAAAACAAACAGGGCGCAGGCTGGTGGCAAGACAGGGTGAAAGCTGCTCCGAAAGGCAGGACACATCCTCTTTTAGGAAGGAAGGGGATTTTCTGGAGAAAGCAAACAAAAGATATCAACAGTCGCTTTAACCCCACCGTGAACCTGGAACCCTCTGGACACCCTTGTCGGACTACCTCCCAATAACTTCCCATTACCTCTACACGACATTTACCCCAGATCTGCACCTTGCCACAAACCCACCGGTCAAAGCGTGCAATCACAGACGGGGTCCCCAGGGGACCAGTTCAGGCGAAACGGAAAATCTGTTAAAATGCGGAGACCACAGTAATCAACATTTGTACCCAGGGCTTTGAGCGAAGGTGACTGGTGAAGGAGACTGGAAATGCCATTCGCTTTAAATAAAGAAAAATGAAAGAGCATGTATTGTAAAACAAAAAATACGCAAGGGGAACAGCAACACTATCACTATAAAATAAAACAACATTAACTTTTGTGGGACAAATGAGGTCAATGGAAGTGAATTGCTTATGTAGGCCAACAGTTTCAACCGTTTTAACGTATGATTTCTCTCATTCGTGTATGTTATCTTCACAATACATGCATCTCCTCAACATTAAATCGAGCTTTATTTGCTGTATAGCCTACATTCGGTTATGGACCGTGACCAATGTAAAATTGTATGACATAGAGAAATCGATGAAATGCAACACAAACCTGTATATGCTAAATTGCTTACTTAAAACTATTTGTCAAGACAACGTGGATTTTGTTCGAGGGATACAGAGCAGGCTCCAGTGAACACATTACAAGCAATAAGAGTAATAATGAAAAATTGACGCAAGTGGAAAATAATGCAGGTTTCACTAAAATGGATGTTTAAATTAGCATTGTTGGTTAATGAAACACCGGGAGTGGGTGCTGCTAACAGCTGTCCTTCATGAATCTTTCATTTCGCAATCAGATAATGCGTCCCACAACCTGCTCAGTTATTCACACATAAACATTTTTGAGACGTTTTGACATCTGCTTGAGTGTCTCCTATTAATTTAGTAACCGCACTGATAAAATATGGATGAGGTTTAAGATTGTTCGGTGAAACACTGGAGCCCTCGTTGTTACTAAACAACATGGAACAGTGTGTTGCCTTTCTTTTCCTTGTTACTCAAGACACCACCCTCCACTCGCCTCTTTGGCGGAGAAAAAACAACTTTGGGACTGTTATCTGTAATACAATATGCCGAGGGAGTGCTTTCTGTGATGTTGTGGGTTTTGTGACATAGGGCTCTATTCAAATATATTCAAAGACTGAACTTCTGTCTCTAGAATTATGACAATGTCGTGTTACCTTAAAAAGCAATGCATTGGTCTTATTGACGCTGAAATTTTCGATAAATATGCTACCTTAAAAGTTAGATCAATTTCCTCACCTGACTCGAAAAGAAGTAGGCTACAACATGGGCCCATTTGTGGACAGTTTGACAATGACAAATGCGTCTTTATCACTGCGCGAGATTAACATCGCAGTGCATGAACACACTATACGATTAACATCATAAATGTGTAGCAGTGCATGTAGTAATAATAAATCCCACAACGTATAGACGTTTGCCTATTTAAACTTACAAGGAAAGCAAAATGCGAGGATGCCAATAAGAAATGTTTGTACATACAAATGTTTGTTGTTCAATTGTTCCAAATAGGTGAGCATTACTTAGTAATTACATTGTCAAAATAACGCACCTCAGATGGAAATACATGTGTCGTTGTTGTCTCAAAGACAGTGACATGGACAAAACTGAGATTAGTACCCCCCCCCCCCCATTCCTAGTTTTAAATGAGTTGTGTAGCATATTCTTCTGATTGATTGAACTATTTTAAACCACAAGTAACTAGCTACTAACTAAATATTAGCCTGTAGTAAAAGTGGTTTAGTTTGTAATCGCCGTATAAAACATTAATGTATAACCCCCATTATCTTAAATATGTGCATTTGACATTGTGTTTCATTATAACATAGAAAAGCGCTTACTTTCGATTTTAAGATTCCATCAAAACTGAATGTAATGAAAAAATATATCGCCAGAGACCCCGACCTCACCATGCAGTTTAATTAAGCTGCGACCAAAATAGCCTTGTTTACATAATGATCTATACCTGTTGAGTAGATTTTTAAGTTGTATAACTTGATTATATAAAATGTATTATTTAAATTGACCTAAACACATCTCATTCATTCACGATAAAATATAAAGCACACAATCACAGCTTTATATGCAAGAATTTATTATGAAATGGTTAAATGGTCAACAAAGTTTTAAAATAATACGCTACGTAAGACTCCCGTTTGTTGCAGTATGGTCTTAGAAATAATTCCAGTTGTCTAAATGATCACTAGCTAAACCTCAATAGAAATAATACCTAAAATATTTAAAACAAGGCATTTTCAGTTTGGAGAATATGAACAGTCGGTGAACCTCAAAGCAATAGCCTACACTTAACCCCCGGTCCCCTCCTCCCTGCTCTTCAAAGACGGGTCAAGATGGTCCAAATAGTTCAAAATACGTCAAATAAAGTCAAAAACCTTCCGGCTTTCGTGAGCTCCAAACCAAAACTATAGAGAGGGTCGTTCTTTTGTTCGTTTACATCCTGGTGGTAATCCCTATCTTTAAAAATAACATTCAAAAAATTGACATCATGTGCCTCAATCGAGCCTATAAACACAATCGGATAAACCTCCAGAGGTTTACAATTGTTGATTTGTCAAATACACACACCCGCACGCGGGGTTTCTCACTCCACGAGGGTTATGTTCATTTAATTACATAATCGTTTAGGCCTACATTCAAAATAGATGTATAGGCTACTACAGCCACCAACGCTCAGTACAGCGTGTGCTGCTTACTGTTACATTGTCCTAATATTTTGTTGTACGTCGGCCTTCTTTTAACTCGAGGAATTTTAAAACAACAGAACCTGCAACTTTGTTTACACGAAGTTTATTTGGCAACAAAATTTATAATGCGGATAATAATAATAATAATAATAATAATCATTATTATTATTATTATTGTTGTTATTATACTAATAATAATAATATAATAATAATAATCATTATTATATTATTATTATTATTATTATTATTATTATTAATAATAATACATAATTCGTCGTTATTATTACTGAATTATTATTACAAATTCAGCACATTATAAAGTTTGTTGCAAATATCAGCTACAATGCGATCTAAATAGATACATAAATAATAAACAGGTAAAAAACAAGTCAAATTTAAGCGAATATTGAGAGTCCATCCCAATTCAATACTTTCTCAACATTTCTGGAATTAAACGAACATTCTCTTACAATTATAAATGCATTTTAACTTTACTGTGTCTTGAGTACCTGTTGATCTGGTAGCCGCATGGAAGTGTCCCCTCTCCCCCAACAACACGGAGCGGCACGCTGGGCTTCTACCTGTCACTGCAATGCAATTCGCTGCGTTTCCCGGCGCGTTTCAGACGTCCCTCTATTGATCTCGCCGGGCAAACCGGGCCAGAGACGAAAATTATATTCGACAGATGCCGCTCATTCGTGAATAACAAGTTCAGTGGACGCAGTATCCTTCGTCATTATCCTGTAAGTTAATATCGAGTAACAATAGCGGTCTAAATATCAAAATCCACTTATGGGGCGATGGACAACCGTGACCCGTTCCTCCGACCTTCAGCCATAATTGCTGACTACACAGAGATGAGGAAGGATGGCGAAAAGGGACTTCAAACCATTTTAACAGGCGTGTTGTGAAAAAGTGGCGCAAAAGCAAAACATTCCCAACAAATAAATTAATCTAATTTTCGTGGGTTTGTCAACGGAAATACAAAATCATAGCTGATCCGTACCATGGACTGTGCAAAAAAACAAAAAGGGCTGTCTTGTGATCACCCGGTTACAGGTTGCTGGATGATCGTTGCCAATTAACTAAAATTATAATTTTACATTTTTCCCGCCTTGAGGATGTTCTTTTGTACCAAGAATCGAGCTGCGACACTTGTGTAGGCTACTCGTACAAAAACTT
>CM056380.1:45871187-45939095 GCA_029718625.1 Synaphobranchus kaupii
AAACGCCATTATTTACGGTCTGATAGAGTCCATGTGCTCTAAGGACGGGAGTATTTCGAAGCTAGAGTAAAACTAACATACCGTTATCACTGGACACTGTGTATCCTCTCATTTATGCTGTTGCCGCAGTAGTTACACTACTGCTACAGAATCCTCGCACCATTATCCTGACTGACTTAGATAAACAACTCTCAATGACCTTAAGCTTTGCCTCTAATGTGTCAAATCATGAATACATAGCAACAACTTGGGTACTGATGCAACAATTACTTAGTAATGATGCTGCTATAACAATTACTAGAAGCTGATAAAATTACTGTTGCTGCTACTACTACTACTATAATATGCTAATAATAATAATAATAATTTGTATACATATATATATATATATTTTTTTTGTTGCTATTTTCATTTGGATGGCCTACATGTTTATTCAGACCAAGACGAGTGAGCATACAAGTTATTATCAAAGCCTATTTTGCAACAATGAGTGGACATTTCAATCAATCATCTTTGCTGTTGGTCCATGCAGATGCTTATTTCATAATTTCCACGAGTGCCGGTTAACCTCTGCAAGACTAATGATAGTGTGCAACTCCGGGCTGGTAACTCATGCTTAAAATACGACAAAAAAATAATGACCAACCGCAAACTAGAAGGCTTGAATTCCTCCCATAGTTCGACATTCATAAATATTTTCCAATTACTACATAGTAATCCCTTTGAATTGCTTTTCTGCTTTCATTCTAGAAAATCAACGCCATGTGATTATGTGTATTTAAACACGCACGCGCATAGTGCTTAGGCCTAAATTCATTAAAAACACTTGAAATATGTATTATACGTGAAAATAGCAGATCATCAATTACTTTACACCTGCTAAAACTTTTTTTCCCCCGACTTCTCATTAATGCTCATCTTATTCCGATTTAGCCTTTAGTAGCCTAAGTATTCTGCTGTATAAGCTGAGGTAGACTAGGTGTTATAAATAGGCTAGCTCAAGTTAATTTTCTTCTGCATATGCATCAAACATCCTAGTCAAAATATCAATACGCATTTATTGACTACATACAATGCATTCATTTGTCAATTGGTTCCGGCCACAGATCTGCATTTCAGTTCGCATCAGGAACTCATGTCATTCGGCGCGCGCATAGAGGTGAGAGACATGCACTGTGTCCCACGTGGAAGGGCGACAACGTTTAAGACTGGACCTTAAATCTAAATTTAAACAAACAAGAAAAACGAGTCAAGTTCATTGACATAACGGTGCGCTATTTTACGAGTCAGTACTAGTAAGATTTCCGTTTACTCTGAGTGATCATCCATGGGGATAAAATCGTTCCCTCGACTGAATCCTCGTCAGGGCCGTGGAATAGAATGCTTGGGACTACAGAGACGCCACTGGCACGCCTACAACCTACGGAAGCACGAATTCTATAAACAAATTATAGGACTGCATGCCCTCACCTATTCTCGAAACCTTTCACACCAATCCAAACACACTGCCGAGAGAATGTCATTTACATACGTGTGTATGTGTGTTTTGTTTTTAAATTACAGCAGGAATGGCTAATACGAGAACAAGAACCTAATAGGTTTTTACCGGAGGACAATTATCCAGAAGATTCACGCATTGCTACTTGAAGGGGAAAGCAAATGAATGAAAGGAGAATGAGATAAATAATATCTTCATCGGCTAGTACACGGCATTTAAAAAAAAAATTTATAGGTTAAGAATGGTTATGACTCATTGTGAAGTGGTCGCTAGGTGTGAAGGTGGGATTATCTGGATTGATTAGCAACGATGCGCTCTTTGATGCTGCTAAAATCTCACATGGGACCAAATGGAAAGCAAGTCTGGGGATCGCTTATACGGAGGCGCTGAAGTTAACTTTTTATGAAGGAGACTGGGATGTCAAGCCCAACTGACCAAGTAGGCTAATACACGATAGCACCCTATGATATTATACTGTGTAAAATGTCTTTCAGTAACCTCCTCCACCCCTCTCAACCCCCCCCCCCCCCCCCCCCCCTCACCCACACACACACACGCACACACACACATTCCTTCCCCCAGTTCTTTCACGGAATCAACATGACGCTGAAGCTCAAACCCCCCCCTCCGCCGCGTCCGCCTCCTCCACTTCATTCTCCTTCTCTCCTCCTCCTCCTCCTCCCTCCCCCTTACCGAATCATGTGTCGGGGTGTTTCGCATTTCAGCCCAGCACCCATGCTCCTCCGAGATACCGGAAGAAAGAGAGCCTGCAGTTTCAGTCGCCTGGTTCCATTCACTGGAGAAGCTTCCAATGGCTTCATTAGAAGTAACGAGTTGACACAAGGTAAATCTAACATCGAGGCGCCATTCTCTCAGTCTGTGGAGCGCCCTCATTAACTGTCGCTAACAAGCCGTGCAAATACACTGATTGGACAGCTTTCGTATAACTCCGCGGACGTAGCAGGATGCCCACTTAATGAGACCACACAAAAATGAGGAAAAAGGTTCGGGAAATTAAAAACTAATCTTAAACGAGCTTTTAAGTTTGCTGAAGTTAAGCTTTGTTTAAAGTAGGCTTTGCAGAGGCAACGTAAAGCGCTATCGGCGATATCCACAGTTTATAACTTAATGGTAGCTATTAGCATAAATAGTGCTAATGGAAACAATAATAAACTTATTACAAGGGTGTTTTATTACACTCTCTTTGGAATAAAAGGAGATTCTTTACTTTCTCGCCAGGTCCGATTCCATCTACTATCCGAAGCATGCAGATTAGCCTACTGACGCTATAGAAACTATTATTATTATTATTGCTGCTGCTACTACATACATACATACATACATACATACATACACGCATGCATACATACATAGGCTACATATATGTTCTGTCAATTAATGCATTTAAGACGTGTGCATTTAATGCGGGCTACTTACTGATTGCTTATATCCCTTTAAATGTCCACTGCTCATAACAGCTTTATAACAACTCCTGACTGCAGTCCATTGCGCTGCAATTGTAGAACTTGCTTTTTAAAAACACAAGAAACGGCTACCACTGCACTGTTCCCGGTTGTTATCGAATATGCTAATAAAAGGACATTTTAACTGTCTAAAAAGCATTGGTCGGACAGTCTAAATGTGTACTGAAACTCGAACCGCCAAAGCTTTAAGAACATAAAAGAGTAGCATTTGCGCCCCGTCCCGACGGTACCACAAAGCTACAAGCAGCAATAGGCAAGTAGGGGGACTAGACATAGAGAAGGGACAGCGGTAGCAGCTCCTATAGGAAAACTGGATCAACGCCATAGGAATTCAAGACTTGCATTTCAACCCTGAAATAATTCAGAGATGGTAATTTTCATATTATTTCGAGTTTGACCTGGCTTGTTTTATTTAGGCTAACGATAGGCTAGCGATATGTTCACTCAAACGTCAATAACAATGAATCCTCTACCATGGTTAACGTTAACTGTGAACAACTAAATCTTTTTTAAAAAAAAATATATATTAAGTTTATAAGCAAATAGCCTATTTGCAGCTGTAGATGTTCATAAACATTGCGCACAAAGGAAATTGTTTATCATAAATATTTTTATTTAATCAAATATCTTGGTAAACACCGCCAGAAACTTACGGTACCTGCTACGCAACGTGGGACTATATAGCGCGTGCCTATAATAAACTTACAGGATCCGGAAAGGATTTCCACTTCAGAACGTTGCGACGGACCTCTGTAACGTCGAAATCTTGCCTCGGATGGTTCCTCCACCAGGACACGAAGTGTCCAGCGGCGTCAATCCGTCGTCAGAACATTGAAGAAGGAAGAAGAAATAGGCTAGATCGTGAAGGGTTGTTTTTGTTTCATAGTATACACGCTTTCCGGACACGAACATGGTGCAAAACATTTGTGTTTGACCAAATTATTGAATTAATTCCCTTCGGAAATGTTTGGTTAACTGCTAACTCTGCATGTGAGCACAGTCATTAAAAAAAACTATTTATAGCCTACTAGTCCCCCCACAAAGATTAAATTGCAATAATCATACTCTAGAATCTACAAAAACTTGACAATACAACTACACATTCTTAATAACCTAAATCACAGAATACCTCGAAGTAGGCTAGGCTAAGCACTTTAGAACTCCGAATTCATTTAAGACCATATTAATTTATTTCCTATAGTTTCCACTTCAAACCTGCGCACAACTATGACGTTTAATGGTCGAATAATGTTGACCCAGCAGGCTGTAACTGCAAAGTAACTGATCATTGTGATCACTATTGAATCTGAGGGTCAATAGAAAGCAAAGTAAAATATACCCTTTCCCTACCTTTCCCCTCGGTCTCTGTCTTTCTTTAGCTCTCTCGCTCTCTCCCTCTCTCTCTCTCTCTCTTGGTGACGCAACACTTTTGTTTATTTTTTTCCCCTTTACAGATGTGCACAAATAGGCGTCTAAAACGGGGAAATTAAGATCCGGAGGCCTTGTGTATTGTAAAATAAAACAATAATAACACGAGGGCCAAGGTTAATTTATAATTCGTGTAGCAGTTTAACGTTACTGATCTCCTCTGCCCATTTTGTAAGGACAGACGAGTAAATAAACAAAGATCGACCTGATGGTTTGCTTGCATTGAGTAGCACGTCTCCCGCTGGTTATCGTTAAGAGAAGAGCATTATAAGCTCGGGGATAAACAGACAATTAGACCAGGTGAATAAACTTGTTTAGGGGTGTTAATTACATGCTTAACGCAAACAAAAGCTATGTAAAAGAATGTTATTTACCACAGGATTTGCAAACCAATCCAGAGTTTACATTTCACCCCACGATACGAGTTCAAATTATTTCCGAATATGCTTTTCAGGACTGCTTCCAACTATCGCCAATATAATGATTATGCAAAACAGAAAAAAGAAAGGCGTACCAGAGCATTTGGCATATTTTTCTGTATATGAACTCTTAAAGTTGGCTGTAAGTGAGGGTTTTGAACAGGAATATGGCCAGGATCGAAATGCCGCGGGTTATTTCCAGTCCAAGAAGCTTTCCAACTGGACCAAATCAAGTGCCACTTGGAATTACCTCACTGGAGTTTTGTGTGACAGGAGAGCAAACAGGTTTGATCCCAAAGACACAACCTGCCCCAACGCCATCAACAACCCCCGCCCCCAACAAACACATACACGCATCTTTCTATCAGAGATAAACATGTATAAATATACGATAATTGCGACTAATGGAAAGAGATTTACACAAATCAAGTGTTGTTATTGGCGTTGCCGGGGTATTAAAATGAGAACACCCCAAAACCAGCCGCATGCAAGCTTGTTGTTCCCGTTATTCCGACTTGAGTAAGTCTGAGAAACATGCCGTGGAATGTAAAAAATCTTTTAAAAAAAAGAAAAAAGTTTTGTTTAAATTCCTCAATGATTTTGTAGAAAGGAGGCTTAGGATAATTATTTCAGCTTTATTGAGGGCAGATTAACTGAAGTCTCGATGCTCCGTTTCACTACGCCTTATACGTGGCCCTACAATGTCTGTATTGTTCGCTACTGTGTGCGTGAACTCATACCTTTTAGCACCAAGCAAACTATACACTGCCAAGGCAGTACCGACTACTTTATTGAATACATTTCTCTGAAAATCACACCGTAAGAGCGACAGAGGTCAAGTAGCTAAATGTCATGATAGAACAAACAGACTTAACATTTAAGGGCACGTTATTATTATTGCTGGATTAAAGTTTATTAATATGAATCAATAAAAGTATACGCGAACACACCATATTCCTTAAACATTTTGTGAAATTTGCATATATAGCCTAGTAATAATAATAGCCTACTGTACGTGCGTGTATTAATGCTGATATATCGTGTGGTTGATTGGGATTAATTATCACGACTGAAAGCATCAATATTCATTGGATTATAAATCTGTTTGGAAACACGCGCTGGGCAAAAGGCCAGAGACTGCAACAGCCGAGTCTGGCACTGCGAGTGTGCATTGCCGCTCTTTGGAAGCACTAGGTACATCGACGCGAGTCAGCTTTAATGTTACAGGACTGGTCCGTACAGCCTATAATAGTCTAAGCAGCTATGTCATGTTACAGCAATATTGACATATCCCGTCCAAGCTCTCTTCGCCTCTAGGCATGTATAGCTAAAAGAATACGTGGTCTGTGAAAATTAACAGTAGCTATTGGCCTTTAAAGGAAATATGCGTTTTGCTATTTGGTGGTCCCTCCTTGATGAGCATGATCGCTGTCTGGACGGGATCTAATGAGCTCAGCTTCCATTCCTTTCCCCGAATTAAAAGTGTTCAGATGGGGCGAATGAGGCGAAACTATGGGCAAATCGTGTGTGAATTGACTCGGTTAGAAACCCCTTTATTCAAATGTGTATTCCCGTATTCCTGCCTGGCCCATTTGGCACCCCCACAACCCCTCCCCCTCCTATTCCTCTTCCCTACATATCTTCCTTTGCCTTAACGAGCCTCGTTAAGGATCGTAATAATATTCCACCCTCTAATTGCTCATTCCATTCAACAAATAGGCGAGCATTGGCTTTTACTTCATGCGAGCCGGTGTAGAGGGAGGGTAGTGTTGAGATTGGAGTTTCTGATAACCCCCCGTGCGTGCAGCAGAAGTGGTGAAAGCCTCTACGTACTGGCTAATGATTGGCACGCTTGACAGTGATTGGCAGGGCTGCCATGACAACCTTACAACGACACCAAGAAGACCAATAGAAAAGCGAAACAAAATGTTTCAATGCTACACTCACGGTGGATTTAGGGGAGATATTATGAGGCTGGTGTCATTAGGCGATAGCTATTGAATCATTCAATCTTTACTCGTCGTTCCTTTTCCTTGATAATTTTCTTTCTCTCTCAGGTCATTCCATGGTTTTCAGATCCCCTTTAGAGCTTTATCCCTCCCATTTCTTCCTGCCAAACTTCGCTGATCGCCCTTTGCTCTTGGCGAGCAGCGCTCCCACCGCCAGGTCTCCCGAAGACTTGTCAATGTTTCAGCTACCTACCCTCAACTTCTCTCCGGAGCAAGTGGCGAGCGTCTGCGAGACGCTGGAAGAAACCGGAGATATCGAACGACTGGGACGGTTCCTATGGTCCCTGCCGGTGGCACCTGGCGCATGCGAAGCAATCAACAAGCATGAGTCCATTCTGCGAGCTCGCGCTGTGGTTGCCTTCCACACAGGGAATTTCCGAGACCTATATCACATCTTGGAGAACCACAAGTTTACCAAGGACTCCCACGGCAAATTACAGGCCATGTGGCTAGAAGCGCACTACCAGGAGGCCGAGAAACTGCGGGGTCGCCCCCTAGGACCGGTTGATAAGTACAGGGTACGGAAGAAGTTTCCCCTGCCTAGAACCATCTGGGACGGCGAGCAGAAGACTCACTGTTTCAAAGAGCGGACACGCAGCCTCTTAAGGGAGTGGTACCTTCAGGACCCCCTACCCGAATCCAAGCAAGAAAAGGGAACTGGCGCAAGCCACTGGACTCACTCCTACACAAGTGGGGAATTGGTTTAAAAATCGGAGGCAAAGAGACAGAGCCGCGGCAGCTAAAAACAGGTCAGTTGGCTATTGTCACGTTATTGATTTTATAGGCTACTACACGAAAACCGTATGAATGAAAATGCATTCATTATTTATGTGGAAAATGAAACAATAGTTTATGTTTTAGAACATCATATAGTATTTGCAATCAAACGGTGGTGCTATGGTGGTGTTGGCTGGAGGGGGTTGGGGGAGACATTTTCATTTTGGATGTAAACAGAAACTGTTGTGCTTGGATATGCTAGGCTACCGAAAAACCAGAAACACGAAAGGCATATGAATTATAGCTACATTTGTGCATTCCCAGTTTTAATTCCAATGAACGCATATTTAGCTATCAGTTGAATGTAAAATCATCAAAATGAAAATACTGATAGCATTGCTATACAGGGAAAATACATTTAAAATAACTTCAGTGTAAAAACACAAATATATCGAAAGTTATAGCCTAAAGTCGGATTTATATTTTGTATGCTGCCGTGGACATGGTTGACATAAGAACATTCTGTAATAATGAACTACTCTAAACTGTCAAATTTCAGTGCTCTTGAATTGCTAATCTTGAATTACAAAAGGAGTTGTGTGCGTAGTTGCTAACGCAGTAGCTATCTTAAATCTAATATCTCACATCTGGCATTACATTTTTTTAAAATGATGTTAACCCGTGAATGTGTTTATTTGAAAATACATTATAAAGTGTCAGATACTTTCAGTATAGCTATATGATAAAACCAAAACAAACGGTCTAAGTGACGCTTGGGCCTTATATAAATACAAATTCAGCAAAGACATTTTTAATTGCCGGTATTGTGAAAAAATCCAACTAAAATACTATTAAAAAGAATAAAAATAAACAGTTATCAGTTAAGGTTGTGTTTTTGCAAAGGGATTTATTTTGTAAACAGAATACATCTGTTTTCTTTTGTAAACAGAAGAAACACACCTGAAATAAACTGTTAATTTAATTATATATATATATATATATATATATATATATATATATATATATATAGCCTATATATGTGTGTGCGTGTGTGTGTGTGTCTGTGTCTGTGTGTGTGTGCGCGTGTGTGTAAAAATAAAACCGTTTATTTCAGAAGGGCTTCTTTTGTTTTGCATTGTTATTATCTTACTTTTTACTTTGGTCAGTTTGTACACTATGTTTTGATTCGAGCATTCTAAAATAAATTTCTATTAATTTTCAAAGGTTATAAACAGAAAGAGAAATGTATCAGTTTCTCTTGGGTTTAATAATACATTTTCTTTTCGCTCCCACATATCTCTTGATGACAATACATACTGGAATTTTACTGGAATTATACAAATACCCTTTCCCACTCGCTGCATTATTTCATTTATATTTGGAATCAATTATTAACTGTAGCCTATTCGTGTTTAAATGTGCTCATAAAAACTATATCAGTGGAATACATTTTCCTAAACCAAAATGTGTTTTTTTTTTTAAACCACGTTGAACCAATTCACGTTGAACCCGACCGTAAAGTACATTCTCCCGTAATGTTAATGTATAATAAATACATTGGATACATACACACAATAAACATACATTGAAAATCCACAGCATCGAGGTTTTGAAAAGTATCACAAATAAATACGAGATAATTTGACAGTTATGGTCACATATTATAAAGGTAAACGTTAAGGATTTGACTCGCATACAATTTCATATGCAATTGTTAGCAACGGAGGCTGTAACTTAAGAATATAACTGCAAAGTTTTGAACTTGGAAATATGCAATAAAGTATAATTAGCAGTAAACAGAGTTAGGCTACATAAAGAAAATAATGATGAAAAAACACTGGCCTTATTGTTTTGATTTTACAAATGAAATGCAAACAGAAATGTCTAAAAACATTAAACTATAATAGTTTTGTGAATCACAATTTGTATTACATTAGATGTATTTATATTTCATTTTTTAAGAATAGCTGCACATTTTCTCAGAGGACAAGTATCTTGTTCGGACTAAGCACTGTGAATGGAAGGTTCCGCGCGTGCATGCATGCAGGGTGCGTGCATTATTGAAGGCAAAAGGGTAGAGGGTAGCAGAGGGTAGCAAAAAGATACGTAGAGATCTGTATTAATTGCGATGTTATTTCTCGCTGTTGTTTCCCACCAGGCTTCAGCACCAAGCAATAGGACAGAATGGCATGCGATCTCTGTCAGAATCCGGGTGTACCCCGCACAGCTCGGCCGAATCGCCATCAACGGCGGCCAGTCCGACTACCAGCGTTTCAAGTATGACAGAGCGAGTCGAGACCGGCACGTCCATTCTCTCAGTGACATCCAGTGACTCAGAATGCGATGTATGATACAAAAAAACAAGTATTTACAGGAAATATGGACCTGAAAAGACTAAGAAATATCGGGGAAGAAAAAAAGGACCAATTGGTATAATTATTAAAAAGAGAGATAAAAGCACGTCTTTTTCAAGCGCTTTCAATGGACCCACGCCTTCCCCTGCCCCTCACTACTTGCATGATATTTTTTTTTGTATCTGGGGAAAAATAATACTCTAAGTTCAATATTTTTACAAGGATCGCGGAGAAGAGGGAATTACCAGAACCTGCTCTTTATCGCCTTTTTGATCTCTGTTTTAGTCCAAGTGATGATGACGCTCAGCCAAGATGCAATCCTGTTTTATTTTATGTCCATCAGACAATCATTTGAGTCGTAAGCACCTTTTTACTACACTTCTGTCACTGCCTGTGTGGGGTACTGGTCAAATGTGGAGCCGAATAGTTATGACTGTAACAGATTTTATTTTTATTTCGAGATTTTATATTGAATTATGTATATCTTAAATAATGCGATCATTCTCCCAGTGTGTAATATATGTGTAGAGATATGCTTGTATATAGTACTGCTGTCTTTCTCCATTCCCTTTTCTATCCTTGTTCACTTTTCTTGACTTGGTGTTCCTACATAAAATATTTGTCAAAACGTAAGACGAAGTGCTCTAGGTTTTTTGTTTGTTTGTTTTTCTACTTTAAATGGGATAATGATTCTAGAAAAACAAGTGTTATCGGTCAATTTTATGCAAAAGCGATTTAATATAAAATTTGGAGTATTCTTCATCAACATGTTCAGTCATTTTCCGTGCTCGCTTAAGGCGCTTATATTATTCAATGTTTCTTTACTTGCGTGTTTATGTTTATGTATAAATTTCTAAATCAAATACAGTATTCCATTTTCTTATACATTTATTGCATTATGTCTTTATTCTATGTTTTGCTGTCGGCCATGGAAAAATTCAGTGTCCAGCATATTATGACATCTTTCTGGATTGTCAATGGCCGGGGACACAGTCATACCGGTGCGCAAGCAGTATGTATTCCTGTTTCAAATGTAATGTGCATCACTGTCTAAAATCCCCTCCGTGTGTTTTGTACCATATCAGTAGATGTTATGTTGGCGTTTTTTTTTTCTTACGGATGTATGCAGATATAACATAATCGAACACGTTAAACGTCAGTGTAGTGCTTAGACGAGACTCTTGTTTCGCCTTTTGTTTATGGTTGCCAGTGAATACAGAAATTAAGTAAACGCGCCATTAAATGGACTAATCATCGCGGACTCCGCCCCTGCCCCAATCTTCCATTGTGGAAGAGTGAAAGAGCCTTTCTTTTTAGAGCGAGCGGTGTTCCAGCCATCTCCTCGTGAGAGAGAAAAAATCCCCTTCCGTTTTACAGAACTCGGCTTTAATCACGACAACAACATTCAAGTCCACGATTTTAAAAAAAAGGTTTATAAAACTTATAAATACGCCTCATAGCCTATTGTTTATTTTATTTCAACTTCTGAAACCATAATACTTTTGCTCATGGTGGCCTTAATTGGGGGCACAACTGATTTGTCGTTGCACGCAGCAGCTGTTAAAATGTCTCTTTTGAATAGGCAAGAAAAGTAGGCCAGAGTGCACCCTCTCGCCACTTTGATGGCCATAATGTGTGAAAATACACTGGCAAATATACAACTAAGTCTAAAAGCGCAATGACAGCACCGGTGTACTGATAAGAAGAAAACAATAGAGATTGTAATGCGGTATGCCTTATGAGTGGACTATATGATTTTGACACTTGACAAATGCATGTGGACATTCTAGCATATCCCCGTATAAATAGGGTACAATGTCTAAACATACTCATAAGCTTTGTTCCGTGTAATATATTTAGACTGCTACTTAAATTAATATATCAATTGTGTAACAATAAAAAACAGGAAATATTAACATGGGTAAAGAAAAATAGTTGTGTAGTTTAATGATCAATCAACTATTCTTTATCGCATTTTAGATTGCCTAGTATTATGGGAAAATTAATCACTCCGATGTTCAGAAACGACTCATTGTCTTCTTGAGAATTCACCTTTCTTTTTTCCATCACTTGTTGGTACTTTTTGACGCGTATGTTGAAGTAGTCTGTAAAAGCAAGCAATAATTGTATGCAAAATACACAAAGTTATAATTGTTTTAAAAGATCACTAACAAATGAACATAACCTAAATCAGAGCTCAAATTATATTTTATAATATTACTGCGTATGTTGCTACTACGACTAGGCATCTAATCAACTGTTAAAATTACTAATAGCCTACTCCTGCAACTAAGTTTAGGCGAGGGTTTAGAAATAATGTACAGTTATACCACTTGCAAATTAGCTTTACATGTGAAAACGTGGTGCAATTAATTCCCAAAGTTATTATCATCACGACCACTAAACTTGAGCTGTATCACAGCGCATGCGCATTAAACACCTAACTTCCCCCTCTATTTTCACAGCAATTCTTGGTTCTTACGTTAAACTCGCGTTGGTAATGGATTTATGTAAAGTTCCTACAACAATTCCATGTTAGAAATGTGATGCATCCTGAAATTATGCTTTATCAATTTGTACACTTACACATTTGAGGAGATAGTAATATTGCAGACATACTAAAATGCACGTTCGTTTGAAAGTCCACAGGAGAAAAATCCCTAGTGGTTGATTGCGGCTGAAGCAAATCTGAATTTAAGCCCCTTTTCACCTCTTAATTCCATCTGTACGAGGAAGATAGGGCCTATCACAAGCATGGAGTCGGTGAAGCCTGCTACCCCGCGATCGCTGATCCTTATCGTTACCTCCTCTCTCAATCTCCATTAGTTTATTGGCTACGACAAGCCCGACCTTGATTAAGATTAAATTAATCGGAAACTGAAGAGCATTTTTATCAATAAAAGGGATAGCCTACTACCAACAGATTACATCAAACAGATGGCAGCGAAAGAATGTTATATACTTTAATGGTCTGGAAATGATTTGTTTCGGTTATTAATGTTCTATCTTTCAGTCTTAAGGTTTGGTCACTTAACTAATGACTGCTCTCGACTGGCCAAACGCTTATCTCAATGGATAAAATTGGTAAATTACACCAGTTAACTAGCAGTCATACAGGTGGATTTTGGGCAAACGATGCAGTGCTTACCAGGTCAACATCATATCACGTTAAATTCAATGGAATTTCAATAGGGAACTTCAATTGGCTGGATATGCAGTAGAACAACTTGTATTAGCACAGATATAAAAGGAAACAGGCAAGTGCTATACAGGAGTTAAAGTGCTCTAAGCGACATACTGCTAAACAGAATTTGCAATATTATGTAATACCCATTTTCGTGGATGTCAGTTCGACTACCGCTTGTTTGTGCATTGCATTTTATTGCTACATCGACTACTACTTTACCATTACTACTACTACTATTATTAGTCGTAGTATTAGTATTAGTAGTAGACTATTCAGGAGAAGTGGTGGTGCGATGATGATGATGATGATGATAATAGTAATACTAATATGCTTTTTTTCTTGACATGTGCTAGATTTTTGATTGATGTTCGTGATCCATCCAGTTAAATATTACCAAACAAAATAACTTGGAGAATGGTAACCGCTGAGTGTGATACTCATATGAATAAGGACAGAAAGTAAACGAGAATGTGAGACAAGTGGAACAACAATGGACGGACCTTTTTCCTTTCTATCTGTATGTGTGTCGTCTATAGTGCGTGTGTCAAAAAAACAGCAGAAAGGATTATTTGTCCTATTCCCATAACCTTGTGCGCATATAGGCAGACGAGAGCTATTTGGCTGCGGCCTGTAGCGAGAAAGGCTTGCCCTGTTTTTTCTCTGATTTCATCGGTTAACTGAACACAACTTTTCTATTCGTGTGTATTCATGCAGCTCTCAAAGAGCGCCAGTTCCCTCTGACCTGGATTCAGCGCGTGCAGCAGCGACTCAGCCTCACACCGCAGCCGCTCTTGGCAGGACGGGGGCCTTTTCGCTTAGTGCTAGTTTTTTTTTTTTTTACTAATAACAGCCACATAAAAGGTAAGATGTCGCACTTAAACATATTCAGGGGTTTCATATAAATGCATACAACATAACCGCGTTTTAAACAATCAATAACATTATTGAATACTGTATTCTAAAGTTTTATTAAAGAAAACAAACTTTCGGTGAAAGGGCCCTTGCACAATGTTTAATGGTAAAAAAAAAAAACTGTTAGCAGCACAAAGTCTTGTTAGGAATTCAAACTATTGTTGATTATAAACAGAATGTAAGGACACCAAGGCAATGACGATGATACCAGGCTTGTTGCGTAAACTGGTTATAGCCTATAACAGGCAGCAAACTTCAGACTTCTACCGTATTCATTTCACGAAAACTATGACGCTATTACCCCATTTTAAACATAAAAACATCAATGTAATGTATAATAACTGAACTACATATAATAAAGAGGACTTAAAAACAAGGTCAACACAAAAAGGAAAAAAGCAGCCTACAGTGGAGGATTTTTTGCGCACTTCAATTCGGGCCGTGTATATGCTTTTGCGTGCGTGAGTGTGCATAAGTCTGTTTGATTTGTCACGTGGGAGAGCGGGGACTTTCCAACATGCGATGACATTTAACAGATCATGTTCAAACAAAAGAAAAACATCCATGCTAGTTATGAGCTATAATGTCCACGCGGTAAAGCGCTATAGTCTGTTGTATCCTCCACCATGCTTGATCTGTGATAAAACATTCTTTAAGACTACTGGGATTTAAAACTGTAATTCTATTAAATAGTAATTGAGGGGTCACGAGAGGCTATGATACAGGATCAGCAGTGTATAAGCCGGCCGTTTGAACTTTAATTTGGAACCAAGGCAGATGGGATCATAGCCTTTCTCGGATGCATACCGATTTAGAACTGGTCAGCACAGGGGGGAAATGCTTTAATGCAGATTAATACTATTCCACAAACCCCTTTTAAATATAAGCACGGCGTATAAGCGCAAGAAAATGGTTTCGCTTGTTTACCTGAAAGGCACCTCTTCTCCCAGATGAAGAAGGATAGAGAAGGGCAGAGGGTTGCCACGACTCTGATCTCGCGCCTTATGCACACTTGGCACACAGAGAGGCGGCGGCTTAAACCCTATACGAGCACCTGCGTTTTCCATAGCCAGTCTCGTGTCATTTTACGGTTAAAACCCATAGCAATATCACGTGTAGGCTACTGGTAAACAATAGACTACATGTGCACCACACCATGTACGTATATTAAATTAGCCGCTTGGATGTTTAATAAACGTATCTTTTCAAAATACCAAAAAAGGTGTGTGCTTGGTAACGTGTTGAGCATGTAGCTAAGCGAATAAAGTTTTAAAAAATTGTATTTGAAGCTTTAACCGCTTTTTAAAAAAAGTCAGGCTATGGAAGAAGACAATTTAATGTTTAAGTGTGTTCACTTCGCTATATGTTCAACACAATGGGATAACAGACGCTAAGTAAGGGAAGGCGACATATTTTCTTATTGACCATCTTTATTTGTGGACATTCTAGTGGGTTCATATAGCGATTGAGTTCACCTGAGACTTCCCATCTTTGCTCGGCGCATTCTTCCGAGGAAACTTTAGACAAGGTCCAAACTAAGATACTCGGTAAATATTACAAACTTGTAGGCCTATTTATTATCTTAACTATAGCCTACTAATTTAGCACGATTATAAAGTTGAAACCAAGTCCGACCTATACGGTGGTGTGTGCTAAACGACCATGTTCTGTGCTGGAAAACAGCGGTCTCGATTAAACAATCCTTGCAAACACTCCCTTGTATGTTGTACTTTTAAACAACCCTTGTTGAAAGACGTACACATTTTTAGTGAATATTTAGGCGTATAACCATTTACCGTATATAATGAAAACACAAGGACAACGTGACACAATGGTATCCAGAAGATACAAACACACCTGCATTTACACACGCGCGCGCACGCACACACCCTACATAATCCAACAAGATATATATCAATTCAAGGGCTTTTCATGCTTTTCATTCATGTGGCCGAAGATTACACTCGCATTCGTGTCTGTATTTCAATAATTTCAGTGAGGAAAAACACATGGAGAATAATAATGTCCGGATTTTCGTTCTCAGCTCACCGCTAGAAATATTTTAAGAACACGGTACAAACTGGTTCCCTCTGGCCAACAGAATACTGCCAACCATGTTTTTGTCCTTTGTAATATATTATTCTTCCGATAATTAATAGCCTATTTAGTTTTTTCAAAGTAGTAGGCTAATGCGGGTAACTAGTAAGCTACAATTAGGCCTACACAAAAGCGACTATTCTTACACAGTTGTTATGCACACTATTTAAAATAAAAAACAATTCCCAATGTTTACAAATAATTACCTTCAGTAATAGGCTATATACACTCTTCACACTAATATTCTTCGGTAATGTTTAATTATTCCATGGGTTTTCTTTAGGAATACGAACTGGCGCCTATTTTACAACCCAAGCCAATTTAGTTTCGCCATAATTCTGCGATTTTCACCTTGTTTTAGGCTATTATATAGGACTGGATGTTCTAAACTTTGTTTAAATTCGAGAAATGCCTGCCTCTCTGTGCAGGTATAAGTAGAATATAAATAGGCTGGTTTCATATAACTGGAGCGTCCATGTTTGGCAAGGCCCCGACCTAATGGTGATTTCAAACACTTATAAATGTGTGACCACATAAAAAATAAATAAAGTCGGTCTACTTTACAAACAAGTGCCGAGGCAGAGATGTGATTAACAAGAGGAACAGTGAGAGCGTGCATATGTGTGCTTGTTTGTACGCAACTTGGACTAACAACTTTAAACTGTTCGGGGAGTAAAATAACAAACTAACACAGTACGCGCTGTTGTGTCGCTGTCCTGTTGGGAAAACACAGGCAAAGCAACCTTACCATACCAAGGAGTGTGTCAATGTGACAGATAAAGAGGGAGTAGTCAGAGACAGTGTGTGTTAAAGAAAAGGGAGAAAGGGAGGCGGTTTTTGGATGGGTGTAACAACAGAAGGGGGGTGTGCGTGTATGGGGGGGGGGGGGGGGGTTGCAGGAGTATGAAGTCCCATCTCATATCTCATATCCCAAAACAAAATGTGGAGCTCGTCTGTTTGAAACCTGTCCTGGCCCTGATTTCTCCTAGCTCCCGACCGCTGCCCGCTTCGGCTCGGCCTCCTCAATTAGCGCCGCTGCTGCTGGAGCCCCGCTGCGCGAGAGAGGTCGCCCCCCGAGCCGCCAATAGTCCTCACCACCACCTACAGCGACTCTGCCCAACAATCAGGAAACCATTTAGAAATTGACTCATTCTGTAAATAATCTTTGACGTCCTAACAAAGACGCCATTCGAGAAGAGTTTATTAGCAAGAAACCATTTAAACAGATGTCATGTTAGCTTTTCTTTAGCGTTTTGGTGACACATCTCCCATATGAATTGGCGATTGTTTTGCGCTCAGTCAGTGAACGCTCTGCTCCATTGTCTGACCGGAGGAGAGTTCCAGCCGAAATGAGTCCCTTTGCAAGCATTCATCAGAGCGCGAGGGTGGACCCGGCCACACACCCCAAACCCGCTCAGCCGAGACCGAATTACCAGCGACAGATTGCCCGCCAGTTTAAGGCAATAACTACTTTTTCTCGAGGACTTGACACATAGGCTACAGCTCGACTGGCGATTCTGTAAACTTGTTTCCTACCAATGGCAACGAGACATTCGCTTGCAAAAACTTACTGTAATTACCGCGCGGCCCCTTGACAGAATGAAATAATAAAGCGCGTGAATGTATTCCAGCCCCATGCTAGTATTAAAAGGATTGCCTTTGCATATCCTGTGTCCCTCTAGTCTATCCAAAAACGTGGCGTCTTTTTTGAATGTCAAAGTCTAATTTTTTCACGGATGCACATCAGTGTGCCGTTTAGTTTGCAGACTGCACACAGTGATATACTGTGAGAGCCCTTCAGCTATGATTTCGACTGACAGGCTACATGAAAAGAAATATATTATAATAGCAGACAAGATTATAAAAGACACACACGCATAGGTAACCTATTTACATACGTAAACTATTTAAACACGTATAAAATACTACTACTACTACTACTACTACTACTAATAATAATAATAATAATAATAATAATAATAATAATAAAGATGCCTGAAGAATATCTGAAAATTTGTGGAACGTAGCCTATACTACGCTGAAAAATATATTCAAATATATAAAAAAAATATTATTTACTTAAATGCTCCTCGTTCATTTATTTTAAGGCATTTTTGAACCACCCTTGCTTTTATGCCCCTCGCCAGCTCAGAAAGATCTGGAAATAATTATTTCCGTGCGAAAACAATTAGGCAATAGCGCATAAAAATATCGGCCGGAGAAGATTAGCTACAATATATGCACTGAACATACACAAAGACACGAATGCCGTCAAAAAAGGGAAAAAAGAAAATTAATTAAAGACCCAACTGCGCCGTACTATATAACATTATAATAATGAGGAAATTAGAGTGGGAGTGTATTCCTCGAGTACAGACGGAAATGTACAGATGTGTATAGTTAACAAGGAGTTTGAGTCTGACACAAGCCTGGCTGCCCTTCTCAATTTAACCTCCGTTAAGAGCAGTAGAATGGATTACCCACCGAGTGAGCTCGTGCTTACACACAACCCCTGACAGTATCGATTCAGAGCACTGCGGGCTGGCATAACGCTGTTTACACAGTCAAGTGAAAAAAGTCAATTTCAGCTTTCGTGCATGGGCTATTACTGCCATCTAGTGGAGGGACTGTTAACAAAACGCCATTGCGATAAAAAAGTAACCCTGAATATTAAAAAAAATAAAAAAACGTTAAGCACTGTAAGCTGAAAGCGAATTGTTTTTTAGAGACCATGCATTCAAATAATAACATATATGGATAAACATGAACATAGGCTATGTGCAGCTACTTACAGTTTGAATGTAGCCTATATGCTCTAAAGTCTACAGGAAGGTTAGCCTTTAAAGGGGTTAGTGGTAGCCTATTTCATGAAAAAGCAATGCAGTCCTTTCCCTCTCCGGAAACACAGTAGCTAGCCTACTGATTGTCCTGGGAGTACTGTAAACTAGCTGTGAAGCTCTAATGAGGTAGCTGCAATCTCGAGGAATATCGACTTAAAACACTAGTATTGTGTTGCTCGTTGCAATTAACGTAAAAACTGAAAACTGTTTATTCATTTGCGTTGCTATAACCCACAAGTCACACAACCGAATAGCATACGATGTAAAAGGTATTTAAATGGTGCAGTCCATTATGAAAAGTTAAGACTCCGGTCTACGCTTCTTTATTGCGCTTCTCACGCTCCAGTTAAAGCCGAGCACCACAGGGGACAGCGCCGAACAAGCATGGATATAAATGTTTAATCATATGAAAGTCAAATGATGTTGGAACACTGAACTGTATTTCCATTTGTGCAAGATCAAGGAATAATACTGTACCAAGTGTAATGGAATACTGGCTCCCTTGTTAATTTTTCACCAGTGATACCCAGAGATTCTGAGCTTTCGATGAGGAAATCTAATGGGTTCCGCTGGAGCGCGGCCTTTCAGACTTAAACTCCAGGGTAAGAGCCCGGGACCAAGAAAGCGCTGTAAATGGACAGTAAAACACACTTATAGATACAGGAAAAGCATTAATCGGAGTCTCTGAAGACATCTGGTGGTGCTGCTGCGGTATGGTATAAATTTTTACATTTCCACTTAGGCCTCGAATTCCAAAACAGTTTTGACCTCCTTCCTGCATAAAAGCGGGACATTAATAGAAGCACGCGCCGCCATCGCTGACTGAAGTAAAATTTTCAGGTGTAGTCAAGTAAAAGAATACAATGATGCACATTAATGGGATTTATGGTGGTTAGTCATACGTTATTTTTTGTAGGAGACTATATCTTCATATCGTTGGAAATCAGTTCCAGGCTTAACAAGTTCTGTTCCAATCAACAGATTCCATAGGCATTTACATACACCATTTCTATCATGCTTCATCCTAATCTGAAAAACAAACCTGTCGGATGTATTAAAATGTTTTCCCTACCACTGCATGATGCAGCTACAATAAAATCCCTATTTATATTAATCCTCAGGAGCCATTTACGTCCAGCAACTGACTAGCATCAGTTGGTATGGCAATTCTATGAAGCCATTTGGCCTCTTAGTATTGGCTCCACTTCAGCAGATTCCCAGCTACTCTTCAGCCTCATCCAGTAATTACATCAGAAGTGACTCACTCTTCTGTCTCTTTATCTCCAACAACAATCCACATTTCTCCCCACTAATTTGAGACCGTACCATAAAATTCATACTAAAAAGCCCCTCCAACTCCACAAAAATTATATATATAAGTATACGCATATACAAACATTCTTTTAAAAAATTCTATTAAAAATATAATTAAACTTGCTAGTCCACAGCAAATATTTCAGACAGACATTCCTCTTCATTCAGGAGGGGCCATGTGGAATTAAATAGCAGACAGCATACATTTTTCATGTTTTTCATGTGGGCTGAATCACTCGACTTTCAATCCAACCCCATTGAGGCTCTAGCTCTGTTTCCCCCATTCAAATGCATTTTTAATTCCTGCCTCAGCCCAGCTGGGTCCCTCCATGAGCTGCCAGCCAACATGGACTCCTGCCGTCCACAGCAGCATAGAACTACTGAAGCGCCATGCACCAAAGACCATTCACTGAAACGCCATGCACTGAAGACCATTCACTGAAGTGCCATGCACCAAAGACCGTTCACTGAAACACCATGCACCAAAGACCATTCACTGAAGCGCCATGCACCAAAGACCATTCACTGAAATGCCATGCACCAAAGACCACTCACTGAAACACCATGCACCAAAGACCATTCACTGAAGCGCCATGCACCAAAGACCATTCACTGAAATGCCATGCACCAAAGACCACTCACTGAAACACCATGCACCAAAGACCATTCACTGAAGCGCCATGCACCAAAGACCACTCACTGAAATGCCATGCACCAAAGACCATTCACTGAAGCGCCATGCACTAAAGACCATTCACTGATACGCCATGCACCAAAGACCATTCACTGAAACGGCATGCACCAAAAACCATTCACTGAAGCACCATGCACCAAAGACCACTCACTGAAATGCCATGCACCAAAGACCATTCACTGAAGCACCATGCACCAAAGACCATTCACTGAAGCTCCATGCACAAAAGACCATTCACTGAAGCGCCATGCACTAAAGACCATTCACTGAAGCGCCATGCACTAAAGACCATTCACTGAAACGCCATGCACTAAAGACCATTCACTAAAGCTCCATGCACTAAAGACCATTCACTAAAGCTCCATGCACTAAAGACCATTCACTAAAGCTCCATGCACTAAAGACCATTCACTAAAGCTCCATGCACTAAAGACCATTCACTGAAACGCCATGCACCAAAGACCATTAACTGAAACGCCATGCACAAAAGACCATTCACTAAAGCTCCATGCACTAAAGACCATTCACTAAAGCTCCATGCACAAAAGACCATTCACTAAAGCTCCATGCACTAAAGACCATTCACTAAAGCTCCATGCACTAAAGACCATTCACTAAAGCTCCATGCACTAAAGACCATTCACTAAAGCTCCATGCACTAAAGACCATTCACTGAAGCGCCATGCACTGGAGTGGTGATGGCAGAGCGAGCCTGTGGAAATTCCTTTGGGCTCTTGCCCCTTCCTCCTCTCAATCCATTTCCTGAGTGAGTGAGAGAGAGGGAGAGAGAAAGATAGAAATAGAAAGAGGAGAAAGTGAAAGAGGCCACCACTGTCCACTTGGTAATACATGCTCTTAATTCGGCTACAACAGGGAATTTTACTCAGTGAATGTATAAATAACATTAGGGATGCACAATATTATCAGGACCATTTCAATACTGGACAATAATAGCATAAAAACAAAATAGTCTATTGACCTCATACTAAGATTATAGCTGATATGGTGATAGCTGATTATAGCTGATATGGTGATAGCTGATTATAGCTGATATGGTGATAGCTGATTATAGCTGATATGGTGATAGTTGATTATAGCTGATATGGTGATGGCTGATTATAGCTGATATGGTGATAGCTGATTATAGCTGATATGGTGATAGCTGATTATAGCTGATATGGTGATGGCTGATTATAGCTGAAATGGTGATGGCTGATTATAGCTGATATGGTGATGGCTGATTATAGCTGATATGGTGATAGCTGATTATAGCTGATATGGTGATAGCTGATTATAGCTGATATGGTGATAGCTGATTATAGCTGATATGGTGATAGCTGATTATAGCTGATATGGTGATGGCTGATTATAGCTGATATGGTGATAGCTGATTATAGCTGATATGGTGATAGCTGATTATAGTTGATATGGTGATGGCTGATTATAGCTGACATGGTGATGGCTGATTATAGCTGATATGGTGATGGCTGATTATAGCTGATTGTAGCTGATATGGTGATGGCTGATTATAGCTGATATGGTGATAGCTGATTATAGCTGATATGGTGATAGCTGATTATAGCTGATATGGTGATGGCTGATTATAGCTGACATGGTGATGGCTGATTATAGCTGATATGGTGATGGCTGATTATAGCTGATATGGTGATAGCTGATTATAGCTGATATGGTGATAGCTGATTATAGCTGATATGGTGATAGCTGATTATAGCTGATATGGTGATAGTTGATTATAGCTGATATGGTGATGGCTGATTATAGCTGATATGGTGATAGCTGATTATAGCTGATATGGTGATAGCTGATTATAGCTGATATGGTGATGGCTGATTATAGCTGAAATGGTGATGGCTGATTATAGCTGATATGGTGATGGCTGATTATAGCTGATATGGTGATAGCTGATTATAGCTGATATGGTGATAGCTGATTATAGCTGATATGGTGATAGCTGATTATAGCTGATATGGTGATAGCTGATTATAGCTGATATGGTGATGGCTGATTATAGCTGATATGGTGATAGCTGATTATAGCTGATATGGTGATAGCTGATTATAGTTGATATGGTGATGGCTGATTATAGCTGACATGGTGATGGCTGATTATAGCTGATATGGTGATGGCTGATTATAGCTGATTGTAGCTGATATGGTGATGGCTGATTATAGCTGATATGGTGATAGCTGATTATAGCTGATATGGTGATAGCTGATTATAGCTGATATGGTGATGGCTGATTATAGCTGACATGGTGATGGCTGATTATAGCTGATATGGTGATGGCTGATTATACCTGATATGGTGATAGCTGATTATAGCTGATATGGTGATGGCTGATTATAGCTGATATGGTGACACAACTTTCATGCACCACAACAGGGAAAGGACGCATTTGATGAAAAGTAATGCCCAATAAGTAGTGTCATCATAGACACATGCTGAACCTCTTGTATTAGTTTGAAATCTTGTACATGAATACAACAGGCAAACAGTGATACCCTCACACACAAGCATATCACACACACACACACACACACACACACACACACACACACACACACACACACACACACACACACACACACACACACACACACACACGGCTAAAAGCCAGGATAGGTCACTTTCATTCAATGTCACAGGCACATTTCAGTGGTGGTGCAGGCTTGGTGTTGTGTTACATTCACACCGGATATTCTGATTGACTGCACCCGTCTGTGAACGAGTCAGAGCAATTCCCACAAGGCCGCCTGACACCAGCGTGGCACTGCTAAAGCTTCGCTCGCTGGTCCGTGATCAAACAGCGCAAACAGGGCCACCTGTGAGTACACCAGCAGCAGGTGGAGGAGTCTGGACCAGCACAAACTGAGAGACCAGCAACCAACTCCTCAGCTAACACATTTCATGTTTCAGGAACAATGGGGAACATTCTATGGTGTTACGATGGGTGGTGTTCCCCAAACCGTGTTAGAACATAATTATTGTTCAAAACAAGTTGTGTCAAAGTCACAGAAGAACGTTCCAGACTGCTGCATACAAACTTACTGGCACCAACCCCTCATGATTATCAAAACATTATGGAGACTACATACCAAATACATTACAAGAATGTTCTGGACAAAATAATTGGACTGGCACATTTGTTTAATACTGCCAACATTCCTGGTAAAATAAATATGAATGACTATCCACAAATTAAATTTTTTTTTAACTTGAAAAACAAAATGAAACAACGTTCTAAGGCTTTTCCTGCACTGTCCCTTGTAGGAGGACATCCAGTAAACTGGACAGATTATTTGCTGCCAATTTTTAATCCACCTTTCTTAATGTTCCAGTAATGTTCTGAAGATCAAATATTGTGAACTGGAACAAGACATTGAGCAGGTAGGAAGGAAGAGGAACAGAGTACAACCCTATGCCTAACATAAGTCCACAGTACACTCATAGAAACATAATTTCATAGCAAATCAGCATCATATATTTCAGTGCTGATAAGTTCTGACTTTAGAACCATTAAAATAATTATTTCCCCCTACAAATATTCACCCAGTGATTATACACTACCTGGCCAAAAAAAAAAGTTGCCGTTGCACCCGTCATGCATAGTGCCCACTGTACAAGCCTCTGGAGGCAGTGTTCTGGGGTTGCTTCAATTGGTCAGGTCTAGGCTCAGCAACATTATGCAGCAATAAAATGAAGTCAGCTGAGTACCTGAATGTACTGAATGACCAGGTTATCCCATTAATGGGCATATTCCAGGACGACAATGCCAAGATTCATCGGGCTCAAATTGTGAAAGAGTGGTTCAGGGTGCATGAGAAGTAATTTTCACACATGAATTGGCCACCAGAGTCCTGACCTTAACCCCATTGAAAGTCTTTGTGATGTGCTGGAGAAGACTTTACGGAGTGGTTCGACTCTCTCGTCGTCAATACAAGATCTCGGCCAAAAATGAATGCAACTCTGGACAGAAATAAATGTTGTGACGTTGCATAAGGTTGTCGAAACAATGCCACGACGAATGCGCGCCGTAATCAAAGCTAAAGGCGGTCCAACGAAATATTAGAGTGTGCGACTTTTTTTTTTGGCCAGGCAGTGTAGTTCTGCCGGGATGGTCAGACACAGAAGGATGGAAGTGGAGCCCAGTCAAAGCGGCCCAACAGGGGGAGAACAGATGTTGCGTTTCATTACACACCAAACGTAACTTCATTAGTTCACTTTTTACCCCCTTTCTAGAGCTGAGCGGCTGAGGCAGACAGAAGGTTACCGAAAGGTTAAGCACCTTACTCATGTATGCATAAGCAGTGTCACATCTTGTAATACATGCACCCTGCTTTTTAGCCACATGTCAAGTATGTCCACTCCACCACGCAACTGCACAGTTAGAGAAGGGTGCCTTTTTTTTCTCAACCACTACAGATATAACAGGGCCAGTATGGAGTATGACTGAGAACCAGGAAATGGTAAGGAGTGCTTTTAGAGGGATCGTCCTCAAAACTCCAGCTTCAGTGTATATGAAATGAAGCACATTCCTGAAAACACAAGTCAGCCGGATGTTCTCTGTCAAAAGGATGGTAATAATTAAAAGAATAGAAACAGCAAATTCAAGGACATATTTGCAGTTCAGACCTCTGAAATGGAGTCTCCTTGAATTCACCAAAAAACATGACCTGTAGCCTGAGCAAAGATGGAAAAATGGGACTGGGTAAACTCTACTTCTTCAAGTATAAGAATAAAATATTCCTGATCATGGTAATTGCCGGGGGGGAAAACTCATAGGTCGACACATCAAATCAAAGTAAAGTAAATTAGCCCAAACTGCAAAACTACATTTTAAAATGATTTCTGTTCGTTATGGCACTCAGTACTCAAATTAACCACTAGAGGGCAAGCACGGGACATTGTTGTGTGAGGTTTGTGAGACCGTGAGCTGCCAACTCCAGAAAAAGAATTGTGAATTCATACTAAAATAAACACTTAAATGTACTTCAGTCATTTGTGAATCTGGATAAATGTCTATTTTGCTCTAAAGCTTCTTTGTGCCAAATAAAACTGAATCATACTGAATTAAAGTATGTGAGCTATATTTTGATAACAGGCTTTTTGTGGTCCAATTTCACTACACTGAACGAAAGTGTGACACTGAGATGGTTTGCTCCAACATGGGCTACATTAAGTTCAAGTTCCAAGTTCTTAAAATACAGCCTAAACCATTACGATCATGTTATATTTTGTTAGTGTATCGTCCCTATTTTTATACAGTCTATGGTAGCGTCCGAACGTGGCAGACTTTACATTATCTCTTGCACGACAAGTAGCCTAAATCATCCGTTTGCAAAGACGTCGGAGTTTGGATAGGGCTACGCGGTGTGCAAGTTGCAGAGAACGTATGGATGACCATACACAAGAAAACGACGTCTTAAAAACCTGGACGTGGAGAAGAGGGGTTGTGAGACGATTGCACATACTTCTGTCGAGTGCAGATGCGCTTTCCACCGAACGTCCTCAGGCTCAGACTTCAAGAAATGAGAAAACTGCTTAAACCACACCATCAGCACAGACGAAGGGGGCCAACTCTGCGTCAATCCCAGGAGGCCGTTGTCAGATTTTAGGTGGTGCTTTGGACCTGGACAGCTTTGGATGCATCCGACCCTGACTTCCGGTACATCTTAATACAAAGTTTCCAAGCTAAGTTAACAGATAGCTTTTTTTGTGGTTGTTTCTTTTGGGAAATATTTTCCCCTCGTCTGCATAGCCTAGTCAATTTCACCTGCTTTTATGGAGAATTCGCCACGTGCACACCAATCAAATGTAGTAGCCTATTTATATTATGCTATATTCATTACAATACGAGCATTTAGCAGATGTTCTTATCCAGAGCAACTTACAATGCAAACACAATTGCAAAGGTCAGGGATGGAAGTGCAGTAGGCGTAATAACATACAGGGGGAAAAGTATTGTTCCAAAAGCAACAGAAAGTGCAAGAAGTGCAACTAATTTCATTACTTGTCACCTACCCTATTTAATAGTAAACTAAGTTATATCAAAACAACAACCACACGACTGAGCATTAAATTAGCCTATGTTATAGAGCAAATAACCACAGCCCTGCTGAAAAAACAGCATAGATCATTGAATAAGGGGTATACTAACAAGCAGGATTACTAAATTAGCTGGATAACTGCACTGAGTAAAACCTGGACCAGCTCTTTTTACCTCAGTCCATGTTCCAGGTTGGGGAGGGTTACGGGTGGTCTACCAACTTGACCAGCATAAAACCAATGAATTATGATCCAGAATAAGAAAAAGAAAAAGAATAGAAAGCAACTTAGTGCCTAGTATTGGATGTGCATGTTTCCTTATTTTTGTTTGTTTTTTTCAAACCACAAAAAAACAGGCTTTTTTGAGTCAATGCTGAGTTATTGCTGTATGTTGTTCAATATATACTTTATATTGCTGTATATTGGACTAAGTGAATAGGGTGAACAGATGTGGAATTCAATCTATGTGCTTCAGTCATGATATGAGACATGGACACGTAATCCACAGGATACACAGATACACCCGCGCGCGCGCCCACGTGCACATGCACGCACACACACCTTTATAGCAGTGGGCTTCGTAGGAATGTGGAAAAATAAAAATGTAAAAGTTTAACGATCTGGACAACTTTTCTCTCCAGTTTCTTTTGACAGCGTTTCATTTTGGGACTCGTGCAGTTTATCATCTTCAGTTTGAAAGCAGATGAAGTTTCCTTGATGTTTCCTGCACATCACAGCCACTTGCATTATGGTAATAACTGGCTCCCACAAACATGCCAAGTTCAGCAACAAAAACAGATGAAAATATGAAAGTGTCTCGCTGCTGGAACATTCTACCCACCAGATGGAAAGGTGGAAATAAAGGCGTTCCGGAGGGCCGGTGAATTATGGGAAATTCATAATGGCCCAAATTAGATGTGTGAAGATAATATAAAAAAAGAAGTAAATACTGTTTCTCCTCCTAGTAACCTCCATAAGCATTCAGTCAATAAATGAAGTTCACAAATCGACGGGGGACACGCATGCTAGTCTGTGCCCACACCTCTGTCCTGATAGAGGATGTTACAGCGAGGGGATGTGCTAGTCTGTGCCCACACCTCTGTCCTGATAGAGGATGTTACAGCGAGGGGATGTGCTAGTCTGTGCCCGCACCTCTGTCCTGATAGAGGATGTTACAGCGAGGGGATGTGCTAGTCTGTGCCCGCACCTCTGTCCTGATAGAGGATGTTACAGCGAGGGGATGGGCCTAAATTTCTGATCAAGCCAGCGATACAAATCATAGAAAAAATGATGTACAAATAAGAATGAAAGAGGGAAGCAACATTCAAATTTAAAGGGTTCTTTGCCACAATTGTTTCTATCTAGAGGTACCTAAGAATGCATCTAAGGTACATTTTAAGTTGATGTAGGAAAACGTTTTTCCAGAGGATTTAAATTCTCCACATCAAGTCAGTCATTTTGACAACAAAACTGTTTCCATGTCTAGGTTTGTTTGAAATGTAACCATATATGATACCGTCAACATCCGGCAAGGTTTACACAAAGCTTTCTTGCTTATTGAGTTGTTTGTTTTTTTGGTTATTTGCTTCAGAATATTGGGAGGCCCACCCCACGTTGTTTTTCTTTTTTTACCCTCAAGCTACCAGTCAGGGCTGTTTAGCTCCACTACACTGCCTGCTGTATAGCCTTATCCTCATCTACTGACAGAGGAAACATTGGTCTTTAGGGCACTCTGAAGCCTTGAAGAGAAATGGTCTATGCCATATCAACCTTGCAGTGAGGGACAAGGCCAATCATGTACACAATATACAGGGGCTGTCAAGCATTCTCTCTTCTCTCTCTCTCTCTCTGCATCTCTTTTCTTTCTCTCAGGAAAGTGCAATGAACCCGTGGCACGTCGTCTCTCTCTCACTGCACAATTGTTCTTCTTTTCCGCTGGTGGCGAGAAGCAAGCGGAGCTCAATAGACGATTTAGTCAAGCAGCAAAGGAAAGCTAACAAAGCAAGAAATACCTCAAACAGCTTTCGCATTACAATAAACGAGGTCTTCGGCTTGGCAGATGCTGACATTTGGTGTGTAAGAGATCTGGAGGGAGAAAGATTGTGTGTGTTTGTGTGTGTGTGCACGTGCGCACGCGTGTGTGTGTTTGAGAGGGGGCGGGGGTAGCTTTAGCCAGCAGCTACTGTGCACAGCAACTGAGCCATGAACAGTGGAGTGTGGATGTATCTTTCAGGGGCTGGCTCTCTCTCTCACTCTTTCTCTCTGTCTCTCTCTCTCTGAGGCAGGGGGTAGTATGTGTGTGTGTGTGTGTGTTTCTGGAATCATCTCTGCTGCCATGCACCTGTCCACATGACTTGCAGCGTGAAGACAGATTATTCGAGGGAAACGTGACCCTGATGCACACACTCTTCCCTCATAAGCCCAGTGCAAAGGCACTGTGGTTTACCACCCCCTCAGAGACAGAGTGCTAGTCTTGCTCCAGCCTCTCAGTTTTTAGGGGGGGTTTCCACGACTACGCTGTGGGGTGGGGGGTAAGGAGGCGTGTGCAGGGCTGGCCATTGTCCGCAGATGAGCAGCTGCGTGAGACGAACCATTGCCCCCTTTTCCTCGATGCACTACCTTTTATAAAGAATTCGGACAAACTAATTTATAACAAAGGTATACACACGGAGTATTATCCCCGAGACAGGCTGTTTGTGTTTCCCGTGAAACTGTTGTGAAATGGGTTTCTTACCAGAGTAAGAACATTTTACCTGACATTACAATTCCTGCAAAGTCCTGTGTTTTTCTTTGTCAACACAAGCTAACCTTAAATAATGTTTTCCCATGAATCCAGAATGCAACTGAATTAACTGTTTTGTATGAAGTGTTCATAAAGGCTGTACATGGTTCATGTTTGCTGAATCAGGAGACCCTAGCAGCCTGTATCTTCAAACATTACGTATGTCCTACACCAGAGGGAGCTGTTGTGTCACTTTTGATAAATCCAGAACAGCTCCTGTAGACACTTTGTACTGAGGTACGCAAGTCCATTCCTTGAGGGCAGGTGTGTGTGTGTGTGTGTGTGCTGGGTTTTCTTCCAACCAATCATCACACTTCTATTTCAAACCAAATTAAAAACATTTTCACCAAGGAGTCTGCAGCTGTAGCTAGTAGCTAGAACTTTTTCAATGTCGTCAGACCAAATAAATAATTCGAGTAAACAGCCATAAATAAGGTCAATGAGAGCAGAAGTTTGCATGAAAGTCAAGTTCCCTTCAGCTAGTCATTTAACTGGAAATGCAGCATATATAATTTCTATGTCCAGCCTTGTACAGATATTTACACAGATAATCAGAATAAACTAATGGATCCTGGATAAAAACATACAGGAATAATTAAGACGCAGTAACTCACAAAGGAAAGGAAAATTCATGGATGCCGTGTCTCTCTGTGTGTCTCCAGGTCACTGGTCCAGGAAGTGTGTTTGGTCGGCTATTTGTGCTCAGGAAAGGGCAGTCCCAGCCCCCTGAACTGGCTGCTTAGTGATAGCTGTGATTTCCACTGCAGCTGGACGACGTTGATTTACAGTTTGTTAAAACACTTTAAACTTCGTCTTTGAACAGATGTTAGGAAACATTTTAAGAAGGTATGGGTCACAGACATGCATTCCCTTCTTTAGTAGAACGTGGTCTTGTGAAGTTTGGGAACCTCTGGTCTTGTTGGTCATGGTTTTGTGCAGAGGAACATGGAGGCGAGAGGATGGCTCTGGGGCCGTGTCCGAATCAGCACACTTGCCTACTATCGAGTATGCCAGTTGAGTATACTTTTAAAAAAAAGCTGTTAAGTACGTGACAATTCTGAAAATTGAGTGTTCTTAATATCCCGGATTGTATACTTATTTCCGGGTTTTCGCTCATAATAGTGTTGAGGATATTTTTCGCATACTGCATGTCACTAAACAGTATGCAGCAAGTAGTGTACAGCATGCTAGTACACAGGACACAGTAGATAGGGCTCTGATTTGGACACAGCCTTGGATTCAGTCACTGTGCTTTTGCCTGAAAGTGCAGCTTCGATTCCCAGTGACATCACCGTGCAGGCCGCCAAGCAGCACTAAGTAAACGCCTCAACTGAACTGATTCAATAAAAAGAGCTTAATAAGGGCTTCTATCAAGCAGATATGTAAATGACTAAATAGATACACAGCTCAATAGAAAAGGAGAAAACTGGTACGCAAAATATAAATAAATAATAAATAAATATAAATTAATAATGAGCAGTGGCACTGTTCTATGGACCAGGGTCAGAGAAACATAATATCTGAAAGGAGATGGGTACACTGCTGCTCTGTCTTCTTAGATCAGTCTGACCTTGATTCACACAAAACATTTCAGGAAACATCCAACACAAAACACATTCAGGAAATGCAAAACTACCCCACGGGTTACCACAGACTGTGAAAGGAGCTAATATTCCTGACACGACTCCAACAGTGGTCAGAAGGAGTTGGTAAGATAATCTGGAGTATTGAGAAACAGCTGGATTCCATTAAAATAAGAACCAATACAACATGAATAAAAGGGAGCTTTTTGTCACCAAGAGTACGATAATTATTTGCCCATACATCTTTCCCTGCATGCACCTGGGAGCTGAGAATCAAGCTCCAAAATAGGGCCGTCGGCCAAGAGTATCAGGTGTACGACACTCAAGGGGGGGGGGGAAATACGCTGCTACTCTGTGCTCCGAGATCAGACGGTCTCACCTGTTTACCTGGTCATACCTGTCTGGCTGTGAAGGGAAACAAGCGAGAGTTTTGTTGTACAAGTTCACTGTGCCACTCTTTGTTCCGAGAGTGGTAATGTTACAGTGTTTTGGGGGGGGGGGGGGGGGTGGTGGCGGTAGTGGGGGCTTGCAGGAGTCCTGATGGCCAAGGATGGCAGGTCTTGTAGGGGGGTGTGGCTGAGGGAAGGCGGATCCTCCATTGGATTGGCTCTAATAAAGGGACTGACTGGCTGAGATGGGTCACTGGCAATAGCAAAAAGCTGAGTTGTGTTGGGTTTGAAAGCAGAAGTTGAGATCTGCACACATAAATTGAAATGGGACCTTTTGGAGTAAATGAGGAATGGCCAACAAGGTTGCATTGGTTAGAGCTATAGGCCCTTGAATCATATACAACTACATTTACTGATTTTACATTGCATTTATTTCGTAGACGCTCGTATACGTTTCCTTGAATAACCTAAATGATCTGTGAATAACATTTATCGGAATTAAAAAGCATAGCAGTCGGCCTAATTATTTTATCAAAAATATACCAAAAATTATCAGTGGCCGGTATAATGTTTAGTAAATCCGTATTGTTCCGCAGTTAACTTTAACATTGTTTTGATACGTTTCAAATGCGTTTAATTGAAAAATCTTTTCATATTTTTGTTTGAGATATTTAATTGATGGGTATTGAGTGGAAGTGTTAGAAAATACAGTATTTTAATAGCGTTCGGGCGCACTTCGGGCGTCCACTTCTTTTCTATTGGGGATGGCCACACTGGGCCTTGAATAGATGTTAATCTTACAGCCCTATGATAAGTGTACGTGTGTATTTAATTAATAGAAATGAGACAAACATTTTGAATGCAAACCTATGTGTAGCTTACGGTACCATGCAACATCAAGGCCGTCTGTCCCTTGGAAAACATTTCTGGAATTCTGCAAGTAGCCCGCTTAGTGCACGCTTATCATTTTAGAAACTACGTGCACAGTAGGTGACATTATAGATTTGTGAAGTCCAAGTGAAAGGTGATAACTTCCCCGCTCTGGCGCGATGCACTGCAGTCATATTACTTAACATACTCCACATGACGCGCAGGGCCGGCCAGTGGTAGGCCTGTCGTATGGAACAGATGGCTTACACAGGAAAGCCTTTTAACATTCTTGCTCTATGAAGCGTATTTTACACCCTGTTCGTTTTCTGAAAAGTACTTGCCAGTATTAGGCTACACCCGACTCGTTTTTCAGTTCTTTTAATAATCCGAAATGATAAACCTGTCTCTATATTGTCGGACATTTAATCAGTGCTTTGATACGACTGAATAAGTTTAAGTGTATATCTACAGTATAAAAGCTGCATTGGCGGCCGCTGCACTATCCACTTCAGGAAAAGTATGTGATCGGTGGGTGGACTTCATTTTTTGGAACATGTCAGCCAAACGGGCCCAGCATCCCGACTTGTGATTTCCTTTGCGGTGCAATAGCTCTCGCTGGACAAAAGGTGGCATCGCATTTCCAGTAGTAAACCAATTCTGCCTAAGAAAGGCCGAAGACTAGAGAAACTTCAGAAAGCCGACTGAATGCAGGCTGACTCAGGGGTACCGTAGACCTACGTTAATTGCGTTGAAGGTGATAATGGTCGTGGCAGGGGAAGGTGGGTGACGTATTAGCCTACTATTTGAAATAAAAATAATATCACCCTACTTGTAATAACCTATAAGCTAATCATAATATATTTTTATGTGCTCATAATCTCATGGGTTTACTCATGGGTAGGCTACTTACCACGCTACTCATGGGTATAAGTCATGGCTACACTATTTACCTTCTCTTAAAGTAGGCTTAATGTATTTGGCGGTACCATATTAAAATGAAAAATCATGAAATGTGTTTCGGTTTTTTGTTTTCTTTTGGATGCCAGGGAGTCCACACGCTCCAGTCTTCCTTGCAGGTGCACAAAGCTGATCTCTGTCCAGATCAGCTTCTCTCAAGAAAATTTTAACGGAGATCCTGTCCGGTGGGCAGAGGCCAAGTTCAGCATTTCGGAATATCCCTGTTGTTTCCTTATTTGTGGAGACAACTCATAATATTGAAAATGAAAAAAGTAGCGAAAAAAATCTTAAATAAGGTTTTAATGATTTAATACATAAATTAAATTAAACCAAGTAACTTATCCAATAACTCGGCAGTGTGGTATTTTTATTTATGGCGATTACGCACGAACTAATACGAAACATAGGCTACACTTAAGGGGCCGTTTTTCTTTTCTTTTTTCAAAATGTGTAACCTAATTAATCACAGTTCGCAATAAAACAAGATCGAACCTATAGCTATGCCAGGTTTAACTTGACGGCCAAGTTTTTAGATTAAACATAAAATCGGCTTTTCGTTTAGCTATATTATATCGTCACAATAACTAGGCTACTATTTACTATGCCCCTTTAATATGCTTCTTTTAAAATATGCACACTGAAATAGCCTGATAATATTAGCCTAGGCTACATCATGCACGTTTCATCATGCGCTGTCTTTATACAGTGTAGGCTATACTGTGTGTAACCTACAGTTTTGTCAAACCGCTTGTCACGGTAAAATAGCATGCAGTCGGCTAATCCGATTTCACTTGATGTTCCCGTTTCATTGGACAACAAAAGATGGCTAGCGTTCGCCCTCTGTCCCTTGAGGCCTCACCTGCCAATCAGCAGGATTCAGGTTCAGTATGGTAGGCCTATACGGATTTCTGCACTGATTCAGTGAAGTATTCCGTAGCCTATAGCCTCCGGCCAAAATTCGCAGAGTTATAGGCCTACTCAATGCACAAGAAGACTGCATCCTAAAATAGCCTATATTTTGTTTAATTGTCGACATAACTTAGCCTATAGCTGTGTGACCACTTAGGTTAATCAGTTTAACCACCGTAGCAGTGTTTAATGCCATAGCCTATACTTGATCATTGATACGCCAATCCACCTATAGCTAGGCCTACTTTTTGATGGTAAAAACTGCATTATTATTTACACATAAAATCAATAGGCTACTTAAAAAACGATCGACTATTGTAGTTTATATTTAAAGAGTGTAAACTCTAGCTAAATACATTTGTGTATATGCTATTGGTCTAGGGCTAGGCTATTGGCCTACGACAAAGCACAGCGCTGGTGTAAGTTAAAGTTTAGGCAAAAGCACATTTCGCACTGAATCGCCCCTATTATCATTGTAGTAAAACGTTTCACAATATTGTCCCGTACAGAAAAACATTTCCTGAGATGTATGCTACATGTAGCCTATATAAGGTAGGCTATGGTGTTTTATAATCTTATGAAAAACTTCTGGAACTTTCACAACTGTAGGGTAACATTTCCGCATAATGTGTTGCATTATTTCGTTATTGGTCAAACATTTTATGATATCAGCAAGTTAATTTACAGTTCAGTGTCGAATCTCTTGGATTATTATTATTAGGCTATTATTATTATATATTGTCCTGTTTGCTGTTGTTGCGGTTTTTATAGTAGTTTTATTTTGTAATTTTATACAATGGGTTTATGAAGTTCCACTATATGCTAGCCTACTTACTTATTTATTTATTTGTTTGCCGGTCACATAGGTTCAGTCAATACAGTTTTACACACGTCAACTGTTGCCTTGGTGGAACAACAGACGAGTTCCCGATAACAGGTCATTCGGATAGGCAATAAACGAATAGCACACTCTGAGCTAAAATCCTGATTTAAATCCAAAAGGTGTTGGCTACATGAAAAAATATTCCAGAAATGTGGGTTGAAAACATAGGCTAGACAGTTTCTTGTTTAGCCTAAATACAAGATTCCTATCTTATTAACCCCATTTATGTTTTAATTCTAAAATTATGATCTAAGAAACGGGTGACCATGGCATATTGTAGAAGAGTCTGTATTTTTTTCCGTAGGAATAATAATGACGTAGGTATAACTACAACTTCAGTGCGATAAAATATCCTCCTGAGACCCAGAAATTAAGATTTTTCCCCTGTAGGGGACACGAGTCTCCTTAATCTCAAGAAATATAGCCTATAGGCCTACTCTATACTAAAATGAATCCTACACTACAAGGGACGTTTAATGGAAATAAAATGACAACATTGTAACTGCAACATTGTTTTCATGTCATCCAAGACACTGATATTAAAAATAAATTAAAATAGATAAACTCTTTCTCCCGGGTGGATATTAAAGCAACAGTTGTGGTTGTCATGACTACCGCGTCACTGTTCAGTATAGAAGAGAGTGAGCAAAGTGTTTTACTTGATTAACCTGATACATTTTACATTAATATTATCATAGTATATTTGACAATTAAAGAATTATTTTTGATAGAGTTGGCAACAAGGGATAGGCCTTAAAGGCATACATATTTGTCTATAAAAACGACGCTCACAAAATGCTCATTCAATATCTGAAATTTAATGCAATTCAAGCTTAAGCTAGGCCTACTTTGTTTGCCAATGAAGAATTCTAGGCTTAGAAGAAAAATAATAAAATGCATATTTTTATAGAAAAATGACATGGGGGAGGGGGGCTTACTGCAATAGGTAGGATTAGCCTATAGGTAGGCCTACATACATCCAAGTTAAACTTGCATTCAGTCTTCAAGGTCGGAAGCTAATAGCCTAGTCTAGTACATAGGAAGTGTTCAGCATAACTACCGATTGTTGTTAAATATGCAATAATACAGTATGTGTATCTTCACTGTTTTGTGCTGTGAGCCAAAAATCTGTGTGGCTTAAGCAAACAGACACAGCAAACTTAAATCAGCTTTTTCAGAGAACTACAGTATAATGTGCCTTTGTGTAATCTAGCCATTCTAATGTATAGGCTATTTTTAGATTTGCATTTTAAGATTATGTGACAATTGTTGATGTAGCGTAGGTCTCAGCTGACAAGACAATTCCGTTTTTGGAGTTTAATGTGTCATGAACCCCTTTTCATTGTTATATAGCCTGTAGAGCTTTAATAAGTTCTGTTTTCACAAACAAAACAAAATTGATTGACAGGTGAACTTGTAACTCACACTGGTACAAGAGTGGGGCCCAGAGTCAGAGTATGTATAGGCTATAGCGTATGTGTGTGTGTGTATATATATACAGTACCAGTCAAAAGTTTGGACACACCTACTTGTAGAAAGTTTTTTTTTGTTATTTTTACTGTTTTCCACATTTTAGAATAGTAAAGACATCAACACTATCAGATAACACAAATGGAATTATGCAAAGACACAAAAAAAAGTGTAAAACAAATAAAAAACGTCTTATATTTTTGATTCTTCAAAGTAGCCACCCTTTGCCTTGATAACAGCTTTGCACATTCTACCTGGAAATAAGGTATCAAGAGTCTTTCGATATCCTTTTATACACAGTCATGATAGCATCACATGTTTACCTGTGGAATACCTGTTTACCACAGAAGTTGGTTGAGAGAATGGCAAGAATGTGCAAAGCTGTTATCAAGGCAAAGGGTGGCTACTTTGAAGAATCTAAAATATAACACTTTTTTTAATTTGTTTTCATAATTTAATGTGTCATCTCATTGTTTTGATGACTTTACTATTCTAAAATGTGGAAAACAGTGAAAAAAACTTTAAAAAACCTATGAGTAGGTGTGTCCAAACTTTTGACTGGTACTGTATATATATATATATATATGAGAGAGAGAGAGAGAGAGAGAGAGAGAGAGAGAGAGAGAGAGAGAGAGAGAGAGAGAGACTATAAATAATCAGGCTACAGCCAAAATAATAATTTATAATTGTGGCATATATAGGAAAACTGTATATAAGAAAGACAGAAAGGAATGGAAGTAAGAACTTAAGAACTGTGAAAAGATTAATTGTGTAGCTTATACTGCGAAAAAATGTTATATTAAATTTTAGTGGGTTTCCCTGTAGAGATTACATGAATGGTCCTAATGCAATTGCAATCTTCCGATCTTCATGAAGGCTACAGCCATCCGTCTGAATTTGAAACGGGCTAAATATGAATGTATTAGGCTACAGGCTGTGCTGGTACACAACATTTTAATATGATTTGTAGTCTGTAAATAGGCATCTCTGTCCGTTAGTTATAGGTCCATGACTAAAAATGAACGTAGGTAAGCCTGAGTTCTTTGTAAGGTCATACTATCTGGAGAGGAGACCATATGAAAGGTTCGCCATATTCGGGAAACGAAATGTAGCCTAGCCTATACGCACTTCCACACAGCCTGAATTATTTTTTTTAAAATTAGTGTATTCTTTTTATTATTATTCTGAAACTTGTAAATTGTGTGAAGCGACAAATTTAACTTTACAGACATGGAATAAGTTCATCAGAAGAATCGCATGCGCGTTGCATCCTGTATCTCCATCTCCAAGAAAGGCGCGTCAGACTTAGTTCATTTCTGCATTGATTTTTCACTATTAAGTCAAAAAGGATGCCTTATGCCAAGCATATCTCCCTCACAATCAAGACAATGACAAACACAAAACCATGGAAATTAGCCCAAAGCTGCGTAATGCACCATTGTTTATATCCCATGCCTACAAGCAAGAGGATAAGGTGATTGTTTTTCACTCAACCTTACACTCACGATCGTGCCTGCCCATAGAAATGTAGGCCCTTTTATGCTCAGCAGGTCTTGTTTTGTGTTGCCCTATACCCAACCAACACATTTAAAATGCATATAAACTACGTGCTGTGTAAATGCTGAGAAATCCACGGAGTTCCGTTTGACTATTGCCCCAGTGTTGGCCTGTGTAAACTTCCCATGTGTCTGACTGAGTGAACTGGTGCAACGAGTATATTTGCCAGAAACTGTCACAAAATTATGGACTTGCGTCAGACGTTTTAATATGAGAGTGTGGACTGTTTTCACTTATTCAGTTCTGTTAAAATGCAGCAAAAGGAGAGAGAGAGGGAGAGGGAGAGAGACGAAAAGTAAAGACGCAAGAGAGGAATGGTCGAATGGAATGTGAGCAGTTGTATAAATAAGTTATTGTTTAGTCTGTTTCCATTTATTTTCCTTGTTGCAGTTTAGAGTCATTTGCTAATAAACAGACTTTCCAAAGTTACATCAGCACATTATATGTCATTTATGACCAAAGTTGGATTAATTTGATACGTTACAGATTAATTTGAGGAGGAGGGGGTGAGGGATTGGTTCTACCCTTGAATTGACTACATTTGTTTTCTTCATTTTCAGCAACTTCAGTAAACTTTGGTGTAAAGCATACACAGAACGAAGCCAGCATTTAGTGATTTGGTTGTTTACTTTGAGGTGTTCAATATTGACCGGTGAGGTCAAACATATAGTAATTTATGAATTGAATAAAAACATTGAGCTTTATTTTAAAAAAATAAGAATTTACAGACGAGGTATTCTAAATCAAGTCTAGAGGCTACTTAAGAGGCCAATAACAATGCTATTAGCCTAATAAAAGGGCAAAGTGATTCTAATCTTTAAAAAATTAAAGACAGTTCTCTTCTTATTATTCACATTAGTAATCCTGCTTTCGGCTTGCATTGAAATATATTAGGTCTAGCCTATATATGTTTAAAAGTGCTTACTTCTACATTGAATTTTCCAACCTGTTATGTGATTTGATTGCCTCGCCCCTGAAGCGAATCACCGATTTAACGCAGCATTGGAAGGAACAGGTTCGCTTTCAGTAGGCTATGTACAATATTCAGAAAGGCTATAGCCTATAGGCCTACAGCTGCCTTTTAGCTGTGCCCTCAATTAGTAGGCTATTTAAACTATTGGTGTTATTGGGCTAAAAGGCATCATTTTAACTCCAGGATTGTGTAAAGCCGCAAATGTTTCCGTAAACGTATTACTTATATAAGTGCAAATCTGAAAGCAAGGCTATGTTAAGCGAAGTGCGGTTGTACACATAGAAATAGGCGTATGCGGCATATTTAACGTGATAAATGACACCTAGCCTGTGTATTTCAAACATTATCCCACTTAAAAGAAACAAAGAAATATATAAAAAGACAAAGCATGCAAGGAAGAGACCCCTGTAATGAGTAATAACACTTTGTGAATGATCCGAGGACATGCAATTGCACAACCGTGAATCTGCAGGGATAAGCTGTTCAAACAAAGTGTAATCTTTCAACACTAGATCTGATTCTTTATAGCCTCTCCAGTATATCGCGCTTCTGTTCTCTGTAACACAGTGAAGGAGGACCAAGTATTGCACATGGTCGCCCGTAGCTTTCAAGCCAATTCGTTTTGTAGTGCTTATACTCTTTAAAAGAATGCAACAGAATGCCACGCGCGTATCTACAAGCAGCCATTAATTATGCCTGCCCGTTGAACTGAGATAGGCCCCACTATAGTCAGTCAAAAGTCTCTATTTATAGATGGCATGACAACTGATAAACAGAACGACTCCCGTCATGTTTAAATAGCCTGATATATAAAAAAAAATAAAGCAGATGTTTATGGCATAGTATTCATATAAAAAGTGGAATTAATTTAACACAATGACATGCAATTCAGTGTAAATGTGTCTGCTACCTATCTATGTCAATGCCACGTTTAATTTTAGGCAGCTTTATCTTCCAAGTCTGTCCTTAATTCACAGAAGTAGCCTAACTGAGAATAAACCATTTGATTCGTGTGCCTTCCTATCACAACAAATCGGAGTCTTTTCGAATCAGGACAGATTGCCTGTGCAATATTACCATACATCTTTAATGACTTCCGACCTATCACGCACAATTTAACTCGCGCTATCTACACTCATAAGTGGCGATTGAAAAAAGCCAATTGGACACGTAACTGCAGTCCTTACATAACCAACGGTATCCAAGCTTTTTAATAAATACTATGATTTTGTAAATGCTAGACCTATAAAGAGAGCACAGTGGAATAAAAAATGCAACTTGCGTTTTACTCTCTGGATATTTACATCAGGGACTAGTCCGCATCGTCCAGGGCTAGGACGAAGCGTGCATGCAATGCCAGACCAATTTTGGAATGGTTTCACTAATAACCTAAAAGAAGGAGATTGGTATTACTTTAAAATAATAATAAAAATTATAATAACGATGCGATCACCATGAAAGGTATCCACATATATGGCGAGTTAATGAGATGATATAGGCCTACACATTATGTTTAAAATTAAATGTAGATCATAAAATAGAAAATACATATAGTTCAAATATAATCAGAAATGTTGAAATGCTTTACGTAGCTATTCCTCTATCAGGTCCAATAAAGTGACCAAAGAGAAAACAAGCCAATGCAACTCACTCGCGTAACTTATGTGGAAACGTTCACTTTAATGTTCCATTAAACTTTGTATAATTCTGATAACATTCCCTTTCGGCTGCACTAACAACATTACTGCGCCTTACCACGCGTGTCTGACTCTGTGAGTGGTCAAACAAAAGCCTCAAGCGGGGTTGATTTAATTGCCGATTGCAAAACTTCAGCCGATTTCGCATTGGATGATCACGTGTGCATAGAAACCGAACAAAAATGCCACATTTTTATTCCTGTATTTTCTGACCCATGCTTTATTAAAAATATTGATTTTGCTTATTTAATCTAATATCTTATTTTATATCAATGTTGTATTATGTATTAGCCTACGCCTAGATGCTTAGAGGTATAACCAATTAAAGTATTTGGGTGAAACGCATTTCTTGAATCAAATGTAGACTATATATGCATCTCAAAATGGCTTTTAAATCCCACAAAGAGACCTATCATTATTGATAGGAAAACATAAATTGAACAAAAACCACATGTGATAAATCAGACACATTCTCTGCTTAATAAATTCAATGTTTGTTTTTATTGTAAAGGGTATATGAAACTATGGTGGGATCGATTTATTTATATTTTATTATTATTCGCAAAGTTTACATGCAGTCGCTTTCCAAAATAAAATACAAAAAGAAGAGATTATAATCTTAATCTTTGTTTCAAAAACTTCTTCCCCTATAATAAATCTCCAATGCGTTACCCCATAAAAACAAAACCGAAAGATGGCCTTTTTTCGATAATCTGCAGTGCGTAAACAAATAGAGAATGGTTGGGGTATCCAACTGAGTGTATACGGATTTGTTTAAATCTGTCCTCTAAAATAATAACGATAATAATAACAAGAATTAAGACGTTTTATTGTTACTGTTGTCAACAAGATATTCTGTATTACATTCTATTAAAATACCTTTAAACGCCTACCATCTCTCCTCTCTCCGCGTGGACAAAAACATCCTGTAATGACTCTGGCCTTTCGCTTGCTTTTGTACCACTTCAAGTGTCTGATGGCTTTTTTTCTCGAGCGTCCACGTTTCTTTTATTGTCCTTTTAAAAGAGGTCCCTTTGTTTAAGAGCCGAGGTCGACCAGATTGGACGACATAGGGTTCAGTATAGTATCGTGCAGAGAATGGTGATGGTGCACGGTGTCCGTGCTGGGGACAGGAATAGCACTGGGACCAGGCGGGGGCGCGAGGCCGTGCAGGGGAGGTAGCCCCGAGTTTGAAGTGAGGAGCAAAGCTGGGCTTGATGAGGTGTGATCGGGGGTCCCCGAGGGTGTTTTATCGTCGTCCGAGCTCCCCAAAATGGTTTTATTTCCATTCATGGAAGAAGTCAATGGGTTATGGCTGTTTGTATTAGAGTTCTCGTTGTTTTCCCTGTCCAAGAGAAAAAGTTATTAGAACATATATTAGAAATATCTAGGTAACAAGCATTGGTGGGTGTTCGAACAAAGTGTAACGAAAACACGCCATGTATTTTTGTAGCCTTCATTCACAAACCATTTCCAGTGCGTTTACTTCCATAATGGCCGAGAGTGTAGGCCTTAACGCCTGAACGCACGCAAACACGTTCTTGTTTTCCACACAGTTCCTCGTTCCTGAAATAAGCCATGTTATGCCATGCTGGGTGTTTCACTTTGTTTCTCACCAAATACAAATTTCATCATTTATTAATTTAACCAGTCCACCAATGTAAGCCTATGCCCTAAGCAACACACGTGCCAGTTGCCAATACATGTGTGTAATTTGAAGGAAATTATTTTCACTGCTAAATTTAAAACAAGTGTACACAATTCAGAGTAACAGCAAATGAGGTAATACGCGTTTCATAAACAGACTTAGTAATGACACTGTTCCACCCATTCAATTGCCAATAACAACTGTGACATGTTTTAGTGTACAATTATTTATATATGTATATATATAATTATTATTGTTATTATTATTATTCCTATGATATCTAAACATATATCTTAAGAAATCACTTGAACGTTTATGAGGTTGATCTCAAAAAATGATTGCAGGTAGCCTATAACAGGCCGTTGCACAGCACAGACAAAACATTAAATGAGTTCTAAATAGATATGTGTATTTTATTTTAGTAAGCATAACTTCTAGTGACTCAGACTCCTAAAGTAGAAATGCAATGATTTACAACGGTCGCTTCAGCTTGAGTTAGCTGCCGCCGGGTGAAACCAGACACCCTCCTGGGCGAGCAACTGACAGGCGAGCTGTGTGCTTTTAAACCCTAACATGTATAATTAACAAAATGTGACATTGAAATTTTCATAAAGCAATTTCAGTGGGATCACGTATGTTCTTCAGAAGGAATAATGTCATTGCAAAGATGCACATTTAATTGTGGCCCATCAGTTTTTATCTATGATCTAACTATGTTATTCAATTTAAAGACCTTTACGAGGACAACAGCAATATAAACCTGAGATCATGTGTTGTAAATAATATATAAGGTTTCTCACGTACTAAATATCCACTATTGAATTTACAAAAATCTAAACAAGTTTTTGACTCGAGGCTGTTTGAAAATGTGTTAAACCGAATTTATTTGGAGAACCTTATCAATGTTGTATCATATCACTTTTGTACAATATATTAGTTAAGAAAAGCAAACCAGTTGCTTGCATGTCGTGACAGATTATTTTCTTTTTCTGCCATTTTTCTGTTCCTAGGAAATGCTGATTATTTCCGGTGTTCTATCCAGTGTAAATTGTGAAGAGCACTCCCTCACACATCGAGACAAACAATTAGCCTATATGACTGTCATTGTGAGAACACGTTATTACACTTACTCGTACCTTTCCTTCGCCTCCGCCGCACGGTCCCTTTGTCGTCTGTTTTTGAACCAATTGCTGACTTGGGTGGTTGTCAGTCCAGTGGCCTCGGCCAACTCCCTCTTCTCTCGCGGGGAAGGGTACGGGTTATGAGTGTACCACTCCCTCAGTACGCTCCGGCTCTTTTCCTTGAAGCAGTAACTGGTCTCCTCTCCGTCCCATATTGACCGGGGCAAGGGGAACTTTCGGCGAACGCGGTACTTTCCCACAGCCCCGAGAGGGCGTCCCCTCAGTTTCTCAGCCTCGACGTAGTGCGCCTTAAGCCACAGTTGCTGCAGCTTTGGGTGATTGTGCGGAGAGAATTGGTGGCTTTCTAGAATTTTATAAAGCTCTCTGAAATTGCCCCTGTGAAAAGCAACCACCGCTTTTGCTTTCAGGACGCTTTCGTTCTTGTGGAGGTGTTCGCATGCTGGTAAAGACCACAAAAAGCGACCAAGACGTTCGATGTTGCCCCCTTGTTGGAGAACCTCGCAGACGCACGCGACTTGCTCTTGCGTAAAGCCAAACGTTGGAAGCATAGACATGGTTGCTATTTAATGAGCAGGTATGTTTTTCGTCTTGTTTTACGTTGTCTTTCAAACTAAGACATCAAAAAGCCGAACGCTGTAAGTCCGTGGACGGCAAGACTTCAGAGTTGGAAGAATTTGAAAAGGACGATGATAAAATCCAATCCGAGTGGAAAACTTTTTTAGTCCTGTTCACAGATTTATTATGTACGACATTCCCATTAAACTACCATGAAACCAAGTTTTTCTTCTCCCTGAGTCGGTCGCCACCTTTTCTATACCGTTTCAACATAACGTACTCCTAAAGACTAGCTTCGTTCGCTTGTTTTAATAATATTATTCTAAGCTGGCAAGAAAAGCGATTATGTGAACTGTGATTGGTTGGTTATCTGACCCGGGGATGGTGAGGATAAGACAATAGTTTTAGTCAAATTATTTGCCATGGTTACGCTGTCATTCAAAGTAACCCGATATGCTTTGAGGTGGCTCCCTGGCTCCGTTGACAGATTGTTCTCTCCATTCCTAGCCCGCCTACCGATTGAAATATTGCTTAGATTTTCTCTCTCTATATTAGATTTTTTTGCACATGCATTGATAGACAGTCTGGCCAGCCAAAGAGTGCTGACTAGTTCTGTTGTGATCCTTCCATTCCGGGGAGGATGGCGCCAGAGAGCAATGCGCTCCTCAATCGCGTGCGCATTTTTACGGCACAGCAAACTAAAACTCCAAATGTGTTTTACAAAACCCCAGCTACCTCGGAGTAAATTAAGTAAATGTCAGTTTCAACAATTTTCATAAAATACTGAAATCCATAATTATATGTAGGCTACCTAATATAGCAATCTTTATGGTCACTTGCTATATCAGGAGAGGGCATTAGGCTATAGCCTCTGTGGTCGTTTTTGAAGACATTTTTTACTGGCAAAAGTATCTGGTTGTTATTTATTTATTTATTTTATAAAACACCTCCACACGAGACTATTTCCACAGAAGTGTTGATGCGTTCTTATAGTGTGTGTTATATTCCTTATTTAATAACTAAATGCCCAGCATTAATTTAAACGTATTCGGTAACAATGAACACATGAAAATGATCTCATGCAACGATTAATGGCATAAAACAGACAGAAATGATAAGCGATTAATTAATTCGTGAGGACATAAAAGCACATCGATAGTCCACATGGAGCTGTTATGCGTGCACCATGCATTATTTAGCGCACACATCATACGTGCGGAATATCGAGAGGAGAGCACTGTTTCCACGCGCAAAGCACTTGCTACTGTATCATAAGCAATGGATTTAGAGAGCTGGACACTGGACATCGTGTAAAACTGAGTCAGAAAGGCTGCTAGGATGATTCTCTCATTTTTATAGTGAGGGTGGGCACAGCTAGCGGCTCACTACCCCAAAGGGTGAAGACGGGAGAATTCTCCTTCCATTTCTGCGAGGAATTAACCCATGATCTCGGTAAGACAAAAGACCACGTTAATTTAAAACTTATGCCATTATTTACGTATACCCTATTATTATTCCGAATCTTTAAATTGTTCCCTTCATATTAAATACATATTTCCTGTGGGTACACGTGGCTGTATCTACCTACGTGTGACGCGTCGCTAAATTCGACGAGCGTTAATCCTATTTTTCATGACTTGTGTTTTGACTGAGGTGTGCTGACCTTTCAGTCCAGCAGTCTTTTCGTTTTACGCGTGTGCGTCCGTTGGTCGAAAACGTTATTGATGCTGAATTGGACCACACGATTGATTCTGAAACACGTAATTGATTTTTTTTCATCAGATTTCTCAACATCGTATGTACTTCATCTGTCTTCTGTCAATTAAACAGTGGTTTAAAATAGTATATATCTGCAAATTAATAACATAGGCCTATCCTACTTCAAACCACAAGGAAGTTCTTTAAATCTTTATTTTATGTTACATACACAGAGATAAAGATTTACAGAAGGGTTTGTATGTGATTCCGTGAGATGAAAATGAATTCGTTTTCTGTGTGTGTGTGTTTTTTCTTTTCACTTTAAATGTTAAACAGTTTACTTTTATTCCTGCTCGAGCCGTAGTTGCTCTAATCTGTCGCCGGGGGATCGCAGTGCAGCTGCTTCATTCAGCTTTGCCGCGAGGGAGATGCACGAACATTGCATTTTTCAGCTTTCCTCCCAGGCTGTCAAAGAAAGTTTTGCATACATGCAATTCATCACCGGAGCTTTCAATATTCATCTTAGGAAAGTGTTTCTGTTACCACCACATGTACGGATGTAGAATACGCATAATTCATACATTTGCATCTTGTTTCATTTAGCTGTATTTTTAATGTAGAATTTTATATAATGATCAATATATGCTGCATGTCATAAGTTTCTCATAAAATGCCGAACCTGTTGTGTGTGTGTGTATATATATATATATAATATAAATATATATGCAATTCCCACAGTTCTGAGATATTGAGCTTTAAAGTTTCCAGTTAATTGGATTTATCCCTTAGAACTTCCTAAAAGCTATAAAATAGTTTCTAAAAAATATATACATATATATATATATATCATTATTTGTCTCGCTCTACATAAGGAAACCATATATATATATATATATATATATATATATATATATATATATATATATATATATATATATATATATATATATATATATATATATATATATATATATATATAATAGCTTGAGCAGTAAGGCCTTGCATTTACAACGCATGGTTTCCCTTTGGAGAGCGAGAAAAATAATCCTGTAAGGAGACCCTAATCCATTTCCATGTTGTGTTTTCACTAAGAGAGGAAAAAAGGGTATTTACAATTTAATAAAATGACTTGGGTTTCGCCTTAAGCAAAGTCCTGCGAATGCAATTTGGGCATTATATTTACTGATGCCATTGCTCAGGGGACAAGGAAGACGAAATTGATATTCACAGAAACAACTAGCCTATTCGATTTAGTCTTATTAATGGATTTGAATATATGAAAAATTCACAGCTCAACAGTATTACACTGAGTTAGTGAAATATATCTTACTAAATGGTCAATAGTCTTAATTAAATATTGTCACAATCATTTGAAAGTAATCACATGAAAAAAAAATTAATTAAGAATGATTAACCGATGATGATGATTATTATTTATTATAATAATAATAATAATAATAGCCTAATAATAATAATAATAATAATAATAATAATAGCAGTGCGGACATAGCCATTGCCACCACATCATCAACACTGAGATTATATTATTCTGACCTAAAATGTGACTGGATTTTGGTTTGCTTAATTTCTCAGAACGCAAAAGCAGTAGGCCTAAGCACACGTTTAAAATGTACAGTTGGACACTGTTTGACAGACCAGACACTTCGGATCGGTTTTAAATTCGCTTATCTTCTTCAGAAATCTTAAAGAAACAACGAAATGTGTCTTAATTGAATGAATACCCAGAACTCCCGAACTGTGTATTGTAACAGGACAAACGGTAACGATTGTCTTCTATGACATAATACGCCTCCTTTTAAAGGGTATGAACCCTTGTGTGTAGGCTATTTTTGAAGAGTTTTGAGACTTATGAATACATTCTGCCAAATTTTTGCAAGAGATGTAATTCAATTGACTTGTCTAATTTGCGGTGATGCCGCTTCTGATAGGCCTATACCATATTATCCAGGTCACGTCTTGAACTGATGCATATTGCGATTATAATCATAAACGGTACAGATTATCTAATGGGGGACAAATGGGGAACAAGGTGACTCATCCCTGTGAGCCTTAACTAGGCCGATGTTGTGCTCTTCAATCAACAAACGAAGCAGACCTTAACATAAACCACATCATTTGCCGCTTGGCTATCTAAACGATTAGATGTACCCTGTGTTGTGCAGTGGTGTCTGGACACCAACTGGAGCTTTGTGGGGTTGAAACTACAGTTAAATTGTCCCACGAAGAATAGACTCGCGCAGCGAGTCACAACATCGTGGTCTATCAAACTCAATCGAGCTCCTAAAAGACTGGAGTCCGACAATGACAGGCCGAATCAACGTACCCGTTTCGCCTTGACATTGTTTGTAAACTCCTTGTTTCCATGGATCATTTTGATCAGAGCTTCACCAGGCCCGCGTGGCTCGTCTGAACCATGATTATTACAATACTGATGAATAGGGATCGCGTTTCTCCTAATAGCTGCCCCCTATTTTCACAACCTCCCACCGCTCACCCGAGAGCCTGCTGCCACGACCTCCACTAATTGGGCTGATTACTGCAAGATGTTTGGGAACGCAGGATGGTGGCGGCACAGCGTTCTTCCTTGGCCTGCACTAACGACAAGCTAACCCGCTTGTATTGATCGGTTGCATTCATCGATACATTATTGGAACAACGAGAGGAACACCTGCAGGGGTGCTGGCACTGTTGATTTTTATTACGAAATATGACCATGTTTCCTCGTGTAGCCTCCTTATTTTATGTATACATCACTAGCTCTGTATATTTTTGTATCAGCAAAACTGCAATACTGAGCCTGCACTACGCGATCATGATCAAGGATGCTAGACAAACAATCCATCGAATAATTAAATATTTCCGTTCTAGTTTTTGGGTTGCTCGAAGAAAGCATGAAAAAAACGAAAAGATAAAACATTGAAATTCGAATTAAAAGTAGGTAGGCTATCGAGATGGTAAATCTTAAAAAATAGATAATATTCTATAGCCTACAATTATTTATATAAATATGAATAAATATGATATTAATAATTTCTCTCATAGTTAATAAATTAAGTACTTTTGGGAAAACACTATAATTTACCTAAATAGCACGGAAGGAATTTGATATGCAGTGTGATCAATTTGGCAACAAGCAATTTTTCTGACCGTTTTCATGTATTGCTTTGGTGTCATATCAACCACAGTGCTTCATTACAGCACAGTACATTTAGGCATTTACCAGAGCGACTACACATTTACATATACAATACATTTATATAGTTAGATATTTCCCCCCCTGAAGCAGTCAAGGTTAAGTGCCTCGCAAGGGGACAACTGTATTTTCCCAGCTGGGACTCGAATCCACAACCTTGGAGTTGCACGCGCAGTTCCCTAACCAATCAATCATCATCAATCATTCCATTTCTATTTTATTCCTATTTATTTTCTCGGTTCGCTGCTTCACAGTAGCATTGGGCTATATAAAGGCTATGCATAGGCTAATTGATTAGATTTATTTATTTATCTGTTTCTTCACTCTCCCAGACTTTACATTGTCGGTGTTTGGTAGCCTAACCCCTATTGCCCCGCGGAGCCCAGAACTGCCCGTGACGCGTAAGGCCTATCTGTCCCCCTGTCAAAACGACGGCTTTAGTAGCTGGCGGCACACAGTAGCCTAACTTTGACCACATTTAAATGTGTTGGTTTTTTTTGTAATCATTTTATATTTCCACACTTGGATGACCACTTAAGGAAAAGCTATTCTTACAATCTTAACATCTTTGATTAATTCGAGGGTATTTTGTGAAGTTAGCTGTGATGTAAAACTTGTGACGAAGAAACGAACGTGAATAAATTGAGGAAGTGATGGAGATTAATAAAAAATATATTTCAGTTTAGCCAACCCCATAAAAATGAAATAAAATGAATTAATTTAAAAATGGCCATCATATTCTTTGAAGACTGATTCATTGAATTTCAGTAAAATGTAATTGAAATGGAATTGATCCGACTCTAACAACCTTTCTGAAAATAAAATAACAAATGGGACATTTATTGATTTAGTATAAGCAGGGGTAGTAATAACAAGAACACCAGAACCATCGAAAACACTCATAATAATAATAAATATTGAGAACAGCGACATGGACATCGAGTTCAGGCCAAAGCTATAACTATAGCCTATGCAATATCATGCATAAATTGGACGGAAAAACTGAAATAGCTATAGCCTACATAAAATTTTCCCACATTTAAGAACTTCACACATAAAACCTGGTATTCTAATTAATTAGAAGCTAACTTTATGGTACATCTGAACCTTTGAGCGCGCCAACTGATACCCCCCTGCAAGTGGCACAATGATGCTGTATTTCCACCTGTTGCATTAATTCACTTGATTCCTTATATTGTTATATTAGAATTATGTGGAACGACTTGGGCGGGGGCGTGGCGGGCTTGGTAATAAACAATTATCCTGACATAAAACGCCAAACAACATTTTTACACGGCGCGCGTGACAGAACATGGTTTAGATTAGTCTCGTGCAGTACGACAATGTTCTACTTGAGACTCATCCAGTTCCATCAGGGGTGTAGCTTTGTGGTACCAGCCTCACGCTGTTACATTGCGATCTGCCGAGGATAAATAGCTGCACAGCTTACCTTTTTCTCAAAATGACAGTAGCGTAATAAAACCTAATGAATTAACTTATACAGATGTGTCTTTAAATGAGAGTATCGGATTTTACAGTGCATTTTGACATGCCGTCCCTTATTCTATTTCATCCGCGTATTAATTGCAGGTAAAGGCACCACGTAAATAGGCGGATGCTGTCCAATGAAGAAATGTGTATTTTTGTTTCTGGCAGGCAGGTTTTAAATACAGTTTTAAAGGTTAGTTTTCACACTTTATTTTTAAGAAGAAACCAAATTGCAACAAACCTGATACCAGAAGTCAAATGCAAAAATGCAGGAAATTACTTAGCATTCAGATAGAATTACTCTTCACATGAGTATGCATGACAGATAACGCTCATATAAAATACACTAGTGAAGCTTTGTTATTATTATTATTATTATTATTATTATTATTATTATTATTATTATTATTACCGGTAGTAGATATAGGAGTAGTAGGCCTAGTTGTATATTAAAAAATCTTTATGAAATATTTATTGGAATTAACAATATACACTTTATAATTCCCCATACTTGATGGTGCTATATGTAAAATTTCAAAGGGCAGATTAAAAACTTTATTTCGTCCAAATGCGATGTACTTTAATCTATTTAAATTGGTTCTGCTCATTTGAATCATATTGAACTCATGAAGGAGTGCAGCTGTCATTCAATACACAGGCGCGTCTTGACATGCGCGCGTAAGGGAAAATATCTAATTCTTTAATATACAGAAATTGAAACGTGCGAACAGCATGGCACATGATTTTAATTACAGATATGAACTCGTGAGTACAAACACTAAGTCGGCGTTTACACTTGTCACAACATAGACCACAAAAATAGTATCAGCCAACAAACTAACGCGCACGATTAATTAACTCATAAACAGGTATGTGCCATTGCCGTTTACAAGGAATATACGGTTACAGGGCACCACGCTCTCGGTAGAGAAGTGTTCACAAGCAGAATATTATTTATTTATTTATTTAACTGTACAATCGCGTTGGAAATAATGTAGAAATGCTGAACTAATTGCCCAGACTTATTTTGTGTGAAATAGGAAAATACATATCGGCACGCGCTTGTCACGAGTAGGGGGACCTGTTCTTCAGAGCGCACAACTCTGTTGAGGGAGAAAAAAAAAACCTGTTTTCTTCGGACAGATCTGAGCAAACTTACTTCTCATTAACACGCTGCACTGCTGTCTCAAATATTGCCCAGGGACCAATGCAATGTCGCAATGACATATCGGATGGACCTCGTAAGTAAAAGTAAACACGAAACGGTTAAAATAGAATGCCCACTGAATGGGTATTTTATAGACGTGGGCTCTAGGGATTTGTAAATGAAGATTTATAAGCGTGCAGGCATACGCTTTAAGGAGCCGTTTTATGGCTCTGAAATTTATGTTGTTTGAATGTATGTTTCTTTCGCAGTTCGTCTGTTACTTGTCATCTCTTTCGTATCGTTTATTCAAAGGTTTAAACGCCATCGTACACACGTGGAGAGACCATGATTAGTAAATGTAAACAAATCATAATGCTGCAACCATATTTGTACGAATTGTAGGAGGAGCAGTTGTTTAGTTTGTGTATGCAGTGCCACAATTCCACGTGATAGCTACACACAAGCCATCTGCAATCCAGTTGCTATCCGATGACAGCCAACTGGTTATTATAATTTGCATAAATTGCTTTCGAATCACTCAGACACACACAAGCACAGAAAACCTCATTACAAAAACATGCTGATACAGTATATGCTATAGATAGATAGATAGATTAAGCTAGATAGATAGATAGATAGATTAGATAGATTAAAATGTATCGTTTGAGTTTTCCAATTTTCTTACTCTTAATGTTCTTCTTCAATTGTATTTATGAATGTACTTGTATGTTGTATAGTAATTAAATATTAATACCTATATCGATACAGAGATAACAGATTCGTGGCTTTGTCGCAGAGCTTATTAATATAAATTTTGTTCAGTTTATAAAACATAAATAATTCTGACGGTGTAGCAATGTCGCTTAAATTGTCTATCTATCATCCTCAGCAATATCCACACTTTAGAAAAAAAATATTGAGATAAACAAGCTAACTCCGGACCGATAGATGCATAATGTAGGGTGGTCTGTTTACCAGGGCCAGTGCGAGGCTGCAATATAAACTACGTTGCATACGTACAGGGATGATTAAAGAATTTGAAAGAGGTAACTAACGTCAGTTTGTTTCATCAACCAGACGGATTAGTTCAGGGGGTCAGTCATTCACAAGACAATTCAAGCGCAACATAGTGTGTGGAGAAATATGATGGTATACACACTTCAGGGCTATACAAGTGTGAGTTTATAATTCAGAAATATAGTTTATTTACTCTTTTTTCACATAGAGAAAATGTACTGTGGACTCGTCACAGTCTCCTCCTTATATTTTACACACAGCTGAAAATGCAAGATCCTGAGATATTAGGGATAATACAAATATCTACTATATGCAAAGTAAAATCCCCAGTATTAGCTCAACTCTAATATAGTACATTTAATCCTTCTTGGACTCATGTAAGTTCTCTTGTTTAAATGAACACCAAAAATTGAACTCTGCAGCTTTCATTGTACAGTTGACTTTGACTCACTTGTGACTTTGGTCATTTAGTCTTGGTCACTTGGCTTTTCTTTACCTCTAGAAACAAAATCATTATGATTGCATATCATATCTCATTCGAAACCAGCTTTTAGTTGAGTATTTTTTCCTCTCCAAAGTCTATTCCTTTTATGTTGTTATGGGATTGGTTGAGCAACTCCTGGGGCTGATTCTGACAAACCTCTAAACAGTAGCTGAAATACACAGAGGTACTGTTCAAAGAGCATGATTATACAATAGCATACCTCTTCCACACTCAATTTGGCACATGGCCCCTTTCCTCCCTGTGACATATCACATGCTTATTTATTTCAGTGTTTTTGAGGATTTGATTGGGACAAGGGAACTATCCAAGGGAATTTAATGCATTTAATTAAAAAAATATATTCTATTATCTTTTTATACTCTGGTGTTAAACATGACCTATTTGTTCTAGAATTCCTATTCAAGGGAACAAGGTGTGGGTACAGTACATACGAATATTGCACTTGAATATATCATGGCAAGACTGCCTCTCTGGTATGCTTCATGGACTTAAGCAATGTTTAATCTTGAGTAGGTATGTTAAGGCTAGTTCAGTTTTTTCTGCAGTTCTGTTGGACTCCTGTCAAAAACCGTGTGATTGAAACGTCTTTCCAAGGTCATGACCTTGAGCAATACCTTCAAATAAAGCATTTGACGGTAAAAAAATGTCGTAAAACAAATTTTAAAATGGGCTTCTCCTTTTTCGCTTTAGTTTTTTTTTAATTTCAACCTAAGCCTGGGCTTCTACCTGATATGTTCTTAAAAATCAAAGCCAGTTTTCTTCACTGCAATAGAAAACAATCCACAGACCCTTCACCAAACTGCCAACTCTGAGCGGCCATGAACCCCAGGCTGCCATCCATGCCAAGTCCAGCAGGGCACTACCCGTTACCCCCGCTTGTGGAGGGCCTAGTGGGAATAGGCATAAATGTTGGAGGAAGACATGCTTGGTATGCAGCAATATGACTGCTGGGTGGGGAAGGGGTAGTTTAATTAATGGTGTGAGGCATACGTAAGGGGGGGTGGGTGTCAGTACTGTGTTTGTTTGTCTATGGCAGTTGCTCACTGACATACGTCATGCAGGAAGAACATTTCACCCCCCCCCCCCCCCCCCCCCCAACCTAACCCCCTCAACTCTTCCGTTGTACCCCACGCTGAGGTGACGACACGTGAAGGGGTTTCCTGGACAGCTGCTCCGCTCCCTTCCACAGTGGCGGGCCATTCCGGCGGCGCGTTTACACATTCTGTTTTGCCAAAGTGGCCGGCTCGGCTCGCGCTGACGCCTCCGGGCGCACAAGGGCCGCCTTCCCTAGGCCTCGCCAGAGCGGAGCGGAGCGGAGCAGCTGTGCGGCTTTCACCGTGGACACACCCGCAAGCCCGTCCGGGGCTGTCCGTTCCAGCCTAACGTCTGTCTTCACTTTCCAAACCCAAAAAAAAAAACAAGGGTTCCATCCAGCACTTTTCCTATCATCTGACTTCAACGGCCTATTTCAGCCTTCCGAGGGTATCTCTTTATCAGGGTCCCCGATTATAGAAATACTGCACGCTACTTTAATGCATTTTCCTTAATGCACGACCTCCCTTTATGGCTTCTGACTTTATATGTCAAGGAAAGGTTTTATTAAATTGATCCAAAATAATTAGCAATGTGCGAATGTTGAATTTGTATCCATTCATGTGGCTGGGCTTTTACTACTTTTTGCGGTTTTACTTGAAACAAGGAGTTCACGTTGTGTCACCAGCCATATGGGCTGTAAATTCTTCTCAGATAAAGTCAGTAATGGTGCCGTACAGTGCAAGGGCCATACAAGTTAACATTGCATAGTTACAGGAACTCAAACATCCCTGCACTTTAAGATGACTTGTTATGTTGAAGTCGGGGACTGATGCATATTATTTCATAATCGCTTTATAATGCAGTTTGTCTAATGAGATGTGTGGGCTACACACGCAAAATTCACGTACTGTACATGTTATAAGTAGCATAAGCTTAACGATGCATTATGCGAATAACAAATGTATCCATGCCAGCAAATCTTAGCAGTCATCTGGCCAGAATCCTGAACTTAAAAACAAAACCTTGATTGATGTGGCACATTTATGTGGCAATAAATTTATAATTAAGTGCATGAATTGACTCTCGGGTCTCCAAACGGTGATACTGAACTTTAAACAGTGCAAATGTATTTGCAAATCTAAAAGGAGTTATTTGTTTGCAGGGCAATCAAGCCCAAACAAAAGAAACATATATATTAAAAAAAAAAAAAATTTTTTAAAAAAACATATATGACTGTCTTGTGATTTGGGAGGACAATCTAGGTGCAAAGGGTTTCATGCAAACATTCTTAAGTCTGAACCGTTGACCTTGGAAGATGATCTCTGTACATTCTGAACTGCATGGTTTCATTTTTTACAGGAAACTGAATACTGTAATAGTCCTTCAGGATAATAATGAGTTGTGTGGATTTATACTATCTGGTAGTCCATCACATATTTCAACATTTACAAAAAAAAAAATGTAACATGCGGATATGAAACCGCTTACTGCAGACGGTAAACCAGGAGCTTTTCACTTTGTAAATACACATGAGCCCGTGCTTTTATATTTCTGGATTGTTGTACATCATTTCTTTTTTATTTCAGCCTAATAGAGTGCATGCAAAAACCAGCCTTTTTTCCAGCAAGCTCAGATTAAGATCAATGTAGAGACATTAACACATGAATGTACTAGAAAGGGTAGCAGGCTAAAGCTGTGGAAATGAATGAAAGCACCAAATAGATGTTTGCGAAACAAACACATATTATTGCCATTTTACAGCTACTCGTGTTTCAAGCTGAATTTAGCCAAAGAAAATATTTATATATTATTCCATATGTGTCCTGTAATTTCAAGACCCAAAAATAAACACAAATTATTATACTATTTTTAAAAAAGATTTACAGGACCAAGTTTGCAAAATTGTGAATTTCCAAAACATATGCAGGTGGGGGCCCTGCCAATTTAAAATGTGATAGTTCTGTCTTTAAAAAAATTAAATAAGAAAATCTTCACGAAGTAGGACTGCCCGAGGAATTCAATGTGAACAGAGGCTGTTCTCTGCATGTCATCGCGCTCAGACCCCCTAAACCACAAGCAAGTTACACACTGGTAGCTTTCAAGACTTAATAACTGCAATATTACTTCACAAAAATGCGGCCCTGTTGTTCCTTCAAAGTAATAACACATGTTTCTGTTACTCTCGTCAGACTGCAGTCTGCTCTTCCTTGTTTCTCGTGTCGCCTGGTAAGCCAAAGTTTCCATCAATGATCAGCGTTCGGTGGCCCTCCTCCAGGCAGATTTTACACTGGGCCCTGCTGTGGATACGCTTTAGACTAAATAATAAAGTGAAATGATGTATTAAACACACAGTGTAATGTGACAAGTATGAATTATGTAGTCCTAATGTATTGCTAATGTATTTTCGAAAGAAGGCAACCTTTGTACTTGTAGATTGGATTGAATTGAGAATATTATATACATATAAGATGAATTCATATTATTCTTAATTAAATATATTGCACCAGAGCCAGATCTTTCTGAACTATGTATTGGATAATATATCACGACGAGCAGTAACATAGAGACATGAGCTATCTTAGATTTTTTTTAAATTTAAATTCTTTTTTTTTGGGGGGGGGGGGGGTCCATAAGGGAGGTGCAAGATCATTATGAAACTCAACCAATTAAAATAAACAACAAAGTACAGGATGACTGAGATGATCTAAGAAATCACATTAAAGCCAAATATAATGCAGCTGCATGTCGTCGCAGCACCATATAAAATTTTAGAAACATCTTCACAGAATGAGTGACTTCTCATTTCAGTCACCGCGTACACGCTTCATTTGGCTCCGCAGTTTTTAAAAAAGTGTCTTAAAAAAACCAAATGAAAAAAAAAAAAACGGTTAACTTGAGCAGAGAGAATCCACGCTTTAAACCTACACGGCTCAGAGAATGTGCACACGGAGCTCATTCTGACTACACATACATTTTTTTTATGGGGACCGGACAGACGAGGTGCCACTCTGTGCCCGTCTCTGCATGCGAAAGCATCAGTTCGGAGAGGGGTTACACTGGCAGTTGCGTACAAATTGCAATAATACCCAGAACCCTGGCCACCCACTCACCCCGCTGATAGACAGATGATAAATTGGTACACATGTCCATTCCACAGTGGCGGCATGTGATGCTAAATGTGGTACAGGAGCTCATCGCTGTTTCCACTGTGGCTTTTTTATTTCTGCATTCTTCTTCATTAATGTGACTCCGTTGCACATGTAACAGTCCATGTTTAGAAACTGTCAGTCACTTTATGTTGCGCACCTTCTGTACATGCGTACATACAGTACAATACAGTAAGAAATGTTATCTGCAAAGGGCGTATTTTACTCTGTCTAAGACAATTATTCACAGTGCAAAAGATTGTAATTTCAGGAATGTGTAATATGTCATTCTCACATTGTTTCTGCTCTGAAATCATTGTGCGTTGGCATTCTAAACACACGCACACACACATGCACACAAGTGTACATGTGTACACAATCTACACATAGTACATGTCCAATAATATAATCATAAATTGGTCATCTTTACTGCAGAAATTGGGAAATGGCAGGAGTCTCATGGGCTCAGTGGCGACAAGCAGATGGCTAATTGAGTAACTGGACCTAATAAGACCCCTTGAGTGAAATGATTCTCACTCTTCTTCCCAGAACGCTGGCAAAAAGTCAAGAATTACTGCAGAAAATAAAATTCATCAAGGATGTGCGGCGGTTATCAACCCCACCACCTCCTTTTTAAGACCACCTACGGCTCTTATTTGAAAAGCAGTCTGGTCCAGACAGTTAACATGCAGCGCATAGTAATGTATTTAAAACCGAAATGTATTTGTTTGTCGGGGGGGAAAACAAGTGAGTGTTTGAACACGAATCACAGTTTGCGCGGACGCACCGCGACGAGCACGCGCAGCCATTTTAATGGGGTCGTTCCAACCGGACGCTTTCCCTGGGTTTCATCGTCACGGTAACGGGAAGCGAGGCCGCGGAGGCCGTTCCCCGCCGTGCCCGCCGTGTGTTTTCCGTTAACGTGCCCTTCTCCTCCGGTGCGCCAGTAAAGGGGGGGAGAGTTTGGGAGGAAGGCCAGAGCAGCTGGGCCGCTTGGAGCGGGCGACGCTGCATCTGCTCATCGTTGAGTGAGCAGCAGCGACACAGTAGTGAGCAAGCCAGCGCTCTTGCATTAAAAGAGACTTAACACCATCGGGTCCGGGGTCAGAGGATATTAAAGGGCCCGACGGACGTGAGGAAGCCGGGAGCCACAGTCTGTCTGCACACAGGGGCAGCCAATACAGGGGTAGGTAGGGCCACAGTGTGACTGTGGGGGTTTGGGGGGTCAGCTTGAGGGGGGGCAAGGGGGCATTAAAGCCTTTAGTGCAGTACAGACGTACTACAGTATTATGAGCAGAACAGCACAGTGTATGTCTGCTATCTCCCATCTCCAGCACTACATACAGGCAGTTTTCCCAATAATTTATTTACTGCTCCATAATAGACATATGGAAAAAATATGTAAATAGATAAATAATGAAATATATGCAAAACTTTGTCAAAAGTTGGACTGCTCACCCTTAGCTGGCTCACTTATCATTTCCTGCAAACTCATCAATTTCCTGTGCAGCAGGGACCCATCACAGGGGGGTCAGGATTTGGTTTGCAGGCCCCTGGTGATGCACTCTGGAAGGGGAAAGGCAGGAGAAGTCATATTTACATCAAATAGTGTGATATTATTAATAAAAGCAGAGAGCAGGGCACCTCGCCGTAATTCAGAGCAGACGTGCCGCAGTGCAGCCGCTCGGAGCACGTCCCCCCCCAAGTGGGTGTTTGAGCGAGGCCCTGATTCAGCCTGAGGTACACACTATACACATACGCACACATGCTCTAAAAAACATGTAAAATACACATGGTCTAAAACACATAAACATACTCAATCTCCCTTTAAAACACACTCACAGAGATTCTCTAAAACACATGAAAAATATATATGCTGTAAAACACATACACATACTCTCGCGCTCTCTACATACACATGCTATCATACATGCTAACATACGCGCCCGCACACACACGCACGCACACACACACACACTCGCCCACATGCATACATAGGCTATCGCACACGCTAACATACGCGCCCGCACACATGCACGCACACACACACACTCGCCCACATGCATACATAGGCTATCGCACACGCTAACATACGCGCCCGCACACATGCACGCACACACACACACTCGCCCACATGCATACATAGGCTATCGCACACGCTAACTTGCGCGCCCGCACACACAGGTGTCGTAATAGGGTTCCCAGGTCATATAGCAGCTGTTCATCTCCTGTTTATGATTGTGACCTTTCCTAGGGGCTAACAAACGCTCCTCCGTCAGCATGGTGACAGGAAGAACTCCGCGTTCGATGCGCGGGATAAAATATCGCTCCTTTTATTCCCGCCCGCCGGCGGGCAGAGGGAACAGGATGGGCGAGGCCCACAGCTTTTTATCAGCATGACCTCATCAGACATCAGAGATAGGAGCCAATTCTGTCATTCGTGCCAGGACCACAGGGGGCTCAGGGTTACCGCTATTCATCACCGCGATTGGCAGATTAAATCCATGAACCAAGGTTAAAATGGACAATCCAGGCACCCAGAATGGCAGTGTTTTGCATTTTAAACCAAGGAAAAGACACACTCACACGCGCACACTCTTCTCCGACAAAAGCTATTAGACCTTGCCCTTTACTGGCTGAATTATAAACATTTTTGGGTGAGAAAAAAGAAAGAAAACAAAATTAAATGCAGATTCCTCTTCCCACGGACGTCCCAAGGTTCGGAGTGGTGTCGTTCGCCCCTCTGGAGGGGAAGTGACACAAGATACTTAAAGACGAAAATTGGCCCACTTAACGAAACACGCTCTGCACCGCCTTAACCCACTCTCTCTAATGGCCTATAAAACCAGGATGTTCGTCTCTTGTAAGACCTGGAAACAAGGGGCGAAATTAGCAAGGGTAAATACATTCCTGTAGCAGAGCTAATGATAGTGTATTTCTGCACATCACTAGAAGGTCAGAACCATCTGGGGCACATACTTTGCACATAATACCCTTTACATGCCTTTAATAAGCCAATTGCTCTTTGGAACCTAAAACCGGCCGGACAGAACGCAGACCTTCACATAAAATAGGCTGAATTCTGTGCTTCAACTTTGATGTATCTCGTGACCTCTGTTATGGGCTAACTCCTATCCACATTTTTTCCCTCGCCCCACCCCCTCCCTCATTTTCTTCTTCCTTTTTTTTGTTGTTTTGTTGTGACTCATAACTCACGTTTTGTGTGTAACGTTCAGCGCTTGCCCCGAAACAGTCTGACAAATGAGAAAAAAATTAAGAAAGAATGAAATAAACCATGCACAGTAACGCTTTAACTTTAGGAATAGTTCAGTTTTATTAGGGTGAAGGCAGCGGGTGGGGGATTGAGGGTCCCAGCTAATGGTTTCTTTGGAAACCATATGTCCTTCATGTCAGCTAAAATTCTACAGTTACAGTTTAGTTAGTGTGAAAGACAGACAAGTTGTATAATAGGAGTCCTTGGGGCTTTTTAAAAAGATCTCACAGTGTAGCATTACCGTCAATAAATTCAGCCCTGCGATAGTGCTGACATAAATTAGAGGCCCCGACTTCCTGCAACGATACATCCAAAGGTGTCATTGTGCAGGGCAGTAGTTGCCTTTCTGTATACACTGACTTACTGGTAATTAAAAGCCCCAACTTTACTCTTTCCCTGTGAAAGACATTAATCTATGACATTAATTGCTGATCGCACAACAGAGCTAAAAATTTATACTTCCTGGTGGAATTGAAAGCTAGCTTAATGTCAGAGTTGGAAGTTTAAAAAAAAAAAAAGAAGCTTATTAATGCCCTTTTCTTTTTGTGGTTAAGAGTGTTTAACTCTCTTGTAAGCGTGTGTGTGTGTGAGAGAGTTTGTGTGTGTGTGGAGTGTTGTTTTGTGACGGTAAAGGCCAGTAAATGTTATTCGGCACATACAGTATAAAGAAGAGGAAGAGAAGGGCTGTATTTATGCTCTTTGTGTTTGCTGCCACAAACCGTTTCATGGCTCATTTGTCCATTTCCTTCTTTTTTTAGCTGTCAGATGAATGTGAAGAAATTTAATCCTGTGTTTTTTCAAAAAGTGAAGACATCGGTGGTTCCTCCCTCTTAGAGGGCAATACAAAGGCAGCATGTGAAATATAATGAGAAATGCAGAAATTATGTATGTCTATGAGGAAATTATGTTGTGCAGCCTATATTATAAATGCAACAAATGTACAAACATACAGCAGATGTTAATTAATTTGCATTTAAGGCAAAAAGACACACATATTATTAAATTCTATATTATATGTACAAATATACATCACCATGGTCATAATGCTTGTGCTCTATTATTATAAATAAGGAGGATGATAATAATAACTACATTTATTCATCCCTCATGTTTGAGCAACAATACAAAAATATGGCTGAAATTTAATTCAAAATAAATGGTCCTTTTTGCCTGAAATTGTGTGTTGCATAACAAGGTACAAGGCACTGGTAATTACAAAAAAACTTAGCAATTTATAGATTTGACTGGCACAATCACAAGGTAACAAAGGCATGAAATACACTGGAGGGAGGCTAATCCTATGCACTATGAAGTGTTGGGAAATAATTCACAGAAAAAATAGTATGGAGCATCTCTATTTAGGTGTGGGGGCAGTCATTTATGGTGTTGCCCTATAATTACCTTGTTATTGACCTGCAGTTACACTATTTGATTTTGCTGATTGTACCAGTGGATTGTAGGAAGGACAGGAACACTACTCGGAAATAGATCAATGAACAAATTATTATGTTGTATGTATACGAATGCTGCAAAACACTCAAAAATTATATTTAAAGCATATTCACCTTTGAAAAATATCTAGGGAATTTAAGGTTAGTTATCCTATGAAATATTTAATGTCATACTAAGATTATATATTTTGAAATAAATGCCTTAATCAATGTACCTCCCCATTGTCTTTTCGTGAAACTGTAGTGCTTGAAATAAAAATTAAAAAATAAATAAAAAAACACAACCATAAAAATGTGAACAGAATCCTTCAGTGCACTGAAAATCACCAATCCATGTCATTGAGCAGCTGAGCAATGGGGATGAAAAGATGAAAAGATGAGACATTGGGAGGATATATGAGCAAGTTAGTTTTGGCAAAATAAATTAGTAATCAAATAAGTAATCTGTCAAGCACCTAAATAAATTTGCTTCGGGAAGTCTGAAAATGTTAAATAAATACCAATCAACCTGAAAATGTTTAACAATCTTGAGTGTTGTATAGCAGATAACAGATACATATAATATTAAAAGTAATATTTTTATAATATTATTTTTTTTTTTTAAATAAATTAAAAAAATATATATATATATACACAAGTACTGTGCAAAAGTCTTAGGCACATGTAAAGAAAATCCTTAAGGCGAAAATCCTTTCAAAAATAATTAAATTAAAAGTTTCTAAATATCAAACAATTCACTACAAAGAAGAGTAAACAATAAAAAACAGAATCAAATCAATATTTGGTGTGACCACCCTTTCCCTTTAAAACAGCATCAACTCTCTTCGGTACACTGTTGTTCAGTTTTATAAGAAAATCAGCTGGTAGATTGTTCCAAGCATTTTGGAGAACTTGCCACTGTTCTTCTGCAGAATCTGGCTGTCTCGCTTGCTTCTGTCTGTTCAGGTAATCCCAGACAGCCTTGGTGATGTTGAGAAAAGGCCTCTATGGAGACCATACCATCTGTTGCAGAACTCCTTGTTCTTCTTTTCTCTGACGAAAGTTCAATTAAGTTTTTGAAAAATCAATGTTTGGAAATCTACAATTTGCTCTTTTCTACTGACACACTAATGCAGAAGACAAAAAATAAACATCTAAGAAAAAATCTACATAAAAAATCTACGGTGCCTAAGACATTTGCACAGTACTGTATATATATTATAATATACATATACATTTGATAAAAAAATGATGTGGTTAATGAGAAAGAGGTGATCTGTTTATACGAGTGTATTGAAACAGGTGGAAACTGACTGGTGTTGTTTAGAGTCAGTTGGCTTTGTTTGTATTTCACTGTCCTTTAAAATTTAGACTTGTAGAACCTCCATTAAAATGGGGCTGCACCTAAGCTTGATCTCAATCACAATTTATCTCATAAGATTTTATAGTCCCTGTGTAGCAGGGAAATTGGTCAAAGTTCATAATTCTAATATAGCATTTTAAACAAAAAAGGCACTCCCTCAGATTGCTGAGTTTAGCTTAATTTATAAAACACATCACTGAAAGCTTATCTTCTGCATCTCAGCATATTTGCAGATGAGAACTTTTTTTCTTATGTAATCTTGCAAGTAATTCAATAAATTCTGCCAGCTCTGTGTGGGTTGAAATACATTGACTCAGTCAGTGAATGCTTTTATGGTGGGACATCCAGCCCAGAGTCAATGCTAATTTAATGAGCACAAGCCTTTACCTGTGTCTCACCTTTCTTGTTTATACTTGCACTCAAAACTCCATTTATGAAAGACCAGGTCGAGTTTGTTATTCACAATTTATCTGTTTTCCAAGAACATTTAGAATAATCTGTGTACGGAGGGTTTTTTTTTGCCACGATTCCCACTCCTCAGTGGAAAAGGGGTTAAGTCAAAGGGTAGAGGAAGTGAGAAATCCTTTTGAATGTGGGATCCAAGAGAATGTTTTTTTTTTTTTTTTTTTTTGCTGTGGTCAAAATTGAGCGTGGTGATGTTGGCATATTGCCTGGAGCATTTGTGCTGCCTGGCCTTTGGAACCCAACCACCACAAGGAGCGGAGAGGGCACTGGTGCAGAGGAAGAGACAGAGCAAGTGCGGGGAAATCGAGACGCTCCGGGCGGATATGCAAACAAGGTCAGAGAGGCAACAGTAGAATAGGAAATGATACATGATCTTTCCTTATTTTTCTTCTTCCTCCTCTTCTTCTTCTTCTTCCTCTTCTTTTTTTCCAAGAGCGCCAACAAGACCACAAAGCGTTATTCTGAGTGACAGACGGCTTGGAAAACTGACAGGGGGCCAAATGCGATTTTGACTGGGTTTTTGCAAAACACAAAATCACGTCAGTCCGCCTCGATCGGTGAGAGAGAGCTGACCGAGGGCTGACCTGCTGAGGGAAGCAAGGTTTTTTTTATTGGCAAGTCAGGTTCAATTTATAAATGGCGTGGAACACGCAGCATTTACACGCAGAGCAAGCTGTGTGACTTGATTTTCATATGTGACTGTGTTCTGCGTTATTTACAACAGTTATCAGCAGTTACTGGAGTTTTATAGCATTCAGATGCATTGCTGTTATTACTTTTATGTTAATTGTATTTCACGTGAATCTTGGTTGATAACAAAAACATTTGTGTGTTACCTTAACCTGTTTAACTAAATATGAGAAAAGTAAAAATACAGTCTTATACTGCATTCTGTTTAGTGTTTTTTTTAAAAACTTTTTGCAGGATACACAGACATGCATACACAAACCCGCACACACACACACACACACACACCACACACACATACACAAACCCGCACACACACACACACACACACACACACACACACACACACACACACACACACACACACACACACACACACACACACACACACACACAGACACATTCCAGCTATAGTACAGATAATATGGGGAAGAAAGGAAATAGCAGAAATGCTGAAATTGAATAGGTAACATACTGAGCAAAAAAGGATGTTTTTATAGAGAAGTAATTAATGGTATGTTTCTTAGTTCACAATAAGGCAGGCCCCCTAACACACACACACACACACATGCACACACGCACACACACCCACACACACACACACAAAAATGGTGTTCCCTGTCTACTCTTAATCCCAGACTCAGGGGATTGTCTCTCTCGAACCCAAGGCAAAAGGGAAGAGGCTCTGTGAATTATTGTGACATCCAAGTGATTGATGAGTAAAACGATACCATCACGTAATAAAAGGAAACTCTATGCAGCAAAGACGGCATTTTATAATTCTCTTTCAGCGCAGGCGCACGGCTCCTTTGGAGGATAACCAGCGACAGGGCCGAGAGGGAAGGGAGCAAAAATCCCCCTAAAGAAAGAAAAGCGTTTCTTCCCAGAAATGAAAAAAAAGAAAAGTCTGTGCAAACGTTTGGCTTTTTTTCTGGCCAGTCATTGGCGAATATATGACAGGAGCGGAGCGCAGATTGTGTTCACCGCATTAAAATAAAGGCCTGGAATCAATCAATGCAGTGACACCCCCCATGCTACCATGCTATTTTACAACTTTCCAGTTTATGCATTGTGTTGTTTTATCAGTTCTGCAAAGGTACACTCACCCCCCCCCCCCCCCCCCCGATCTCATACCTGCCCACAAGTTCTCTACCAGGGAGCAGAAATATTATAGCCATAATAAATAGTAAATCGGGTGTAATTTTCTTGCCCCTGGTCCCTGAGGGGATGACTGGACATGCAGTCGTTTTCTTTCTCCCCTTGGCTTGCATCTGATCCGGAAATCAAAGACCCCCCTCTCTGCCATTGGAGAACTTAGCATTTGAATTATGTCTCAGTTCAATAGTTCTACAAGTGCAACAACACCTACCAAAGAAATCCATATAACATCTATCACACAGTACAGTGCTGTAAGTAGAGCCAATTGATCACGCAGACGTACCGCTGGCCATACGTTTGACCGCAGACTTTAAAACAAACGTCTCATTGTTATTGATTGGTACCCTGTGCGCTTAATTAAAGCTAAACTGCGGGATGCCCTGATGTTGAATGCCCACCACCACCAGCTCTGCGCTCTCAGGGTTATACGTTTGGCTCTCCTCTGTAAGCAAAGGCCTAGGGGGGTATACAATGAAACGGGATTACTGAGCTTAGCTGGATAACTGCACTGAGTAAAATCCGGAACAGCTCTTTTTACTTCAGTCCATGTTCCAGATTTGGGAGGGTTCAGAGTTTTACTCAGTAATCCTGCTTTGTAGTATATCCCCCTGTTATCAACTTGAGAAAATCGGGATGCACACACGTTCCTGCACACGCACACTCCCCGCCCCGCCTCTGAAATGAAGTGAAGTTACCGGTAATTTTGGCAAACCGATCATGCATATAGGGGTTTCTGCTCTAGAAAAGGCTGGTTCAGTTGGCTGCCTTCTAGAAGCTTCACTGCGGCTCGGATCAGAACCATGCGAGTGTAAGTGAAAAGGAGGTAGAATAGCAATGTGCCCGTTTGGATTTGAAAAGCGATGCATCATCTTCTTCTTTCTCAGCTGTGGGCTGACCAGGCCTGCCTCCCTATGCCTTGTGTGTGTGCGGCCAGCCTACGTCCACACATGAGCAGTGAAACTGTGACCCAGGATAACTAGAACCGATTGTGTCAACCTAGGCATATCTGTCTCTTTCCTTTTCCCTGTGTCCCCATCTGCACCCCCCCCCCCCCCCCCCCCCCCGATATCTCTAGTGACCTTAAGAATCTCACACGCATACACACTACCCATGCACAAGCGCGCACACACACACACACACACAAAATCCCCATCGCCCCTTACTTCGACAAGTGAAAACCCAGGTCTGTTGTAAAGAACAGCTTATCAGGCCTGTTCTTTACATAATGGAAGCATAATGGAAGCTCTCTCTCTCTCTCTTTCTCCTGTCTTTCTCTCTTCTATCTGTCCTCCCTCTCTCCTCCCTCTCTCTCTCTCCTCTCTGTCCTCTCTCTCTCCCTCCCCCCTCCCTCCTCTCTCTCTCTGTCCCTCTCTCCCTCCCTCTCTCTCCCTCCCTCCCTCCCTCTCTCTGTCCCTCTCTCTCTCTCACTCTGTCCCTCTCTCCCTCTCTCTCCCTCTCTCTCCCCTCTCTCTCTCCCTCCCTCCCTCCCTCCCTCTCTCCCTCCCTCTCTCCCTCCCTCTCTCCCTCCCTCTCTCTCTCTCTCTCTCTCTCTGTCTCTCTCTCTGTTCCTCTCTCTCTGTCTCTCTCTCTCTCTCTCTCTATCTCTCTCTCTCTCTCTCTCTCTCTCTGAGATGAAGCCACTGGGTTGTTTTACAGTAATCAGCAGAGATAACACTGCAGCCACCTGCCATTTAGTCTGGGCTTCCTCACGGTCACCACGGTTGCCATGGGTGCAGCACTGAGCCCAGTGTCCTGTGTGCACTGTGCACCTGAGGCAAGGAAACCCCACCTCTCAGTGTCAATGTTATATTTTCTCTTACAAATAGTATAGTACCCGGAAGCATATT
>CM056380.1:45939595-46099595 GCA_029718625.1 Synaphobranchus kaupii
GTCACATGACAAAGTTGGTAGATACTGCTCTGTGCCTCAGTTACAGAGGATTTATATAATTTGGGGGGATTTTTGGTTTCTGATGTATTTTATATCTGTTAAGTGGCTTAAAGACAGATATACTTGGGACGGACTGCAACCCACACCAACGTCAGCTGACATCAGTCGCATCCTGCAATGAAATGACATTGAAAACCTTAAGCTGTAAACTGCTCTCTTTAGCTTTTGTATCAAAGCAATGTGTTGGGCTAACATGGGGCTCTGGGCCACAAAATCAGATTATGATGATTTGAGATTTCTGCATATTTTGTGTCGCCTCTCATTCTCAAGGCTTCACTGTTCAGTGGGAAGCAAATTTATATTTAGGCGTTTTATGTATTTTTACATAAAGGCATTGGCTCTGTGCAACACAGTTGGAAGCCAAACCCATACAGATGTCTTTCCCATGGAAAATGACCTTGTATTTTCGCCATGAACGCAGAACAAAACGAGGAGTATTTTTAAAGCAGCAGATTAATCAATGAGAAAGTTTATTTATTTATTTTGGGGGAGGCAAAGTTCTCCTCTCAAATTTCTCCTCCCCTTCTCCAAACTGTCATAAAAAGGAAACGTGAAGGCGGATGCTATTTCAGTGGCTGCGGGCGCTCGGCTAAAAATACAGCGTTTCACCGCGTCTCTCTCTCCCCTCGAGCGCTGAGAGGGTCCCGCAGAACTGACGGCTCAAACGGAGGCCCTCGGACCAGGGGCCCTGGCTCCCGCTATACCGCCCTGACCTCAACCTATGGGAAGCAATTGATGATAAATCCATGTTAACGAGATGGTGCCTCTTCATCTCAAGTGCTCTTAATGTCAACTAAGAGGCAGCTCTGGTTTTGGAAACCGAGGGTCAGCATTGATCCTGCCAGACCTTGTCCACATGTGGAGAGGGGGAGGGGCTTGACCAACGGGGGGCGGGGGGGGGGGCTCCGCACCTATGTGCAAGATGTGCTTCAGGAAGTCTTCCGCCTTCAGTCATGTGATATGAGTTTGAGGCACCTGTAGGCTCCTCCCTCTCATCCATGGCCAATGACCAGCAGGTGCCTGTAGTGTTGGCAAGGGGGTGCTTTATAACGTAAATCACTCTGGATAAGAGTGTCTGCATTTAACAATATTTTAATTTCCCTCAGTTTTTATTTTCCAGGGGACGCAAGAGAAATGCTTATGCGTGAGCACTTTGTGAATATCATACAGCCACACCTGTGTGTGTGTTTGCGTGTGTGCATGTGTGTGTGTGTATGTGAGAGAGAGAGTGTATTTATCTCTGAGTTTCAAGTCTGACTGTCTATTTCTGATCCTGTTTACACAGCTGTGAGTTTGCACATATACGTGTCTTTGTTAGACTTTATGTGATTCTTTCTGTGCGTTTGTGTGTACGCGTGTGTGTTTATCTTGTTACCGTGTTGACGGATTGACGGACAGGTATCTTGTGACAGTCGCAGGGCAGCTCTGGAGGGTGGAATCGGCCGCTTGTCTTTCACAGGAAACCACACAGACAGCAGACCAAGACCATCCTTACTTCCCTGGCTGTGTATCGAAATACAAAGCCGAAACGCTGTTCAAGGTGTCACCTTTAGGTAACTGTATATATGTTTCTCCCACAACATCTTGTAAACCGCTGCTCCCGCCACAGCGAGCCCTTTCCCATCAGGAAGCCCTCACGCTCAAGGAAACACAAAACTATCGCCTTCTGGCTCGTAATCCAATGGCTGTTTTTTTTACTCTGGTGTGGAAAAGATACAGGAACTCTTTTTGACCTCTGAAGAGGTGTGAGATTTAAAAGTGTGTCTATATTTAACCTTTTTTCTTATAAACAATGTGCAGGGTAATGTGGGCAGGCTGTTTTACAGAGAGGAAATGATATCTATATTATACTGGTTCAGAAAAGGCCCGCATAAGACTATTATCACATACACACTCATGTAGTGTATTGGCAATAATATGGCAGTGAAGGGTGAACTGTTCAAATAAACCACCCAAAAGGTGATTTCATTATATCTAAAGGAGAATTTACTCTATAAATGAAAAAAACTTTGTTTTTTATATTTATACAATTTATTATTGTCAATAATGATAACACTTTTTATTAGAAATAAAAAAAATTATTATTATCACTATTATTATTATTACCTTTGTAGAAGCTTGCACTAAGAGCAAGTTTTCAATATCTTCACACCTGAGCACATATGGAGTGCGGATGCTCATTGGCTGAGAGCACCAGAGCGCAAATGGAGTGCGGATGCTCATTGGCTGAGAGCACCAGAGCGCATATGGAGTGCGGATGCTCATTGGCTGAGAGCACCACGCCTTTGCTATGTTTGAGAAACAGCTGTCTGTCAGAGCTTGGGGGTGGGGGGGCATAGTTTCACTGCGTGAAATGTTCCTGCTGCTGTGGAATTTCACAGAGCTCATGCAGTTTGGAGGGTTTTTTTGTACCTCTGTTGGATTTATAATGTCCCAGACAGATGGAGGCAGTAAATCTCACGTGTGCATAAGCGTGGGGTTTGTGAGGTACTGAGAGGGTGTTAGTGTGTGTGTGTGTGCATGCAAGCGTGTGTCTGTGTTTGTGTGTGCATGTATGAGGATGTGTGAGTGTGTGTGTATGCGTTGTGTGTGTGTGTGTGTACATGTATGTGCGTGTTTGTACATGTATGTGTGTGAGCATGTGCGTGTACATGTACTGTATGTGTGTGTGTACATGTATGTGCATGTGTGTGAGCATGTGTACATGAATGTGTGTGTGTGTGTGTGTGTACATGTATGTGCATGTGTGTGAGCATGTGTACATGTATGTATGTGTGTGTGTGTGTGTGTGTGTGTGTACATGTACTGTGTGTGTGTGTGTGTGTGTGTGTGTGTGTGTGTGTGTGTGTGTGTGTGTGTGTGTGTGTGTGAGCATGTGTGTCAGCTGCACCATGGGGGACAGAGGTGCACATATCTCAGTACAGGTCTGTGGTCAGGACAGGTAGTGAGTGAGCAGTGCTCTGGGGGTATCAGTGACACAGACGGGCCTGTAATACTGGGGCTGACCTGGCCCACTCCGGTCCCTGTGTCGCAGAAGGGGTGGCGGGTGACCGCGCCGCAGACATGCCTCTCAGACTCTCTCGCAACTCCAATTTCCGCCTTTCCCCTGGGCTGACAGCACTTATTACAGGGCTGGTCTTGACCCCTCACGAATGTGTGAAACACCACTGACGCCCCTAGAACTTTCTCCATCCTGTCCCTTCCGCACCTCCCGTCAACCTCAACTCAAACACAGCTCTGGGGGACACGTGCTATGGGATTGGCTGGAATGGTCACAATCTCCAAAGTAATCATCCATGTCCCTCCCCCATAGCGGGGGGGGTTGCATGTCTGTTAGTATGATCTACGTGTCAGTTTTTCAAATAATTATGGCAAATGATTTTATGGAAGAATGTGTTCTTTAGGAATATCTTGGTAGTGTTGTTATGTGTGGGTTTTTGGACATTGATTTATTTTACATAGTGCTTACCACAGTACAGATACTGATTGTGTGTGTGTGTGTGTGTGTGTCAGACAGAGAGGGAAAGAGTGTGTGTTTCTGTGTGTGTGTGTGCGTGCATGCATGTGTGTCAGACAGAGTGGAAGAGTGTGTGTTTTTTGTGTATGTGTGTGTATGTATATGCATGCATGTGTGTGCGTGTGTGTGTGTGTCAGAGAGAGAGAAACAGCGTGTGTTTGTGAGAGAGGTAGTGTGTGTGTGTGTGTTTCTATGATTGTGTGTGAGAGAGATTGGGAGTGAGCGTATGTGTGTATGGCTTGTGTGTGTGGCAGTGTTTATATGCATATGTGTGTGAGGTCACATGCTTATCCGTGTGCCTACCAGATTTATGTCAAAGGTTGATTTTGGTACTTGTCTGCATTACCATTTGCTGTTTTATAATTATTATTATTTTGCACTGTTAGAAATAGCAGTACATGCTCAGTAGACAGGGCCCTAGTGTCAGACCTGACTGGTGACATCAGGTTCAAATTAAAGGGTGAATCGAGGAGCCTCACCATCCACAGAATGTATGTTTACACTCATCAATAAACCAGAATGAAAAATTATGACCCAGTCAAATCAGATGGCTGGGAAAACACAATTATTTAGTCATGTTGGGAACTTTTGATAAATGCTAGCAGAAAAAGTGAGGGGGCACAGCATTATAGGAACAGTGGCTAGCAAACACTAAGCCAATTAGCTGGCGAGAGCAAAGTGGAGCGATTTATTAGCGGTAAACAGAGAGAGGAATGTTTAGAGTACATGGTCTCCAGAGACACGGGCTGGAAGCTCATTTCATGCAATGTCAGTATTCATGGTGTTTCAACACATGGCAACAACTGGGAGCAATAGGCATGGCTTGGACAGAGACATGAAACGCCCAGTCAATCTGTCAGAGTTAAAACAGTACAAGGTTTGCACAGAGATCAAATCCACTTTTTTATTTCAGCATATTTTGGGCATTGTGAATTAGGTTTTTTCAAAAACAGTCGCAGGGCAGTTTTATAAAAAGGCCTCTGTGTGACTAATAACCTTTATATGACTTTGGTATGTAGGCTCAACCCTCCCCACAGTACATTTTCAAATAATTATCGACATTTTATTCCCAGAAAACTAAATTAATTTCAAGTGTGCATTCAGACATACGTGCATGGAGCAAGGAAACAGACTGATAATGTTTCAGTTAATGACCTTGTGTGGCTTCTGAACGATGCAATTCCCTTGAATTAAACCTTCCATCTCTCCACTACAGGAGAGATAACAAAAAATGTACTAAACATCATCCTTTAATCTCTCGGTTGAAATATTATTCCTTAATATACAGCTGTACCGATCACCGTCCTTAACATACTGAGAAGAAGGAAGTTTACACGGTGAGCAAAACGTCAGAAATAAGTCTGACAGCAAAATGAAATGCTCGGACAAAAAAGGCCCACATAATCATGTTACAAGATTAATGAGGGGGGGAAATGGGGTCATGTTGTATTAAGAAAATGTGTTTAAACCCAAAACCAGTGGGTACCAGCAGACTAATGCATCAGCTATTGACAGGATACTTGAGAACGTGAGGCTGTTAGCTGAATCCCAACAGCGGTGAATCGATTCCCCCAGTGAAAGCTCTTTCTCTCTCTCTCTCTCTCTCTCTCTCTCTCTCTCTCTCTCTCTCTCTATCGCCATAGCTCCAATCTACACAGCACAAATGACTGCATTTCCTTAATCAGGAACTGAACCTAATTGCATTCTTTCCTATCATATGGAGGACAACAGACACATTGAGCTATGTATGGCGGTTTCATGTGTTTCACCTAACATATTTCACCAACTAGACAACCAGCAATCAAGCTGACTAGATGTTTTCCAAAGGGAACCAAAAGTTAATTGAAGGTGTTTCTTCCAGGGTTGCCAACTCTCACGCTTTTGGCATGAGAAACATGCTGTCAGGCTCTGTCTAACACTCTCACGCTATGCAAACACATCTCACGCCGAATCAAATGATGTTTGAAATTGGATAGGTAAATAAAAAAACCATGCGGCCCTAACAAACCCAGAAAATAAATGCATTCTCAAGATATGGAATGCAAAACCGCCATAAAAAGCCATTTAAGCTAAATATTTCTGCTTTTGACTGAACACAAATTCACATCCATTACTCACTCAAAAACCTTCGTTAATCCATTGTTTTATTTGTCTGTCGCACCTGGCTGATTGTGATTCTATAATTGATCCTGCGCAGGTCACATATTGACAAATAACTTTTGACCTGGGTTTGAGCAGGGTGGGAAAAATGCCATTCAGAGTTTCACAGAGTTGCACAACATCTCCCAATGTGAGCTTATACCTCATAATTTAATAACATAGCGCCTTCCCTTCAAATTTATATTATGTATTATAGCCCCAGGACAACAGAGGTAAACCAACGAAGCCTTGACATCCAGTATGATCTGGCTCACCAGGGCTCCATCCGTGGAAAAGGACTTAAACAGCTGTCGGCCATGTTTGGACATTGTCATCATGTCAAACCAAACGAATCCCAAAAAACATAAGAGAAGGATAAGGAAAGCAAGGTCCCATTTTTTCAAACATGGCTGCAGTAGTAGCCATTTACTGTTCCGCATATGTGTAGATTTCGCTGTGTTTGTTTAAAGACGCAGTTTTTTAGTCATCTGTTTATGCTTGAGTCGCGCAATGACAGTGACATTTGCTGTCTGTTAGGCGCCTGCTGAAGCTCCTCTGCCCTCAGCAAGAGCAGTGAAACGCAGTGAACATCTAACCCAAGGGACGAACATCTAACCCCAGGGAAGAACATCTAACCCCTCATGTGTGCTGAACGACACCTGCTCTACTCTTAAAGGAAGCAATAGCTAAAATTCTCTCTGTTTTTACATAATCAATAGTGTCTTGATTTGAAACGTAGAAATGGATACTGAAGAAATGATGAATAATTAATGATGGAATAGATGGAATTATCAGTTTTGTGAATTGTCCTACACCAAAACTGCATGGTGGTTTGATAGGTATTACATAAACATACACATTAAAAACATTTATGCCAAACTGCATAGATTATCATACCATCCATAACATAAATTACATACCTAATCCAAATGTCACAGTTATCCTTTAAGTGATATGGGTAGTGACACTCATGGTGGTGGGGGCAAGACCCCCAAGTCAACCAAATGCTCTTATGAATGTCTATATAATGCTTATTAAGTTGTTATAAACAATAAACCTTTGCAGATTTGAATTACCACACATTTATTATTTATTGTGAATCTACTGTGATATAATTATGCTCACTGCTAGGCCTTTGTTAAAGCCCCACTTTTATTTTATTGAACTTTTATACAAAATAAAAACAAAGAATACCAATCGTTTAAATTAAAGCATTGCTTCCTGACTTGAAACACATGGAAAAAATAATGTTAATGGTGATAACTGTGGCCACGGGTGAATATGAAGTGGGACTAGGATTTGGAAAAATTAACTGTGATTTGCTGTAGTCTAGATCTGACTTATGTGGAGATATAAGTGTGTTTAGCACAGTTCAGTGACTCAAAACAGCAGTAAATAACACAATTCTTACACACGTGTAAATGTAAATAGCATGTTGGGTTTTCCTCAAAGATTTATGCGTTCCCACCCCCACCCCTGGTCCACAATCTCCCTTAGGGCAGCAGAAAGGCTAGAACCACACCTGGATTTCTCTGGGTCAAATTATGTTGTTTTGTTGATATCTGTTCCAGCACCCCCCCTTTAAACACCCAAAAGCATTACTGTGCATCACCACCAGACTGAGAATAAAAATAAACTCCATAAAAGGATAATTAAATTTCGCGAAGCTCACTGGAATGTTTTCTTAGGAACGCGTAACGCGATCAACGTTTGTATGCTTTTAGGCACTGTTTGTAAAGTTACAGAAATCTTGACTGGGTCTCGCTAATCTAATATACATGTACAGTTACACGTTTCATATCAAACATTACATTTTTGACAATCGTTGTGCTGTTATGACTCAAATAAACAGCTAAATAAACAGCTAAAATGATTTGTAAAACATGTTTGAAAGCCACTATGTCAATGTTATAGATGGAGATCATTTTACATTTTTTACATAAACTTTAATGAACTGTTTCATTAATAGAGATGGTGTCATTTATTTGTTCTGCCACTGATCTTGTCCACGCATTTCCACCCCCCGGATTGACCTTTGACAAATACGAGCTCATCAGTGATATAATAGGTTTCATGTTTGTTTGTGCCTGATAAATACATTGAGTCCAGTATGTGAGCTAAAACTTGTGGAATTTTAATCTTTTATAGAAGTAAGCATATTTTTTCTGGAAGAATATTTCTTTTTCGGAAAAGAAAATAATTCCACCTTTTTAGAACACAGGATTGGTACATGGAAATATTTGAGAAAATGCTAATGCAATAACATCTTTCAAATATTATGTTAAATATTTAACATAACATTTATTTTACATAACATTTATTTAAAAGATAAATATCCTTGTGAAAAGAAAAGTACGTTCAGTTAATGTCAGGGCTGAGACGCATGGTTTTCAGATACAGTGTGGGGGGGGGGTAAAGAGTGTAATATCAGACAATGTGCATGGGCTTCATTTCGGTATGTGAAGATGTAAGGTGGTTATAAGCAAGATCGTGACTACATATCTTGGTGTAACGTGTGCTTAAGCATAAAGAGGTAGTGTACAAGGCAAAATAAATTATGTCTCTGCTAAAACCAGCTCCACCCAGTAGATTAAAGTATCCTGTCCTTTGCTCAGGAGGAAATCTATTCATTTTGGGAGTGGCAGGGTTCGTGCACGCAAACACGATTGGGCGATATTTCAGGGCCCGCATTTTTCTCCCTCTTGTCATTTTGTCGTCACAGGGTCAAAGGTTTCGCGATTAATCAAAACTGTTTTCGTTGAGCAAGATACACATTGAAGCTCTTTGGTATACAGTGGGCTGAAGATGGCCACGGTTGTTTATAACTATCGGCCACAACGTTACATTAAACCCCTGAGTCACAGAATGGTGTGAACTTATCACTCATTCCATTTGAATTACGGCCTTCTGTCTGCCATTTTGTTCGGGGGTGATGGACACAAACTGAAGTCTTCCTGGTTACATTAGCCCGGTCTGTGTTTGTACATCGAGCGTGTATTAATGCTCCGAGTTTCTGGCTGAATGAAAGAACCTGTCAGCATGGCTTTTCTAAATCGAGGAATCTTAAAAACACTCAGACGCGCAGTAATAAATACAAGAGACTGCACAATGCATTAGGTTTGCATTAGCCTTATAGGATTGACTTGTGATACATGGCCCTCAGTGTTACTAATGGGAGCTTCAGTAGTAATTAGCGATACGTTTACATTTTGCTCATTCTAATCCACTAGCACTAATCCCCCATTCTCCTTTTCTTTGTGTCATGTGACCATATATATTTTGGGCTGGGCTGCAAAGATAATTTTCATTTTATATTTTAACATCAAGACAATAGCTTTTCATAAAGTGCTTTATATTATTTCAAGGGCTGGGGGAAAGAGCGAGGGGCTACATCATCAGAACGTTGCACTCAGAAGAGTTTTTTTTTTACTGAAGTTTAATAAGTGCTTCTTTATGAATGTTGGACCATTCCTAAGCTCTAAAAGCAGGACCTAGAACAAATAAGAAATACTGTTTTTCATTTAATTTTGTATTATAAATAATCAAAGATTATATAAAAGTAAATCATATTATACTTTCTTGATATAAAACATCAAAAGAAATGTCATTTAAAAAATTAGAAGGAAAGAAAAGCATACAGTTTGTTGAAAAATCATAACCACACACAGAAAAATTCCCTATTCATTTTTCATCGATCACGCATTTCGTCAAGGGAAGAAACAGAAAATATCAGAGCCAGCGAGAGGGGTAAAAACACAGAAATGGCCAATATAAATGACCAGCTGTGTGGCCGCTATAGTTTTAAATGGGCGCAAAAAGATGACCATGATCCATCGCATATTCTGCCTCAGTTTGTCTCTCAGCCCACATTTAGGGTAGAATCAGGTAAATTAGAGGAGGACATGTTCAAATCTCACCATCCTCACTCACAGCCCAGTGGGACGTTTACACTGTTTTTGGATGATTTGTGTGCCCCTTGTCATGCTGGTCTGCCTCTATTCAAAGACCTCTAAATAAGTGTTTAGGGGCGGCTGACGGCTTTTCCAGTCACCGAGTGAGCGCAGACATGGACTCTAGGGCACAACTTTCAGAAATAATGGGGTACACTGAGCACACAATGAGGTCAGAGGGCAAAACACCAGGGGACATCATCCAGAGGTTTACACAAACACCACCTACTGAATCACAACTGCAATGTAGAACGTCATTCTCTTAGTCCTGCGTGTTCTGCTGATTGCTCGATGGTTTAAATAAGCAACCTCCTGACCTCTCTGTTTCCGATTCCAGCACTGTTGCAGTCAGCCCAAGTGCTATCTTTATTGATAATAATAATAATAGTAATAATAATTGTTAGTAGGAGAAGGATCCACTGCCAGAGTTTGCTGTGTTGTGTGAGACAAAATAAAGTGTGGCCACGTGTGTCAGCACTGGAGCATGAGACCGAATGTCACTTTTATTGAAGCTGGCATCCGCCACGGTGTAAAGTCATTATCAGTCTCTCTCTCAGCGCTGGGATAATATCACATTTGGCACTCCCCAGAGTGCTTCCGTCGCAACATTGTTATGCTGTTATTATAATGAAGCTCATCAGCACCCAGTCAATCTTCATATATGAAAAATAATTTCCCTTTCACGGACATCGTTTTCAGCCTCTGATGTGATATTCTGATTTGTGCGATTTGCTGCTTGGAAACGCAACTAAATCATGGAAAATAGAGGCAATTTGTTTATCATTTCCTACAGACCCCGGTCCTAAAATAGCATAACAAAACTGAGGAAAAGAAATTGCTTACCATTGTACTGTTTACCACAGACACATTACATTAACTCATTTTTCAAAATAATGAACGCATGTATTCTCAGTACAAGCCGCTTTAATAATGGAGGTGGACATTGGCTTGGATTTGTGCATAACTTTGACTTAAAAATAAATGTGATGATTGCAGAAGTCACAAATCTTTCTTGGTAAAGATGAAAAGTAACACTTGCATTTAATTGTGAGATGAAGTTAAGGGACAATAAGGGAAGATATTGATTGAATATTTGATTGAATTCTTGGCCTGTTTATCGGTCTTTACACTTACAGTCTCACATTAGAACTGGGTGCTCGGGGCTCGATGAGTCGAGACGTTTCCGATGAAAGACGTGGCCTGACTCCATCTCCCACTCACCTCCCCCCAATCATCCATCAAAACTGCACCTGTTTATCTTAAGGACAAAAGGCTTAGCTAAAGTATTGCTCGCCATGTCCACGGCTAACCTGGGATTCGGAGTCCTTCTGGTCCAGGGCACTGCCTGACAGCCTCCATTTGCTTATCTACTGTGGCTATTTTTTCCCCTCTGTCTATGTCGAGCTGTTTCTTAAGGCCGCTAATCCCCGAAAAAGCTTTTTGGTTTGTATTTCTCAGGACAAAATGTGAGTGAGTGAACGGCCCAATGTCCGGAGACAGTGAGTGAACCAACTAAAAGGAGGGGAGTGTGAAATAATGGATGCAGAGTAATAATGATTTAGCCTGTCATCCTACCCACTACCAACTACCAACTACCCACTACCCACATTGTAGCTACTAAGCTGTGCTCCCAGCTGATGGAACTTCAATTCTCTGTAGCCAAACACATTCCATTGTTGCCATGGCGATTCACACTTTGTAATTACCTGTGGAAAGATCTCATTTTGTTCAATAACGTAGTTCATTTCCGCCTATGCCTAGAACCGGCCCTGTGGAGACCCCAGATCCATACCATTAATGAGCCTTTAATTAACAGCTTCCAAAAACACTGCTACACACTGATTACAGTACATAAAGAAATGCCCATGTACAGGAGTCATACAAAGATGGTTTTCAAATACATGTAAAATCACAAAAATATATAGGCATGTCATTTTTCAGTCAGAAATTAAAACAGTTACAGGTGCACATTATGTCTATTTGCATAGGTAGGCGTGCAAGTATATGTTTACTACAGATGGCAGGTTTAAATATTTGTAACTCATCAAATAAAAATGGATTTGCTTTATGAATTATGTGCTGCCAAGGTAAACGCTTGAAATAATTCCTCTTGCGCATAGTCGGAGCCGCTGAGCGCGCAGCTTTGCAGAGGAAACGCGATTTACTTGACTGAGCTCCAGCGCCCATGGAGTGCTGCATTTCCACGGATGATTTAGCTTCATCAAAATAATTTTTATTCTCCCTTCCGACGTGATTGACAGAGGCGGTGCGCTGTGATTTGAGATGAATAATTTGTCAATGTCGGCGTGACAAAGACAGCGCGAGGCTGCGCGCACTGGGACTGGCTGTTGGCTGCTAGCGCCCTCTCAGGTTTCAGCGCCGAGTCTGTTCCTGGCTCAGCCACGGAGTTTCGGCACACAGAAGCGGGGCGTTCTGTTGGCCCAGCCGAGCAGCACAGCACTGCAGGTACCCAGACTTCCCGTTCTGCTCAAACCATGCAGGCGAACTCAATGCCATAGAAAACCACACGGTCCTTGAAACTATTTGTTATAATAAATATATTTAATTCGAATTAGGTTATTAGGCTAATTAAATTATTAGGCTAATTATTAGGCTAATTAAATATACGATAGGCTACGTAGAGACTTTATTTTGTGAAATTTGTCAAGAAGTAACTATTAAATTTTTGCAAGACTGTTTAACATGATTTTTGGATAGTACAAAGTGTTTAAAACATTAAGTTTGTGTATTTATTGTACAGGGATGAACTTTTAACCTGTAGTCATTTACATGATGTGTCACAAGTCTGTGTGTGTGTGTGTGTGTGTGTGTGTGTGTGTGAGAGAGAGAGAGAGAGAGAGAGAGAGAGAGAGGAGAGAAAGTGATAAAGTTATATTTCCACAAGTACACATTTATGTATTGCAGCACAATGTCAAAATATAAACATAAGATACAACGACAAAAGTGTGATTATGATCTGAATTTCATTCACATTTTATTTCCTTCTCTCTTTTCCCTGTTCTTCTCTGTTTCAACCACAGCAGTTGAGCCAAGTTGATCGGCAGCAGGAGGTTGTGGGGTCAGCAGGGAGTCAGCTAAGCCGCGGCCCTGCCGTCCAAGACGCTGTATCGCTCCACAGAGAGGATGCGCTCGGTAAACAGTGTCACCCACAGTCCTCTGCCACCGACAGGTATTTATTTGCTTTCGGATGCTCCCCTCCCCTCGGCTCCACACACCTGCCTCCATCTCTATGTCCCTAAGTCAGGCCAAGGTGTGTCTACAGCAAAATGTTCCATGAAAAATCACTGCAAAAACTATTTAGCTCTTTGTTGACCTACATGGTTAAATGAAGGTAAAATACAATATAATAAAACTCTGACAGAGTATATTTTACTCTAGCAGAGTACATTTGATGTATCTTGGACTTGTTAGAGTTAACTGAAGACTGAGCATTGTACTGCGTAATCCCTGTAGTGCGTTTTTGTTTTGATGATAGGGCAATAGCATTGATTAGTCGATTATCAGCTAGAGTTATAAACCCTTGCTCTGGCTCTCAGTAATACTGTACAGTATATCTACAGCATTAATGCAGGGAGGTTACTAAGTGTGTGAGATAACACATAAAAAAATTTAAACAGAATTTAAAAACACTGAGCACTGCTGACATTTCATATTGATCCTTTCTTCATATTTAACAGATATTAGATCATTGTCTCTGAGAATGAAAACAAATGGGTTTTTTTTAAGTCTTTGGTCATTTTTCAGATTACAGTATTGTAAAGGAATACAATACATTGAAAGGAAGCCATTTTTTTTTGTCTTTTTATAAATGACCTCGAATCAACTACTTCAGATAATTTGATATGCCAGTAACATTCTTCCTTTCACTGCAGAACTCGCTGTGGAAATTGAGAGTTGCTTACCAATGTGTGTAATTCAAATCCTCGCAGAGAGTTTCATCAGTGCATTCTATTGACTGCATTAAAGTCAAACAAACTGAAGTTGGGCATTTGAACCTGCCTGTGGATAGCAAATAATTGACCTCTATTTGGAAACTGGGCTTGTAACTCAAAGGTTGTAGGTTTTATTCCCAGTGGGGGCATTGTACCATTGAGCAAGGTACTTAACCAGAATTGCCTCAGTACAAAATCTAAATTGTATATAAAAATCTAATCTGTGCAGGTCACTCCAGATAAGAGTGTCTGCTAAATGCTAAAATGTACTGTAATGTTATATCTTTTTCTAAGTGCCTAGAAAAGGTAAAATTGTCATTTTGAGCTGAGAATAATGGCAGTACTGAAATATGCATATATATTACGTGTCAATATTCCTAAAACCTGCTTAATCAGACTTGATGCTGTAACATGCCCCATTCAAACTAACTAGTTTAATTATGAACATTTTAGCCATTGAAAGTTTCATTGCTCCAGTGAAATATTTTCTTTTAGAAACAGGAAAGGTTTAAAAGGAATAAAAGTTCATTGAAGTTTAATAAAATACCTGTAATCAGGTGGATACTGTTAAAAAAAAAAAAAATCCCACCAATTTTTTAAACTCACCACAATATGTAAAACTGTGTTTTAAAAAAAACATACTTTGGAATATATCAATTCAGCCCTTTGAATTCACAGCACATTACTTTTCGCACAGTGCTTTTCTGTCTTCGCCATAAACCTCTGATTTAAAGATTGGGCATGCAAACCCTGGTTCATCAGTTCAAAGAAAATATTTCCCCATAAAAGTCCAGGCGGCAATAAAATTTGTCATCTTTCCCTCCCAAACACTACGTACACTGTCTGTTCTTTTTTTAAGGAAATCTTGCCTGAAACATGCACCTATAGCAGCCCGGCCACTGCTGCGGTTCTCCTACGAAAAAAAAAAAAGACAGATTTTTGCAGGCCCTGCATATTGATGGAGAGTCAGGAGGAGGACAAGGCCTGGCGAGATGAGCGCCTATCTGCGCTGCCTGGATTTATCAGAACCAGATGAGCCGGGCTGTGAAAACAGCCAGCCAGGATATCAAGTAGTGGAATGAGTGGCACTCTGCTTCTCAGTGGTATATGCAGGGGGGGGGAGCAGAGCGGAGCATGTTATGGCGACAGGGGTGTAAATGTATACACAATTCACGGGGTATGACTGACACTCCACAAACATCTGTTTCAGTGATAAATCTGACATTTTTCTTTAAGCCAGAGGGTTACTGAGGCCAGGAGAGAGAGAGAGCGAGGGCGAGAGTGAGAGGTCGAAAATAAACACGGCACACTGGAGAGCGGCAGTGAGAAGAGAAGAAGGGGAGAAGAAGAGGAAAGGGGTGGGTCATTTTTTCCATCATCAGTTTACTTCAGACGTTTATTTTACTCATTATTTTTCCCGCGCTGAGATCACACGCATCTTTGTCCTTAATTCTGTTGACATATTGTATTGCAGAGGTTGATTTAATTTGACTTGGGTATTAATTTAAACATTTACCACCCGTGTGATGCCGAGGGCCAGTGTGTCTGGAGCGTTACATTCCGGAAGGTACCGTGAGTGAGGTGGCAGAAGTGGTGCGGAATGACAAGAGTGGCACACAAAATGGGGTGGTGGTGGAAATGAAGGAGAGGCAGCTGCAGAGGTGCCCTCCTCTTCTCCTCCATCTCCTTCTCTCTACTCAGTCATTCTTTTTCTGGGTATAAGGTTTCCCTTTCAGCCCATCAGCTGAGCAGTCAGGGCTTGATCAATGGCAGGAAAGCGGAGGATCAAATGTTAATAAATCAGAAAACGATACCCCCCAACACACACACACACACACACACAACCTGATTGTCACTGCGGCCCCAATCAGGACAATCTCAATCTCTGTCTCACACTCACGCATGTAAACGCAAACAGACGTACACCCATATTCATGCATGCCCGTTATACCTACAAACAGTTTATAAGCAGAAGAATCATACTACATTCACTTGTTTACTTGACACAACAACTATTACGCCTGTATCACTACTGTGACTACTGTTATATCCACTAGTACTACCGTACTAGTACTAATATTCATGTAATTATATTATTATGGAATATTATCTTTAAACGGATAATAATAAGTGTGCTTAATGTTTATCAGTAGATAAGGCACTATACCAGTGGTATTTCCTCTTACTCTTAGAGAGCCACAGGGTCTGCAGGTTTATCAGCATTGTCTCTCAGCACTTCATTAATAAACTAAAGCAATAACCTCACCTTTCTTCAGCCTGAAGTAGTTGCAATTTAAGGTGAAATAAAACAGTATATTGTAGCTCATAAAGGGCAATAGAGCGTGAATGCCACTGCAGTAGACTCTGGGTTGTACGGCTGTGTGCTTGATTTGTCTCTGGGCCGTTGTTGACGTGCTCTTTACTCTGATGATCCAGAAGTGCTCTGCCGGTCTTATTCACACCCGACTGTGTCACGTGAAGTTCTCACACAATGTGGACGACCTGGATAAGAATGTGCTTTGAAAATAATAATCATGATGATGAAGATGACAGTGATTATAATTAGTATATTCATATTTCTATTATATTACTGATGATTATTATTATTAGCCATAGTAGTGGTGGTAGTAGTAATAGTAATAATAATAGTAATAATAGTATTATTCACACTATGTTCTATTATTTCTCTAGCTGTAGTAGTTTTATGTAATAGTTGTGCTAAATAGTAAATAGCTTACAGTATTTGTTAGCCAAAATAAACAGAGAGATATCTTTACTAATTTGGGTGACATTTAATGATTTTTCTAAGAGATATTCTAAAGATCCTGTTGCAGTCCACAAATATCAGCGCAAAACCAGAGAATGGGGATCCCTGCATATTTAGAGAACTTTTAAACTGTACAGTGTGCCATTTTGTGGGCTAGCTTGTTTTTGTTTCCTTCTAGTTTACATAGTTAGCCTGAGGGCTGGAGCGGGGCGCACTCCAAAAATATGGGGATGGTTTAATGCACACAATAATCACTCTCATTCCATCTCTCTGTCTCTCAATGATATTCCTCCACCCACACACGCTCGCACATACGTACACATGCACACACTCACCCACGCACATGTGCGCGCGTACACACACACGTACACACATAGAACACGGAAAATATAGATTTTAGGATTGTTTTTTTTGTTTTTTTTTACATATATGCTATATTAATACTTAATATCACCATTATCAGTGTTATGAGTGATGTTGGCTTAGCTGTTAAACTGCAGAATAGCTGTTCTTTGTGTTACTTGTGTGCTCAAAACTGCTTAAACTTACTGAAAAACCATTATTAACCTGCACATGGGTTCACAATAAAATTATTGTTATTTAATTGCTCATTTGCTAACTGGTTTAAAAAATGGACCTAAATCTATACATTTACGAAATATTCAATTATTCTGTGGGTTTACATTAAGTATACCTTTGTATGGTTAAATCCAAGTGCATACTGCATAATGTGCAGAATATTGTTAGTTAATAATTACTGATAGCATGCTACAGCTGTAGTTGTATATTTGCCATATGTTTCGCTAATTTGATCGTTGCGCTTGAAAGATAAGGGACTACTGGTGGTACCCACGTATCAGTTTTAGTCAGCTGGGGCGAGATTCTTCACTTGCTAAACTGCACATTTCTTCAACGTTCTTCCAGGAGACCTCAGAAATGCTAAAACAATGCTTACTTTCAAAAACGAACACAGTCAGTTCTCCGTTCTTGTGTTTTGCTCATTTTTTTTTAATTGTTCAAATGCACATAGGAGTGCTATATACCGTATCCTTGATATATTTTTCCCATGATTGGATTTTACTCTGAATTTAGTGTTGTAGTAGAAGAGGTTTTCACTGCAAAAGTTTTTACAATGCACCAATATTTTACTGGACAGTACATATGCATCCTGAAACAGGAGCTTTGACCTTCACATCGGCAGGTTGTCAGAAACGTCTTTAAATATCTAAAATGGCCTTCGTCACATGCAAAAACTGTCTGAAATAATATCAATAAACTGAAGTCATATTTTAAACAATCAACCCCAGAAATTGAACTATCCTTTTATGCATGCACTGGTTTCAATTTTTTTGGGTAAAATTATTTATTTAACCAATGACATGCTTACGAAGTGTAAAATATTTTCCATTTTTTTGACCGTGGAAAATATAATAATAATAATAATAATAGGTTTTTACCATGCAGTATGCTGCTAGCAGGAGATCCTGGGTTTTTACCATGCAGTATGCTGCTAGCAGGAGATCCTGGGCTTTTACCATGCAGTATGCTGCTAGCAGGAGATCCTGGGCTTTTACCATGCAGTATGCTGCTAGCAGGAGATCCTGGGCTTTTCTCTCTCATGGTGAGCAGATGAATCTGGAACTTCTCCCTCTGCCAGTTTCCTTGCACTCTCTCAATCCCTGCTCTCGGCCCCTGACGATGCGCCCCCCCCCCCCCCTCGAGCCCGCCCCCCCCTCCAGCCTCTCCTAGTAACTCTTTGCTTCTGTCAAAACAGAGTTCTTCAAATTGAATTAAAGCCCTCTGCTAGGCTCCCCGGGACAAATGTCCACCCCGCTCCCCCACCTTGTTTTTAGCCCTCCACATCTCTACCCATCTCTGGTGTAATTAGTGCCGGCGCGGCCTTGTCTTCGCTGGATTAACCCTAACGAGGTTCAGTGACAGCAACATGTGCCTCCTGATTAGTGAGAGCTGGTGTGTGTGTGTGTGTGTGTGTGTGTGTGTGTGTGTGTGTGTGTGTGTGTGTGTGTGTGTGTGTGTGTGTGTGTGAGAGAGAGAGCAAGAAAGATGGGGCAAAGAGAGGGAGAGAGAGGAGGAATAGACAGAGAAGCTTGGCCTTGGTGCTGCTCTGCACCCTTAATTCACTTCAGATGAGAAGAGAGTGAGTGAGAATGGGAGAGAGTGAGAGAGAGAGAGGGTACCTGGGCGGCCAAATCAAGAGTTTGGATATTACCACTCACTGTTACAGTATTACACTAAGAGATATTCACTGGACACTTGCGTTAGCGCGCGCTGTGACACACAACGCAGTTAATGCCAGCCAATGCTCTGCACAAGGATTATTTACAGTGAAACTGTTTCTCACTCACACACACTCATACACACAGAAAGACACATGCACACACACACACAGAAATGTGTGTGCATATAATAGTATTGTATTACACTAGGAGAGAAGTTATTTTGGCCATGATAATACCAAAATAAAAAGTCCAAGCGTGAGTCTCATTAATCAAAACAGATGACATTACTACCGGAAAACAATGGACACTTTTGTAATGTTGAATTCGATGAGGTTGATTTCACACTGAACTAGAGTAAGAACAGTATTTATAGCATTTCTGTTCCCAATGGCTTTATACATCAAAATGTGAAAAGCCACACAAAGTACATTTTTCAGCTGTAAATTCAATTCTATCTTCAGGCTTTTTCTGCAAAACCCAAGGAACAGACATTTTCTTGGCACTCTTAAAATGCTGTGAAATTATTATACAGTATATGTATATATCTACGTATATGCTCACATAGAGACAAATAAATATTTGATTTGATTTCATAAAAATGATCAAACTTATTAAATATCCCAGGTTGTGATGATTAAAATGCTGGTGTCTATGGTAATGGAGTCAATAGACAACTCCCAGAAATTAATTTTACAATAAAACAATGTTTACAAATCAGCGTCACAGTTTAACTAACAGCGCAACCTGAAACGCATCAGTCCGAGCCGAGCGAGACTTCTTGGCGTAACGTAACATTTTTAAAAAACTGGCAGCTGGATAAACACATTAGGAAACACTTTCACTGTCTCCTGTTCACACGTCCTGCTGTCCCCTGCATTAAGCAGCCTTATGCTAAGTCCTTTTCGCCCGGCTCCCGAATAACTTGTGAATGAAGCAATCGAGCTCGCGGACTTGGAACAAAAAGGCTGCTGGTATCTGTGGTCTTGCTACTGGGGCTTGTATTGAGCTGATGAGAATGCTGTGCAACCCTATATGGGCTATTGTTCATCCCAGTCTGGGAACGCTCTCCTCAGCCTGACTCTCCTGTTGAGCCTGTCTGCGCAATGGCGCATGGCTTTCCTTACAGTTTTCCCAAACCCAAATCCATTAATCTCCATATACATATTGATTTCATATGTGTAGGCGGAGGGATTCGGGTGGTATAGATATTACAAAAATATAGATTAGTCCTTTACATACGGACATTCTTTTGGATTTCTGAGTGCATTGCATTTCATCGCTAGTTGTTACTGCAGCTTATTTATTTTAGACATTTTTGTCCTTTTGCCAAGTGAGAGTAATCATAATTGAAGAGGATAGTGTAATGGGAAGACACAAGCTAACAGGACAGGCTAACGGGACACAACATTTATAAGGTTATTTTTAGTGAAATACATAAACTCTCTCATTGTAGAAGTTAATTAGTCTTAAATATCTCCCAGTTTTAATAATCTAGATTATGGTACCTGTGTAAATATGAATGGCGACTGTAATTATTAAAGGGTGTTCTGACAAAGTTGCAGCAGAAAGAACATTTTATATTCTCTTTGTTAAACATAATCTTTTGAATTTTCTAAGATATAAATGATCTGATTTTAAAGAATATTTTTACATTTTTACATTAACATATTCATTTATTTATTATTTTTAAAATTACTGTTTAACTTGAAATTATATCTCTTCAATACCATATAGCTCTGCAATGCTTATTCTTAAGATTGATGCAATATTAACTAATTAATGAAATGTTTGAGTATTAAAATATATTGTGTGCTAGAGCTTGCCTGAAATAACATATTGAAGGTGATTCAGGTTTAAGACGGTTGTTATACTTACATGCCACAATTATAAATATATTAATCTTAATCTAGATTCTTTTCTGCATCTATCTGGCTGACATCACACAGCGCACCCTCTTCAACACCCACACAAACAGTGTTTCAGAAGGTTTTAAATGCCTTTGTATTAGCAGACGTGGATGATTAATGTTATGGACATTGATTTAATTCATTTCTAATGACACTCATGTTTGTTTATGGCGCCATGAACAGAATCCTCTTCTGTTGTTCTCCTTGTAAATCTTTAATTGTATCTGGGAGTGTCACCGTCTTGGCGTATGCATATTTTAAGCACTACTTCCCTACGGCAGCCGACACCCAACGACAGACTGAAACAGCACGACAAAAGACAAACACGACAAAAGATAGACATCGTGTCATAGCCGCTGCGCTCGCTTCCTGCCCAGTATTTCCTGCCCTAACTTTTTTCGCTTGGTCTTCTTTCTTACCCGTGGAAGGTATTATTTTGTCTAGCGCTAACACTGTCAGTATGCGAAGCGGGGTGGAGTACGGGAGCGAGCCGGTGTTTGATGTGCTCTTCAAGGCCCTCTCCCACTGCCGCCGTCGTCACCCTGATGAATTCGGACAGGGCTCGCTCCGCGGTCCGGGTTCTGACCTCTCGGGTTTCGGCCCGGCTGATTGCTGTCGTCCCCTGTGGGTTAACCCCTGTGGTAACGATGGGTCGTCTCGACCCGACCCGCTCGCCGGGTGCCACTGCACACGCTTGCCCCACAACAGAGCCAGGCCTCAGGTTTGGGCTGACACTGTTACCCTAACAGAGACCCCTGCAGGCCAGGGCTTAACCTTCCCTTTCGCCCCCTGTGAGTCAGTGGATATGCTGTTACTAGCGCCCCCTAAAATGAAAAACTTGTATCATCTCCTATTTTTGTTTCCAGATGCTCTAATCCAGGGCAATTAGCATAGCTTGGACATGGTCACATTTGCATAATCAAGACTCCAACCGTTCCAGGCTTAAAACAATATTCCGCCCCGCGAAAACACCTGCAAAATGTACCAATTGCTGGGATGCCATAGGGCCTTGGTGGGCATCGCTGTGCGGCTCTGCACTTGTGTCTCATTTCATTGCATACGACTGCGCACTGCTCTGTTTATATCAGCGCGCAATCAGCGCTCGCGCCTGCCTGTGCGCTATCGCCCTGTTTACGGAAGGCTGGATGCCAGTGTGTGCCTGATTACTCGTGATTAAGTGTGTCAATCCGAGCGTATTGCTGTGCTTGGGGCCAAGTGTATCGCCGCGTGGGTCTCCCGACATGCGTTTTCTCAGTATGACATACTCATATCTACTCCACTGTAATTGTAGTTTTATATATACACGCCATTAGTGCGGCAGCAGCGTAATTGTTTGATGTTTTAGCAAAGCTCCTTGGCCCGCGTTTTCCAATTAAACCGCACAACCAGCTCCAGCTCCATGTGCTCTAGCTGCTAGATACCAGCAGGACAGCATTATCTTTTAGTTCCGTCTCCATGTTCCCGCTATGCCTTCCAAACAATATGACCGTGTCCGAATGCCCTTCCGTGACTGTCCTCCCTATTAGCATGGCCGACGAGGTAGTTCTTCTGTCTGTGTCCCTCATCTGTTTAAAATGGCATACATTCCCCTGCATTAAGGAGCAAATGACTTCCTGTATTAGAGGCCAAGATGGATCATCGTGGGGGTATCAGGTAGATGGACACCCACTCTGCGCAGGAAATGCTTCCCCGTCGTCTCCGGAGGAGGCATCTGCGGTATGTGGAGGGATACCCCCTCTCACGACCCCCCCCCCCCCCCCAAAATAGTGGAGACATTCCGCGACGGAGCCCGCGATCAAATGGGATCCATCTGCGATGCCCCCTTCCCTCCTCCCAAACTCGTCTCCTCCTCATTTCACGCTGTTGGGGAACACAGCTTACAATCACAGAGGTGAGCTATTGGTCAGGTCCAATGTGTATCCACTTCATTCCCCGTTCTCCTTAAGGACATCTTGCCGAGCTGCAGAGCCGTAACCCGTAACATATGCTTTGTTCGTTTTTCTTAAACAACGTTCAAGAACAACAACAAGAGCCCCGCAAATTGGTGCACTGTGAAATCGTGTTTACGTCGCGGGCGTACCTGCGAGCGAGAAAACGTACGAAAAAGATTAGTCCATTTACCGAGGACGTCTCCGTTCATTTAGGATTTCTTAATGACGCCTGGCCTCTCCTTATATAAAACAGATACGCCGTGTGTTGCCATTTCTGTATTTTTCTAACACATTGCAAAAATAACTCCTGACCGCACGGTCTGTGAACTGAAAGAGCCAAATTGATTTGAAGAGGGAAAAAAGAAGAAAATATCGTATGGTGCAAATTAGATCCCGAGCAGTCTCTGTGTTCCAGGTAGTCTCGTGTGTACCATGATGATGATGATGATGATGATGATGATGATTGGTTAATTGCAGTCAGGTTGTGATTGCAGAAAGATTCTCGTTTTTATGAAGGTCCGGGTTTCACGGCGGCTGGGCGGAGGGACGGGTGCGGGTGCAGGCGGGAGGCGTGTAACGCGTTTAACTATGGTAAAGTAGTGTTTTGAGAATTGGTAATTGCTCACATCCTTCTCTGGCCACAGGGACACTATCCAGATCTCACCTTATGCACACGTGCGTTCTTATGAGCACCGCTTTCAGGAGGTGAAAATGGCTGCGGTCCAAGCGCCGTTTAAACATGCGCCGGTCCCAAAGCATTGATTGATTGATCATGAAAACGGTAGTCAGAAATAGGCGGCGGAAAATGTTTATTTGTTGCGCGAAGATCGCTGCACACAAACCTGTCCCTTTCCTTCCAGGGGAACAATGTCCCGCATTGAGCGTTACCTCGACCCGGAGGCCGAGTCAGGCTCAGAACCACCACAGCCCCACAATCCCCGCCTTGGAAAACTCCTTCTCTCACTCATCTTTGCCTCTGATTATGGCTGAACTCGAATCAACTTGGTATCATAGCTCAGCGAAAACATCTCAGATAGGAGGGTTTTTATGTCAAATGTGGAATGGGATAAAATGTTTGGTCTGTTTCCCTAATAAATTTGCCTTGAATAAATAAAAAGCAATTCGACCTACTAAATGCGAGGTTTCTCTTATAGGCCACTTATTCAGTGTACTGTAACACACTCGGCTTTCAAAATCAACCTTTTTGCTTGAGGGACGCGGACACAAAAATATACAGAATTCTGCGTAATTATACGTGAAGGTTTATTTAGCTTTGAAGGCCCTAAAAGAAAAGCCCCTCGGATGAAGGTCTAACGTGTGAGCTGCAGCAGGTTGCCTGCAGTAATCTGGGAGGAGTGAGTGGTTTGGATTTACAACTCCGCGACAGTAAAATTGACCTAATCACTAAGAAAACAGATACTTCCCCTCTCATCAGAGAACACCGGTGAACGGGGAAAAAATCTTTCACTTTTAATTGTTGTTTTCCTACTTATTCTGATTTAAAAACATGAACATAATTATTTGTAAGTGGCACTTTGATTTCATAATTTTGTTTGAAAGAGGCTTAAGGTGTTTCGGTAAATTATTCACTTAAGTCTGGTTGTGGAGTTTGTTTGCAGCTTTTAAAGTTAAATTAAACAAGATAGCTTTAAAACATATTACATTTCATGCCTGTTTTTTATCCCCCATAATGACCTAGTTAGGATCTAAATAGAATACAGATGAACATCATGTCATTTGTCTATTTAAGTAGGTAGATCCGTTTATTTTTTGCAGAAATAAAATATTTAGTATATTTAATGATGAAATATACACCAATGCATATCGTACAATAGTAAAAATTCTTATATAAATAAAATGTTACCTTTCCTAAAATAGTTAAGTTTTAAAATCCTTCTCTAAATTAAGGGTCTGATGAAACATTTAATTACATGTCAATTTAAACATTTAGGAATATTTTGAACAATGTGAAAATAATTTTTTGTAGTGCTTTATTTTAACAATAAAAAGAATTACATTTGGAATATTTACAGTTTTTTCAATTTGTGAAATTGAAACATTCTTAACAAGGCTCTGTGCATTCTATGAGAATGATCAAAAACAGATTGTGAAGGTGCATTGTGAGGCTGTTGGCCTCTGTTTGTCTCTCCTGCACATTTCCCTCAGTGTTAAATAAGCAGCAGAAAGCTCTGTGCATGTCCGTGCTCAATGCCAGCATACACTTGCAGTCTGGACTGACCTTACCAAATTGCAGTAGTCTGGCTGTGTGCCGGAGGTCCTGGATGGCAGGCTTGTGGGACTCTGACGGGATGCAGGCAGCAGGCGACTGGGGAACAAAGCGCACGATTATTGGACACAGGAAAGCCCGTCCTGCCCGGTCTGATTTATTACTATGGACATCCCCTGCACCAGACCTCACTCTCTCTGGAAGGCTATTTCACCAGCTCAGCCTGTCGCACCATACTGCACACTGCACACACACACACTGCACACTGCACAAACACACACTGCACACACACACACACACACACACACACACACACACACACACACACACACTGCACAAACACACACATACACACACTGCACACACACACACACACACACTGCACAAACTCACACACACACACACACACACACACTGCACAAACTCATACACACACAAACACTGCACAAACTCATACACACATAACACATTGCACAAACTCACACACACACACACACACACACACACTGCACAAACTCATACACACACAAACACTGCACAAACTCATACACACATAACACATTGCACAAACTCATACACACACTGCACAACCCCCCCCCCCCCCCCACACACACACACACAGCACACTGCACAAACTCACACACACGATACACAAACACACACACTGCACAAATTTTCTCTCTCTCTCACACACACACACACACACACACACACTGCACGCTGTACAAGCTCACACAAACAGCACACTGCAGAAACTCATACACACACTCACACACGCTGCAAAAAAAACTCTCTCTCTCTTTCTCTCTCACACACACACTGCACACTGTACAAACACACACAATGCAGAGCATTATTATAGCATTTTTAAATAAATAAAACTCAAAGCTCCTGCACATTCTACATTCCTCTTCAGGCACTGAAACACGCTAAACATGCAGATTTCTTACTGTTGCCTAGAGTTTTTTTCAGCAGCACTTGTTGAATTACATTTTAATGATGTGCTAGGTTATTTTAATCTGCGTGTTATCCTCGCATGTTGACATACAGCAATATGAGATATCTGGTGTGTAAGTAGGTGCCGTGTTGTATTACAAGTGTGTAAGCAATATTACAATAATAAATGTCAGCTCTTTGATATTAATTGTCGTCGCCTGCTGCAAATTGTTTACGGATGTGGGGAGTGGTAGGGGTCTGACAAGCGAGCGAAAGAAAGGACAGACAGGGGGATAGGGGAAGTGAAGTGCACCGCAGGGACGGACCATTTGCTTTCACAAGGCGACGGCACAAGTATACATGGAAATTGTAGCGGGGCTGACCTGTCAATCAAGGTCATCCTTGTCACAGACAGTTTATACGAAGACTAGGGCAGAGGACCTCCAACAGCTTAGGTAGTGATGACAACACTATAATAACCACAAATAATAAAATGGTCCTTTCATAAAGTGTGTTTTGTTTTAAAAAATACTTATCATTTCTTGTGCAGTAGTATACGGTCAGAGAATTAAATTCATTCTACAAGTGAATTTCCCCACTTCACTGAAAAGCACTTTGAGATTGTGAAAAGAACTGTTTAACTGCAATCTATTTGTTACGATCCTGATACGGGACGAACCCAAGTGCAACGACCAGGAGACAGATTACAGAAAGTGGAACTTTATTTAAGCGTTGGGGTGGTCCCAAAGCTGTACAAGGGAGCAAAAACAGGTTAGTTAATTAACATAGGATGGAGTCCAACTAAGGACTGCTCCAAGCCGGAGCTGGACTGGAAAACACGGAACTTGTTCCAAGCCGGAACTGGACTTGAACGGAGGTGTCTAAAACACCGGAACTGGACTGGAACTGGACTGGAACTGGACTGGAAACTGGATCGGAACTGGACTGGAAACTGGACCGGGAGGTCCACTCAGGAAACGGGAACGGCACGGAACTTGTTCCAAGCCGGAACTGGACTTGAACGGAGGTGTATAAAACACCGGAACTGGACTGGAACTGGACTGGAAACTGGACCGGGAGGTCCACTCAGGAACACAGGGGACGGCACGGAACTTGTTCCAAGCCGGAACTGGACTTGAACGGAGGTGTCTAAAACACCGGAACTGGACTGGAACTGGACTTGGGACTGGACTGGAACTGGACTGGAAACTGGATCGGAACTGGACTGGAACTGGACTGGAAACTGGACCGGGAGGTCCACTCAGGAAACGGGAACGGCACGGAATTATTCCAAGCCGGAACTGGGTTTTAATGGAGGTGTATGAGACACCTGAACAGGACAAGACCTGGGCTGGAGCTGGGCAGGAACTGGATGGGTAGCTTGAGTAACCGGGTAGAAAGCAGAGGTTAATGGCAGGGTATTGTGACAGGACTGTAGCTGGTGATTGCACCGCCGAGTTGGAAGGTGCGGCGTGGCTCGGGCAATACTGGCGTAAGCCGGCTGGCATGCAGAGGTCCTGGTACCGCAACACGAGTACGGGAGGTACGTAACAAGGGGAGGACAAACACAGCTGCGGGGAGACTGGAACTGCGGCGTCTGGAGGTTTGAAGGGAGACAGGTAAATGCATGCAGCAGCGAAAGATTAGCAGAGATAGCTACCAGTCAGGAAACCAGGCGAACAGGTATGAGGCAGCAGGCTCACAATCACTGGACCAGAAGCGAGACACGAAACAAACACGGTAGGTTAGTTAACGAACTGGCCCCGAATAGCAGCCAGCCAGGGGTTTAAATGGTGCAGGAAGTGAAGGAGAAAATGAGAAACAGGTGTGATGTTAAATCAGGAGTGATTGCCGAAGCACAGCAGTGAGGAATGTGAGTAACGAGAGGGGAGAGTGATAGGCGGAAGCTAAAGTGGAAAATGAACCCAAAAGTACCCGAGGGAAACGCCCAGTCCACAGCCAGAGGGAAAACACGGACAAGGGATCCAACATGACACGGAAGGAAACAAGGAAAACATGGAAAACGGACAGGACGGGAACGGAACGTTACAGTACCCCCCCCCTCAATGTACGCCACCTGGCGTACCCGGAGGCCTGGTCTTGTCAGGGAACAGCTCGTGGAAGTCTTGGATTAATGAATGGTCCAAGATCAGGCTCTTGTGGAGCCACGACCTCTCCTCAGGACCGTACCCCTCCCAGTCGACGAGGTATTGGAAACCCCGGCCCTTGCGGCGGATATCGATGACACGGTTCACCGTGTAGGCCGGGGCATTGTCAACAACTCGGACGGGAGGTGGAGGGATGGTAGGGGTACTGAGGGGGCTGGAGGAGACAGGCTTCACTTGGGACACATGAAACACAGGGTAAACTTTGAGGGAGGCGGGGAGGGAAAGTTTAACAGACACTGGGTTAACTAGGCGAATGATGGGGAAGGGACCAATAAAACGGGGCTGGAGTTTTCTGGATGAGGAGGGAAGGGAGATGTTAGCAGTGGAGAGCCAGACCTGCTGACCGGCCCTATACCGTGGGGCTGCGGTCCTGTGAAGGTCCGCCAGACGTTGGGAGCGGGAATTGGCGTGAAGGAGTGCGGTGCGTGTGAGTCTCCAAATGTGTTTACAACGAAGGACATGGGCCCTAACAGAGGGGACAGCTATCTCGGCCTCCTGGGTCGACAGAAGAGGGGGTTGATAGCCTAAAGCACACTCAAACGGGGATAGGCCAGTAGAGGCACTCTTAAGGGAGTTATGTGCGTACTCGACCCAGGGGAGAAAACGGCTCCAAGAGGCGGGATTGCGCACTGTAACGCACCGCAGGGCGGCCCCCAGGTCCTGGTTCGCCCTCTCTGCCTGACCATTAGACTGGGGATGGAAACCCGAGGAGAGACTAGGTGAGGCACCCAGGGCTGCACAGAACGCCCTCCAAACCCGGGAGGAGAACTGGGGCCCACGGTCTGACACGATGTCAGAGGGGATCCCGTGCAGCCTGACCACGTGTAGCACCAAGAGCTCAGCGGTTTCAAGGGCGGACGGGAGCTTGGGGAGGGGAACAAAGTGAACCGCCTTGGAGAACCGGTCCACTATTGTCAGGATAACGGTGTTCCCTTCTGACAACGGCAGACCGGTGACAAAGTCCACGCCAATGTGACTCCAAGGACGGCCAGGGACGGGGAGGGAAAGGAGAAGACCGGAGGGAGGCTGGTGGGAAGCCTTGCTCCTGGCGCACACCGAGCAGGCCAGGACGAAGGCACGGGTATCCCCCTTAAGGGTAGGCCACCAGAAACTCCTCCTGACGAGGGCGATGGTTCTGGCGACACCTGGGTGACATGCCAGGCACGAGGCGTGAACCCATTCGAGGACCTGGGAGCGGACGGAATCGGGGACAAAAAGACAGGAGTTAGGGTTATTGCGGGGGTCCGGTTGGGAAGTCTGGGCGGCCTTCACAATGCCCTCAATCTCCCAGGAAACCGCAGCCACCACACAGGAGGCCGGCAAAATGGGCTCCGGATCAGCAGGACTGGAGGGAGGGGAAAAAATGCGGGATAGGGCATCTGCTTTAACATTGCGGGAACCAGGGCGGAAAGAAACAGAGAAATTAAAACGTGCAAAAAACAACGACCATCTAGCCTGACGAGCATTAAGCCTCTTGGCAGATCTTAAGTAGATGAGGTTTTGATGGTCGGTAAAAACAAGAAAGGGGATACCTGCCCCCTCCAGCCAGTGGCGCCACTCCTCAAGAGCCAGTTTTATCGCCAGCAGTTCCCGATCCCCGACATCATAGTTCCTCTCGGCGGAGGACAGTCTCCGGGAGAAGAATGCGCAGGGATGGAGCTTGCTATCGGAGGCGGATCGTTGAGACAGAATGGCCCCCACGCCTGTGTCGGAGGCATCCACCTCAACGACAAACTGCCGGGAAGTGTCTGGATGAAGGAGGATAGGTGCTGAGGAAAACCGAGCCTTGAGTAGATCGAAAGCTCGCTGGGCATCGGAATTCCAACAGTAAGGCAGGGCAACGGAAGTGAGTTTAGTCAGGGGAGCAGCAATGGAACTGTAATTACGAATAAAGCGGCGGTAGAAATTTGCAAACCCCAGGAACTGCTGAAGGTGCTTGCGGGAGGTGGGTTGGGGCCATTCTGTCACCGCCTTGATCTTCACAGGGTCCGCCCGGATACTGCCCTCCTCGATGATGAAGCCGAGGAACGGGACAGTGGAAACATGGAAGGAACATTTCTCAGCCTTGACAAAAAGCTGATTCTCCAACAGCCGCTGGAGAACCTCTCGAACGTGAAGGACATGCTCCTGCGGGGATTGAGAAAAAATTAAAATATCGTCAATATAAACAAAAACGCTCCTCCCTAGGAGGTCCCGCAGGACGTCGTTCACCATGCTTTGGAAGACTGCTGGGGCGTTAGTAAGGCCGAAAGGGACCACCAGGTATTCGTAGTGGCCCAACGGGGTATTGAAAGCAGTCTTCCACTCGTCCCCCTCACGGATACGCACTAAGTGATACGCATTCCGGAGGTCGAGCTTGGTGAACGTCACAGCTGGAGAGAGGGCTTCAAAGGCGGTGTTAATGAGGGGAAGAGGGTACTTGTTACGGATGGTGACCTGGTTGAGGCCCCGGTAGTCGATGCAGGGTCGCAGGGAGCCATCCTTCTTCCCAACGAAGAAGAACCCTGCACCGACTGGGGATGAAGAGGGACGGATAATACCCGAAGCGAGGGAGTCGTGGATGTATTCCTCCATGGCTAGTTTCTCCGGTCCAGACAGACTGTAGAGGCGTCCCGATGGCAGTTTAGCTCCAGCCAGTAGGTCAATGGCGCAGTCATACGGCCTGTGAGGAGGTAAGGACAGAGCACGTGATTTAGAGAATACTTGCGCGAGGTCGTGATACTCGCTGGGAACATTAGTCAAATCCGGTATAGGTTGCATGGAACAGGGTTTACTGGACCCCGGAGGGGGTAGTGCAGAACGGAGACAGCTGGCTAGACAGTGGGCACTCCACGCCAGGATGCGACCGGCTTTCCAGTCAATATGGGGGTTGTGGAGGCGGAGCCAGGTCTGACCTAACACAAGAGCAGATTGTTGGGAGTTAATCAGTAATAGCTGAATGGACTCCCGATGATTGCCAGATAATATTAATTGGATAGGAACGGTGGAGTGGGTAACTAACCCCAAACTCCTACCGTCCAGAGCTAGAGCAGAAATGGGTGAGGTGAGACGTTCCGTGGGAATGCCGGCCCTCCTGGCGAAGGTGATATCCATGAAGCTGGCGTCAGCTCCGGAATCAATTAGGGCCGAAGATGATAAGGTCTTGTCCCTCCAAAGGAGAGTAGCCTTGAACATGAGGCGGTCCTGGGCTGCATGGTTGGGGACGATGGGGCTCGTCAGTACGCCCAGTCTTACTGGCGAGCCCCTTCTTTTGGGCGAATGGGACAGGAGGCGATCTGATGGCCAGGCTTGCCGCAATAGAAACAGGATCTGGTGCGCTGACGGCGCTGACGCTCCTCGGGATTGACCGCAACCCTGCCCAGTTGCATGGGCTCTTCCTCGGACCCGCCCGTAGGCGCCCGAGATCCAGTGATGGAGTGTGAATGAACATTAGAGAAGACGGAGGGCGAATGACGCCCGGAACTTCCTCCCCGCTCCCGGGCCCGGATGCGGAGACGATTATCAATGGCTATAGCGAGGCTGATGAGGCTATTTAGGGAGTTGGACTCCTCCCGAGTGGCAAGCTGGTCCTTGAGTTCCTCGCTGAGAGCTTGGCGGAAAGCCCCCTGGAGGGAGGCGTCATTCCATCCTGACTCCGCGGCGAGGGTACGAAACTGAATGGCCATTTCTGCGACACTGCGGTTGCCTTGGCGAACTTGAAGCAGACGCTGGGTAGCGTCACGCCCACAGGTCGGGTGTTCAAACACACGTCGCATCTCTGCCGTAAAGGCTGCGAAGTTGCTGCATAACGGAGCCTGGCTGTCCCAGATGGATGTAGCCCACTCCAGGGCGCTCCCTCCCAGGCTGCTCATAATGAACGCGATCTTGCTGGAGTCAGAGGCGAAGGAGGAGGGCTGCATACGAAACACTATGTCACATTTAAGTAGAAATTCACGACATCTCCCCAACCCCCCGCGATATAACTCGGGGTGTTGTACACGGGGCTCACGGCTAGAAGTGGGAGCCGGTGCCTCCGGATGGGGTTCGGGAGAGGAAGGAGTAGGGTTGGCTGGAATCCGTAGTAGCGGTTGGTGGAGCGAAAGTTGGGATACTTGCTCCGTGATGCCCCTAACTACTTCCAGCACATCATCCAAACGACGACCCTGTTGGTCGCTGATCGCAGTTTGGCAGGAGAAGGCGTGGCGAATCTGTTCCAGATCGGCTGGGTCCATATTGTTGGCCAGTTCGTTCTGTTACGATCCTGATACGGGACGAACCCAAGTGCAACGACCAGGAGACAGATTACAGAAAGTGGAACTTTATTTAAGCGTTGGGGTGGTCCCAAAGCTGTACAAGGGAGCAAAAACAGGTTAGTTAATTAACATAGGATGGAGTCCAACTAAGGACTGCTCCAAGCCGGAGCTGGACTGGAAAACACGGAACTTGTTCCAAGCCGGAACTGGACTTGAACGGAGGTGTCTAAAACACCGGAACTGGACTGGAACTGGACTGGAACTGGACTGGAAACTGGATCGGAACTGGACTGGAAACTGGACCGGGAGGTCCACTCAGGAAACGGGAACGGCACGGAACTTGTTCCAAGCCGGAACTGGACTTGAACGGAGGTGTATAAAACACCGGAACTGGACTGGAACTGGACTGGAAACTGGACCGGGAGGTCCACTCAGGAACACAGGGGACGGCACGGAACTTGTTCCAAGCCGGAACTGGACTTGAACGGAGGTGTCTAAAACACCGGAACTGGACTGGAACTGGACTTGGGACTGGACTGGAACTGGACTGGAAACTGGATCGGAACTGGACTGGAACTGGACTGGAAACTGGACCGGGAGGTCCACTCAGGAAACGGGAACGGCACGGAATTATTCCAAGCCGGAACTGGGTTTTAATGGAGGTGTATGAGACACCTGAACAGGACAAGACCTGGGCTGGAGCTGGGCAGGAACTGGATGGGTAGCTTGAGTAACCGGGTAGAAAGCAGAGGTTAATGGCAGGGTATTGTGACAGGACTGTAGCTGGTGATTGCACCGCCGAGTTGGAAGGTGCGGCGTGGCTCGGGCAATACTGGCGTAAGCCGGCTGGCATGCAGAGGTCCTGGTACCGCAACACGAGTACGGGAGGTACGTAACAAGGGGAGGACAAACACAGCTGCGGGGAGACTGGAACTGCGGCGTCTGGAGGTTTGAAGGGAGACAGGTAAATGCATGCAGCAGCGAAAGATTAGCAGAGATAGCTACCAGTCAGGAAACCAGGCGAACAGGTATGAGGCAGCAGGCTCACAATCACTGGACCAGAAGCGAGACACGAAACAAACACGGTAGGTTAGTTAACGAACTGGCCCCGAATAGCAGCCAGCCAGGGGTTTAAATGGTGCAGGAAGTGAAGGAGAAAATGAGAAACAGGTGTGATGTTAAATCAGGAGTGATTGCCGAAGCACAGCAGTGAGGAATGTGAGTAACGAGAGGGGAGAGTGATAGGCGGAAGCTAAAGTGGAAAATGAACCCAAAAGTACCCGAGGGAAACGCCCAGTCCACAGCCAGAGGGAAAACACGGACAAGGGATCCAACATGACACGGAAGGAAACAAGGAAAACATGGAAAACGGACAGGACGGGAACGGAACGTTACACTATTACTGTTATTATTATTATTATTATTGGTATTATTATTGTTTTTGTTGTTGTTGATATAACAACACATTTCTTTAAACCTGCTTTCATGAGTTTGCATTTAGAGATCACGGATGGACAGTGTGAATTTTACACTAAAACTGTTACTTTCCAGTTAAATAATTTAAATATACTGAGCTCAGCTGATTTAAATATACATTTATTATCATAAGCTGTAAATGCATCATATACAGAGGAAAATGGGTGTGCAAATTGCATATTAAATATTCACAAAAAACATGAACATCTACGTAAGGATTTACACAACTGATTGTCACGCGCAGTCATTACACGAAGGTCCATGTTACTAAGATATATGATATAGGCTTGGCCTGCAGTGTTGGACACTGCAAGAAGGCTGCGAGTTTCAGTCCTGGATTGGGCACAGCACAGTATACATTGGTAGGTAACCTATATGGCCTCAGTGAAACATGCAGTTGTTGCCAGTAAATTGGTAATGTAATGCCAAATCTAATCATGCGGTTACACCCCGGATAAAGACCCGTAATGGGGGAATAAATGTGGTGATGTAAGACTACGGAAATGAATGTAGATGAAATGTAGGACTATAGCATGTCTCATAGGTTTTGGCCGATGAGCAGTAATGGAGGGGAAGGTTAGCGTAGACGACCGCATGCGGGTCGCATTGCATATCCTGTTAACGACCTTCAATGGCCTCAGGAGCACTGCAGGTTTTCAGAGGGCATTTGTGCGTTCAGCGGTTAATTAAGGTCGGCAAAAAGTTTGAATAAGTATCTGCTGGGTTTTATTTCCGACATTTAAACAAATTAGCATCTGGTATTCCCGCGCTGCGTCGAATTTACGTTACTTTGCACGTGCAATTAAAAAAAAAAGAGGCAATTGCTTTCTCTCTCCCCGTCTCCCGCTCTTTTAATCTTCACTCCTTGCCCCCGCCCCCGTAGTAAAATGGTGCCAGCCCGACACGTTAACGGCGAGGCGGTGTAACCGAATCCTGGCCCTCAGACGTACAGTAAAGGGAGGTACGGCTCTCTGCGTTTAGGGGAGGGAGCATCAAAAACACCGGAGCATGATAAGGACTTAAAGAGAGACTTTGATTTTTTTTTTAACGACGCCCATGAAAGGGCGTGAGACGAAGGATACAGTGTCTATAAAGCTCTAATGGAGTATCAATGAAGAAGCAAAGCGGCTCAGAGCTCCTTTTACAGCGCCCGTGCTGGAGATGTTCTTTCTCGTTTTAAAACTGCGAGGTTGGGAAAGTGAAACAGCCAGGATTTTTTGCCCTCTAATTGCAGCCCCCCCCCCCCAATACAGTAAGAGAGAGTGGCGGTAGATAGCACAGTAAATACACTGGTTATTTGTAAACCATCGCCCCCTGTTGTAGTCTACTGGAGGACACACACAAACTGAATTAGTCCTCCCCCGCAAACAAGTTAGGTTCGTGTGTGTGTGTGTGTGTGTGTGTGTGTGTGTGTATGGACCACCATTGCGGTGACATGATTTCACCAGTGGCTTCGCCATAAATGATGTAACATCCTTGGAAGACAGCGCAAAACCTTCAGCAATACTGTCTAAGAATCACAGCTCTCCGTATTATAATTCTACCACTGTCAATATATTTGAACCGTGAGGCGAGATGGCCCATTTGTCTCTGACCATGAAGTTTGGGGTCTGTTAGCCCCAGTTTGGGTGTTAATCTTTCCCTGTAGCCGTACAGTAATTTGGCCCGGACTTCTGAGGGCAGCACACAATCGTTTGTTTGATCTCAGAAGAACAGACATATAACACCATTTACTGTGTTTATAGAGTATCTATTATACCCTTATTTCTGACATTGAAAAACACCAGCGAGGCGCTGAAAGACAGGACCACTCCTCCTGGCAGCCTTGTGAAACTTTCTACAGACCCCTATATTTTTCCTTCATTATTTTTGTTTATTTTCAATGTGTATACTGGAGACCATTTTGATTTACCAGGTATTCTATACTAGCCAATCAAATAGGTTTGGAAATTTCCGGGTATTTGCGTTTCCTTCAGAGTGCAAAACCGCAATCGGCTCGGTTTGTTTTTTCACATTTAATGTGTGAGCTGATGAACAGATGCCAATTTCACTGAATAATCTACCCTTTGAGTGGTTTTTATTTTTTTTAAAATAAGGACAGCTCTAATTTTGGGTATACAAAAAAATAGCCTGGAACTTTTTTCCAAACTTTTAAAAAAAAAATTTTTTTTACAGACATTGCATGACAAATGAAATGATATTTTGAATACCCGACAAGCCATCCATCAAAAGCAGAAAAATTGGTTTTCTTGTGTTTACAGAAAATATATCTAAACTTCTCCTGACCTGAAATGTGTATATACAAAGTTTACATTATGAACATTTTATATGTCATCAAAACCGACTTTTGCTCCGGGGGTATAAATTGGTTCCATTTGCTCCCACTGCAAGCCGACAGATGCCTGCATGTGGGCCCTATGAAAAAAGAGAAGGAGCGAGGAGAAAGAGAAGGAGAGGAATCAGCGCGAGGAGGTCAGCTGAGAGTGAACAGCACATCGTTGATTGGGCGAGGAGTCGCATGCCGCTCCTCAATTAGCGCCCCGCCCACTCTGCTGGAGGCGCCTGTCAATCAAGTGACCAACGGACCGCGTCAGACTGCCGTCTCATCTACCCGGCGCTGCGCGGAAACCGGAGATCCCCCTGACCCTTGGGCCTGGCGGTAATCACGGCGACGGACACCCCTGCGGGGGTTAAGCATGGTGGTGCGGTGCAGTGTGGCACATAAGAGCTGGGTTGCAGGATTAAGGCCTGTACGTGGCACCGCTGTTCCTGTGCTGTTCTTGATTTGCCCATATCCAGCTGTACAGCACTGAACACCGAGTCAGAAAATAATGTAAAATATCTAAAAACATGATTCATAACCTAAAATAGGATTAATGACTCATTATAATTATGGTATATTATATTCAATTAAAAGCATACTCCCACAAATATTTTGGCCCAGCGTTTCGGTGAAGAGACTAAATGAACGCCGTGATTGGGCAGTTTGAAGACTGCACACAGCACTTTACATCTTCTGTACAAGCGGAAGATCCCTCCCGTGCCAGGACCGCACCGGTGAGGAAAATGTGAGCGAGCGCATGAATTAACGTCTTAAATTAGACGAGAGATGGAAGCAGCACTAACTGCTAGGGCTTTCATACAGGAGAAACCCAGACTAACGCGTGAGCGTGAGACCCTATACTGTGGGATTAAAGTCAATTACCACTCAATCCTGCCAGGAGCATGGGCGCGAGGCTGTGTGTGTGTGTGTGTGTGTGTGTGTGTGTGTGTGTGTGTGTGTGTGTTCCAGGGGGTGTCCAGCTGCGAAAACCTGTTCTCATCTCACTGCTACTCCAAGAATGTCAACGAATGAGCACAAAGGCCTAAAAGCATCAAAAGTGCCTTGAAGTAATTAAAATTAATTCAGACATCCTGCATATTAGGAGAAAGGAATTCTATGTGTGTGTGTGTGTGTGTGTGTGTGTGTGTGTGTGTGTGTGTGAGAGCGTGTGTGTATATGTGTGAGCACACACTTAAATGTATTTTTGCATGCGTGCATGCATCCATGCCACTATAAGGGCTGAGAGAAAGCAGATGTAAAGCAGGGTGCTAAAGGACAGTCTTGTTGATAATCAACCTGCTATTAGAGAAATATGCACTTGTGTTCCTGAGGGATGGAAAGAATTACATTAGTCCATCTCTTTAGAGGATGTGTGGTAGCCACACTTACCCAGAACACCCTGAGAGAGAGAGAGAGAGAGAGAGAGAGAGAGAGAGAGAGAGAGAGAGAGAGAGAGAGAAAAAACCCTGTCACTTATAGGAATGGATGTAACAAATGAGTTCACACTGTTTATCGAGTCATACATCAGAATTTCTCCACTTATCCTTTTTCATCCAAACTATCGGGTGCTTTTCCAGAGCGAAGCACAGCCACAAATGTGTCTCTGTTTGACCCGGCAGCTCAGGAGGTCCCGTAAACACAGCGGCCCAAGTGATGCTCCGCTTTATTCGATTTCTGCCCAGGGAAGAAGGGCTGGGAGTTCTCTTTCTTTCTTTTTTTTTCACAAACAAATGGAAATGAAGTCTTGAGGATAAGGTAATAACCACTCTCAGCTTTCAGGGTGGGGGGGGGTGGGGGGCTAAGCTTGACTGGGAGCCAAAGTCTAGAGCGCAGTGCCGTCCGCAGGCCGGGCCCACGTGAGACAGCTGCAACTTCTCATGGCTCCAAGTCAGCGAATTTCCATCCGCCCCGCTGCCAGAGACCACAAAATGGTTTCAAACAACGACTCACTTCATGATTTCTTTTTTTTTTTGTGTGTCTCAGGAAAAAAAAAAAAAAAAAAACTAGCCGAAATGCGTCTTGACACTGCTGAGTGAGCAGTGTGCATTAGGTTAGCAGATTAATGAAAACGTTTCGCTGGCAGAAGATTTTGATTGCCCTGCGCGCGCGCGCGCAGAAATTGCTTGCAGATTGGGGCGGAGGACGGCGTGTTTCGTCTCAAAACGCCCCCCTCCCCCCCACCCATACATTAGCACTTGTCAGGGCGACCATTAGGCCGAGCTAGTGCAGAAATTTAATTACAAAACCATTTATTTTATTGAAAGGAAAATAAACCTGGGCCACCTCAGAATGCATTAGGTGGGATCGCAACAAGCTCTGTTGATAACACCCAGGGTTCGGCGGGGGCCCGCGGAAGAAATAACGTTTCTTTCATGTGTGGCGAGGGCTCTCTATTAGAACCAGCTGCCCATAAGTCATTCTTTATTTAAGTTCAATTAAAAGAACAACTGATTTAATGAAGGGGCTATTTATATGCCAGGGTTACTCATCCGCGCTGCTCGCTGACGAGAGACCTGTCTCAATAAACCCGCCGGTTTACACAGACGGCTTGTAAAAACAAGTGGGGCTGATGGAATGGTAACGAGGAGAAAGGACTACAGAGGGCCTTTGTCGCGTGTGCGCCGCCTGCCACAAAGGCAGAGAGAAGTGGGGGAAATAAATGGACGTTTTCCTCGGGGTGGGAGGGGTGGCGGGGCGGGGCGGGGGCGGCGTCAGGCTGATTAAAAGAGAACTGTAAAATGACGAGTTTCTGATGCGGAGAGGGGTGCGAGACCCACGTTCCGTTCCGGCCGACGAGGAGAGTCGGGAGCGAGGCCCCGGAACGCGCTGGCATAAGCCGGGCCGCGGAAAACCCACTCCGGGTGGGCGTGAACGAGACCCAAACCGACGACGACCAAAAACCCCTGGGAGAGTTCCGCTGTAGGCGACCGTCGCAACCTGAACGCTAAGTGCTAAGGCTAAGCCTTCTTTATCCGTTCCGTTTTAAGCGTTTGTTACCCTTTCGACTTTTCACACATGGAAGCGTGGGTTTTTGTAAGTGCTCCAGCATTGTTAAAATGATGTATGTGTCTTTTTTTCTGGTACAGCTGTAAAAATCTACTGTAGCGCTGGAAGGTTATTTGAAGTCTGGGACTGTGCACCAGTAAAGGGACTCTCTCTGCTTACCCCCGGCTGTATAAATGACAGCTAGTGAAACTGGATACTGCGCTCTAATAAAAAGCACAACGCAGATATCTGCGCCGCCCGCTCTGTTAATCAAATTCGCCGTAATTGTCATCCACGGCTTTAAAGATACAGAGGGGAAATAGTAACTTGACCTCTGACCTCTGACCCGGGTCGTCTGAGAGCTGTGTACATTTATCCTTGGCTGCACATTAATGTCGGGCGGCGTTGGGGGAGATGTCCATCCCCCAGCCTCTAGCCTGTCTATCTTTGCTGTCTCTCCCCCGTAGCCCTTAGATCTTCAAAGTCAGACTGAGGTACAAATCACGTATACATGAGCTCATAAAAGCTGGAACAGGGGACATCAACATGGATTTTTAATGCCTGCCTGTGTGCCATTCACAAATCCCTCAGTGGCATTTAAAGAGTCCCTCCCCTGCCTCGCACACAAGCTTGGGTTTCCTCACTGCACCAGGATGGGTCTCTGTGAGAGGAACCACCGAACCCGCCTGCATCTGAAACTCCCGCTATCCTCCCGTGGTCTCCTCAGGACCAAGCAGTTTGAGCCGGAAAAAGTGTCCCTGCATGTCCAATGTTTTAAAAAAATTTTTTTAAAATTTGTATTAAATCACCACAGTTTTGGACAGACAATTTAGAAATTAAAATAGCATTGAAAGAAAAAGGAGACAACAATACCTTTCGCTGTTATGGATTTTCAGTGCACTTTTTCCCCAGTTATATTACTTTTCCCGTTATAGACATAAACACCAATGAACATTTTCCGTTGTTACCGTAGCTGAAACTCAAGGAGCGAAGCTCACTGTGATAAACGCAATTTACCACGAAGATTAGCACACAGGTGATTGACGCTGAAGCAGCTTGTACCAACAATCACAAGCCCCTTCAACGGTGACATTTGTAAAGACAAGTGTTTTCAACACCATCCAAAGGACAATTCCTCTTCTAAATGCACCCCCCCCCCCCCCTCCTTCCAACCGGTTAGATTTCCCGCGGTAGATCGAAAGCGCTGATGGAGACGTGTAGCACCTCGCCCCCTTTCCCATATTGACCCCGGCCAACCATGAACTATTCGGCCACTCTGTCTGTCCGTCTCCTCTAACTCAGCTAGGGAAAGGAAAATGTTTTGAGGGAGAGTTGAGACGGAGAAAAACATGAAATGATACTGCGCAATGAAAGGCTGACAGGCCCGGGAAAAACAGGACGATCGTTTGGACTGAACCCCCTCTAGTGGAAGGCAAATAGCCAGGCCAGAAGAATGGGAAAAAAATTTTCAGGGCTTATTTCTTGACAGGTCGTCATTTCAGCACTGAAACAAGGCCGTTACATTTACAAGTAAAATGTACAGCGAACTTCAACGAACGCTATGAAGAGGACAGGCAATAAAGCTGTGGAATATGCCATTTTTGAAACTTACAGCTTGCGTTCCACTGCAACCCCTGTACATTATTTTACTGATATTTCTTGTGATGTCTTCTACCTGGTTATGTTTTACCCAGGTTAGGATGCCCAGTCTTAAGTGTAGGCCCATCTATCTTTTCGGCAGCATCCGGGTGCACGCTACCAGAAATGCATGCCGAAATGCACGCAGCAATGCATCCATTCACCTGCGCAGTCACTGCAGTCACGCAGCTGCTGCTCACACAGGGCAGGCTGCAGGTGTCCCGTTGACCAGAGGAGGCGTTATTTCAAATCGCCCATGCACAATTTCACACTGTGGGGCACATCACTACATTGAGAGCTACTGCTAGCTGGATGCACCGGGCTGGGAGCACTTAGTACAGTGAAACATTAAAGCAAACAAACAACTCCTCTGACACTAAAATAAACATGGTACGTTGATGGAAATAGATTCACACACACACACACACACACACACAAGCAAGTTATTGTATCACTACCATTTAGACTCCATGTAAGTTAAACTGGACCCACTACGTGGAGGGAAGACTATTTGTCAAAATGAACTGCTCTCAACCTCAGGTATCGATTGGAGTCTTCTATTTTTTATGTTTGTTCAGTGCTCAATGTGAAATGACCATCACACAAAATTCGAATAAACTCATTAATTTAAAGTTAAAGGTTGCCCATTCTATATACTGAATTTTTTTTCTTTTCAAAATATAAAAAGTGTCTCAATATAGATCAGTGCTAGAAAATGAGCCCCCCCCCAGCTGACACCTCCTTCACAGAGCCTACCACTCCACGGAACAACAGCTGCTGCCCGACCCGACCCTCCGTCCTAATTCAGGTCGGCGCGTTTAACTCCACAAATATGAGAGCAATCTGAGGAATGACCTGGGAAGTGGGGGAGGGGGGTATCTGAAATGGGGGGAATCGTAAAGGAAAAATTTTATGTGATTTATGTCCAAAAATATATGTAATAGCGTCAATAAATCTTCAGAGTTTGGCAATAGATTGTACCAATTAGTTTAAAAGGAGGGTGATTGCCCACACATTGCCGTGGCTGTGCTGAGCTCAGTTTATGGCCTGGAATGCAGGTGCACATTTTTGCATGAAACACACCATCACTGGCCATTTCAAGATTATGTTCGGAAATCAAATATTTTGTTCCTGACTCTAGTTTGTTTATTTTTCTCGATCTACTGAGATGTCTGTCCATGTGTCTCTCTGTAATGGTTTCCTGTAATGGTTAGGAGAAAATAAACAGACTTTTTCCCATTGTAGTCATATCACTAAAAAAAGATAAAGGAACTTCTCATGATCCCAGTCGCAATTGTGGTATTGAATTTGAGTAATTTGACACAGATACAGGGGCCTTGTGAAAACATGTGCGTGGTTTAACATTTTTCTACGCTCACTCGTTATCTCTCATGGTATTCCTGACAGTATTTTCCCATACGAGTCAGATTTAGTGTGGGTGTAAGTTGGATACAAGGTACTTATCATTGCTTTTCAAATATACTTCACTTCACTATACTTCACTCTGAAATAGACTGTATTTCAACACTATTTCAATATACAGTTTTATTTTCATTTGAGCTTGAGCTTGATTTTGTTCCATTGAGTTTTCAACTGCCATAAGTGGCACTATGAATCTGGGTGGGAAAAGTATCCCATGATTTCTTTCGGCTGACAGTCTCTCCTATATGCTTGAACCACAAAGTTGGATATATATTTATATATGTTACACCTGCACATTTTACTAGCCAGCTTTTCTCAAATATGGGGAGGTGATGTGTTTACTTTGTGCTTTGACCTTTTTGCACATGACACTTTCACTGCAGATATAAATACCGCCAAGGCATTAAATCACAAATGATATTCAGGCAACCTGCCCCCACTCCCCTTGCCATTGGCTGAATTGCGTCACATGGGTCAGAGTCAGGCCAATGGGAGGGGACATCGCGGCCCTGAGATATTTTTAAGCAGGGCTTGTTTGTTGAAAAGTCATCTGCGAGAGTGTTTTGGGAGGACGGGTCAGGTTCCCTGTTGAAACCGGAGCACCGGGCCTGTGCTAATATGTTTGAAAGAGCGGTAATTACGAGGCGATAACGTGCGGTGATTGGGTTCCCCGTTGCCAACGGGAGGGAAGCCCCTGTGCTATTCCCAGTGCTACGGGGGGCAGGGCTGGGGGGATCTGGGTGGGACGGCGGTGGTGGTGGTGTGATATTGTGTTTGCTGAGGACGTGCCAGGGCTGGATGATGCAACAGACATGCAGCGCAGTCACATGCTAAACGCCTTGCCTGCATACTGAACGCCTCTCTTTGCGTGGTGTCTAATAACTGTACAAAACACCTGACACAGATCAGCCATTTTAATAGATGTGAAGGAACATACGAATAGTGCTTGTGTGGGTCCATCTGCTGAAAGTATTTTTTTTCCCTTGTCATTGACGTCACGTGGCGCTGTAATAGCGAAATGTAGTCCAGCTGTCTCTCGTGTTCGTGTTTGTTAATTTGAATGTATTTTGTTGTTTTGGGCTTTTGTCTTTTTCATGCGCTGTGTGTCTGTTATGGGATGGGGAAGCGGGCTGGAGATCGTTCAGGGCACTCCTGCTGCTCCTTTTGATAATATTGACAAATTGTCTATTTGGGATAATTTTGTTTGTGGTCGTCACCATGGAGACGCATTTGCAACATATGCTCGGGAATGTCCACTGGATCTGCAGCTACAAAGTTTACCATTGCTCTTCACCGGAGTTGAAGATGTTGGGACTGATCTAGGACTGCAGGCAATCTTCAAAAGGCCACCACGGAAGTGAAGGAGAAGATAATCTGCTGAAAGCATTTTTGTTGCCTTGTCATTGAGTGTATAAAGTAACAATCATGAAAGCCAGTCTTACACAAGGGGGGACGAGTGGGATGCTGGCTTGTACTTCCCACCCGTGGCCATGTGACCAGGGTCATACGAGACCAGGCAGTATCACATACAGACCCAGAGTGACTCAGGGGCGGGTTGGGGAGGGCAGGGGTGTCTCTTAAGCTTGTATCAGGACATGGTTTGTGGTTTGGCAGGGGGTGGGAGAGTAAAATGACAAGTGGACCAGATTAATTTCCTACCTGTTCATGCTGAAAACCCCCCACCATCAGCTGCCCCCTCCACCTCATCTCAGCTTGGTATAGTCCAGTTCAAGGGGGGCCAGACGTGTCACTGGTGTGAGGAAATCAGAGACGTCTGGCATCAAACCAGCAATTGCAGGCTTCGCCCTGGAAATATATGGAAATACATACTTATTTTTTTAAGGTTTCATATTTACAGTCATTTCCTTTTCATGTTTTCGGATTGCACTCAGAATTTCCAGCCTCGGAATTTCTCAACAAGGTTTCTGCACGGAAAAGAAAAAAAAAATATCATGGAAAAGAAAAACAGGACTCTCTTCTTCTCTCTGCTGTATAAACCAAACTTTGAGTTTCTCTCTCTCTCTCTCTCTCTCTCTCTCTCTCTCTCATTTTTTTCTCTGACACTTTTCCTTTCAGCTAATGTTCCTACTTGGCTGTTTTGAGCGCATGTCAAAGAATGAGACTTGTACATTTCCATTATATATGTAAACGCCTGCAGCACCTGCAGCTCGTTAATGTCGCAAAACGAGTGTTGTTAGAAACACCCACTGTCTCGATCACTGAACAGGTGCCATCTCAGCGAAAACACATTTTCTCAACGCGGCTGAAACGCTGTTGCAGTGTGACAATGTTATTACTTTAAAAATACTGCAAGCGTTGTGTCGGCTGAAATATTACTGTGGGAACCTAAAAATGCATGGTGTTGTAGAGCTTAGGAGAGGAAGAGGAGGAGGACCACGCAGTTATAGCCCCCTTCTTTAAGAGAGCAACCAAGCACTATTGCATTCACCCAAAGGCATGACCTTGTTTCTCTGTTGTGTCTGAAGTTTTGGCCTTCATCCTGTCCATGGTGTTCAGCCAGTACAATGCAATATGTAACACAGCACATTTTCTCAGCTATAGGACATTTCAGAAAGTCATGCCATTATCATGGACATATGATGTCTTGTAAAATAGCTAACAGACCCTCTGGGTCAGAATTTGACCCCCTCTGCACTTCGCAGTCCCATCCGTGCAGTCTGTCACCCAAAACTGCCTCACGTGGACCCGCCCCCCCCCCCCCCCCCCGCTGGGGCCCGGGTCAGGTTTCATCCGCACAGTAATGTGGGCTGGACTGGGCTAAGATCCAGGCCCAGTGGCAGATGCAGAGGTGCGTACCGTATCTGCCCCCATCATGGGTGGGCGCTGATGACCACCCCCCCTCCTCGGGGACAGGGGAAGGTGGGGCAGAATAGCCAGAACAGCGCCCTCTAGCTGCTATTTTTGCTCAGCATGGCCCTCTTCACAGAAACACACTGGAAAGAATGCTGCTATGGCATGGTAATGATGGCAGGGTAATTAAACTCAGGCAGTGTTTTATCACAAGGTGTTTATTCTCACCCTTCAATTATACCAGTGGGTGTCCACTAGCATGGACATCATCCAACGTGTGTGCAACCAGCTGCTGGTAATCTTTATAGCCTGTACAAAGAGATGAAAGCTGTACACAACTCAATGAAAGCTTCTTACTAAAATTGGTCTCTACTCACCCCAAATATACAGTAATATGAGAGTTTATTTCTGCTGTTCTACTTTTTTACAGTTAATATTCTTGTAACATAGAATGCTAACTTGGTTTGTTGTAAAATAGATTGAATGACTCATTAGACTGCATTGGATTTGACAAGGAATTTTGTCAACCCAGCACCCCATTGACATGACAGGGGGAAGATAGCGAGAGAGAAAAATTGGAAAAAGAGAAAGGAAGAAAGAGATTTCTGTCCAGTTTGTGTCAGTTCTCTCTGACGCCCCCCTTTTCCCTCTGGCACCAAAACCACAAACGAGCTTTGAATTGCACCTGACAAAATGGTACACCTTGCTCCCACACATATGGGCCTCCTCCCCCTGTCTGTCACAGGCCTGGGGGACGGGGGACGGGGGGGGGGGGGGGTGATTACTTTCACAGACACACAGACAGCTCTGACTGCAGCTAGGCTATGGTACCAGAACCTGGGGGATTGTGGGGTCGTGAACTGCCTGGTCCCAATGCCTTTTAACCTGACATGCCGCTCACAAAGCCTTTCAATCACGCTTTAATGAATAACATGAACTATCATATTCAATGACTACTAACTTTTCACTGTTTGTTGCAACCACCATCATCATTTTTTAATAGTTACACATAAAGAACCATGGAAACGAATACGATCATATTAGACGCTACATCTTTGCCAATCAGTGGGGAAAGGTCTGTTTCACGGGCTGCAAATCAGAAGGGAACTTGAAATGGATATCAGCACAGAATGGACACGCTATGTCAGTCCTCCAGCTCTCATGTTTGTACTTCACATCAAAGGAAATTTGATAGGACAAAATATGCATGACTACACAGAACTGCCAAGCAAATTGTGCTCTCGTAGTATGTTTGTAACATTTGTAGCGGTGTTATGCTGCTACTACAAATGTTGTACATCATTTGCTGATTGAATTACAGTATATCTGTATGTCAAACAACAATTTCAGCAAACGCCTATGGTAAGAATAACACACAGAGTAAGAATTGTGATGTTTTCTGAAAAGGTAGCTAATATGCTGATACGAAGTACTTGTTGACATATGATTTCTGGAGCATATCTGACAGGTCTGTGTATATTTTGTCTGAATACTGAAACTGTGCTCTAATAAGCATTCTTGGCTCAGATTTGAAGATTTTAGTTAAAGGGTGATTTTCTAAGTAAGATATCACAAAGACATTCTTCTATTTACATGGTCACAAGTGTGGAGAGAAAATGACCTCACGCTGGTCAGGTGTCACTGGAACGAGTTTTCCAGTGTCATAGTGGGGCGGGGAAAGGAAGTGGTCCTAATGTCCTTGGTCTGTACTGTGTCCAAGACAATTTGTTTTGTGTTGAGCCTTATCATGGAGCATCAGACATGCGATAGCCGAGGGGAACAGCTGTGAGGTTCTAATCTAATTTCTTATGACCAATGAGAAATTAGATTAATACAGTGGTTCCCAACCCTGTTCCTGTAGGTTTTCATTTCAACTCTAATTCGGCACAACAGATTCTACTAATGAGCAGCTCAACGAGATCACTAGCTGTTGAATGAGGTGTGCTTTGTTAGGGTTGGAGTGAAAACCTACAGGAAGGTAGATAGCCTATCCAAAAACAGGGTTGGGAACCACCACTGGATTAATATATGAGTATTTAATAATTAGAAAAATTAAATTTGCAGTAATTTCATTCATGAAATTCTATTCAAATGTTGTTTAATTCCGGAAAAGAGGATTTTACTAGCCAGTACGCACCAAAATGTTGACACTGAGAAAGCTAGCTAATAAATATGTTTATGCTCCTCGTTCAGCAGAAAATCTCTGGAATACATGAAGGCAATGAAAAAGGAAATTCATTCATGCAAGATTCCTCTGAGAATTTTTTTTTTTTTTTTTTTTAAACTGGCGAATATGCAAGACCATAATCATTGTTTTGGCGTTCTGCATGGGGATCAACCTTCTGGAACGATTCTCCGGAAGAAGGAGCTGTATTATCTTACCTTTCCAGGAAAAAAAGTAAGAATAAAAAACACGCAACCTAAAACTGTCTGGAAGTTTCTTGGGACAGGGGAAACGGTCGCGTAGGAGAGAGCTGCTGTGTTGTGTCTGAAAAGTAACACAAAGGAAGAAAGTAGGCCCGGACTGGTGGGGAAAGTATCTATTAATTAACCTATGTCTGATTGTCAGGGTGGGCTGGCGTTGAACAGTACAGGACAGGGTTCAAACACTATGGAATTCAGCCTTTATAGTGGTGGGGCTCAGATATACAATTTTGCCTGATCACAAGAAATCTTTCAAAGCAGATTTCAAAACACCAAACTATGAACATGAATCAAACACAAACTGAATCTATCGCTCTGTCTAACTGGTTATCCATATGAAGAATATAACAGCTCCTTGGTGATCCATGGACATGGGCCATGTATTATGACATACTGCTGGGAAGGGACATGTGTGTCAACTTTGAATGAATTATGTAAATGTTAACTGGACAAAGCCCGTGAAAGGAAGAATACTTCATTGTGAAACTGCCGAAGATTAGTTCCCTTCCTCATTTAATTTGTATGTCTTTATATATCAGAGTGTATTTTTACAGTTTCACTCGCGGTGATGCTGAATTCAATATCCGTCTCAAGTCTGCAGCAAATTAAATGAACAGTAGGAGATTACCGAAGCTCAAGCTTCTCAATCAACCACAATGTTGAGCGGTAAAACGCCATCGCTGCCCCCTGTCAGTACAGACAGACATGCTAACAGACATACAGTCAGGTACGATACCTACAGGACCAAAGGTGGGAAAACCTGCACGGGCCGGATAGCCCACAGTTTGAGTGAAGTGGTAGGGGAACGGCGGTAAACAGGCCTGACAGTAGCCGTAGCTCAGACTGTGTGATGACTATTCGCTGCCATTAGGAGTGGCACAGTCACAGAACACAGTGTGCAGGACACACTCCTATATCCCCCACTGATTTATTTCAAAGTTACAGTGCCGGACAGTGCGCTATCCAAGCGGCTCACCTGGTCCTCGCTTAAGACTAGCCAGCCTCTCCAGAGGGCACGTCCGCTCCCTCCAGTAGACTCTCACCACACAGGAACGGTGGATTTGCATTAGCTGTTGGTTACAGTTATCACTTTCACAATTATCCTTGCAGTTCCCTTCAGCGCTAACTTTAACTTGGAGCGGCAGGGCTCCAGCGGTGACTGTTTCCTCTGGGGGATTTTTTCGGTAAGCTGAGACCTCTCTCGCACAAACAGGCCCTTATCGGGCCGATCAGGTATGTATGGGAAAGAGATACAGAGAGACTCAATTGCCCTGAGATAAGGAGGTACACGTTTGCAGTTTGTGCTGTGGGCATATCCTGTTACTAATACTGCACTGCTTTTGTTCCTCTGCTGAGAAGTCATATCCCCCCTAGAGGCAGGAACAGCAACTTCCACCACCCACCTACCACCCCCCCACCTACCCCCCTACACACACGCACGTATGCACGCACACACGCACACACACACACACACACACACACACACACCTACCACCCCCCGCCTCCCCCCCTACACACACACACACACACCCACCCTACCACCCCCCGCCTCCCCCCCTACACACACACACACACACACACACACACACCTACCACCCCCCCGCCTCCCCCCCCTACACACACACACACACACACACACCCACCTACCACCCCCCGCCTCCCCCCCTACACACACACACACACACACACACACACACACACCCCACCTACCACCCCCCGCCCCCCCCCCCCACCCCTCACACACACACACCACCCACCTACCACCACCCACCTACCACCCCCCGCCCTCCCCCCCACACACACACACACCACACGCACACAGCACACACACACACACACACACACACACACACACACACACACACACACACACACACACACACACACTCAAGACCAGACAGTATTCTATATTTATATTTATATGTATTTTAACAAGGAACATATTACAACCATGTGTAACAATTCCAAACAATGCATTAAAATGCCTGAATCCGCATGTTATCCAGACCGGCTCAGCTAAAACCATTCTTCAGCTGTAACTGAAGAGCTTTCAACTCTTTTCTACAGTATAAATGAAAATTTAAAAAGAAATTCATAGGACTTAGAATGGTCTATTAGACAGTGCTGTCAACACGCCAGAGAACTCCGCTTGATATACGTGTCTCAATCTGCACACAGCTGACCCCTGTTAACCCCACCATGTCCTGCCGGGGGTTAAAGGTCACAGGGCATGAAAAGGGGTCATGTGATCGCACAGAACTTGTTGTTTCCCATTCAGGCCTCGCTCCCACCTGTACCCACCTGTCCAAAATGGACGCCTCCCACCTTCTCCACATCACTCACCTGAGCCAAGTGAGCTACAGGACCACACAAGCACACAGTGAGGCCGTGCCCCACTTTAATCTGACCTCAGCAATCACCTGAGCAGGTGGCTCCAGGTGCTATCATTACGACCCGGATCCATTAATAAGCCACAGGGCTGGCAGGCTTCACAATTTGCTCTTGCAAATGATCAAAATAGGTCACCTACTTAATCAGCAGATTTATCAAGCGAGGGCTCGTATGCTACTTACCCATACTGTACATTCTCAAAACCAAAACATTTCAGTCAATATTATGAGGGCTGAGAGAGCTCTATGTGAAGCAGTAGATAACCATCAGCTACTTTCACATCATTTAGCCATATGGATGGAGGAATCTTCTAAACCTTCAAAGCATTCATGTTCTCTTCTGTTGTGATCTTGGTAACGGATAATTCTGCGGATTTAGTTCCATTTCAGGTTAGTTTACATGCCCAATCTACAACGAGGGATCGGGCAGATTGCATTACAGTTTCTTTCCTTGTTGTTATGAGTCCCAACGGGGAATGTCTTCTTCTCAAAATAAGATACTTTTGGCAATGCGTTTAATTAACAATTGTATATTTTATTAGTGTTTTATTTATTTATTTATTTATTCTTAGGATTTTTTTCAAGAAATCATACCTGCATCCCCTTTCTCTTCCATTTTTGTCATAACTTGCAGTATCAATTATTTAATTAAGAGTACCATACCATACAAAGTAAACTGACTTATTTATAATTTAAATTTATGTCTAATATGTGGGTGGAAAATAACCCCACAGCAGTCAAGCAACAAGCAGCAGCTGTCAGAGTTAGTTAGGAGTACAGAGCGCAGACAACTGGACACAAATGTGCCGTACTGGTGGGGAGTGGGCCGTGACGCTCACCGATTACCCAACTGTCACTGCTCACTCGCGCACACGGATCACAACAGCGCTCACACATCAAAACAGCGCTCACGCATCAAAACAGCACTCATGCATCAAACCAGCACTAATGGATGAAAACAGCACTAATGCATCAAAACAGCACTAATGCAGCAAAACAGTACTCAGCATCAAAACAGCGCTCACGCATCAAAACAGCACTAATGCATCAAAACAACACTAATGGATGAAAACAGCACTAATGCATCAAAAACAACACTAATGCATCAAAACAGCACTAATGCATCAAAACAGTACTCACGCATCAAAACAGCGCTCACGCATCAAAACAGCACTAATGCATCAAAACAGCACTAATGGATGAAAACAGTACTCACGCATCAAAACAGCACTAATGCATCAAAACAGCGCTCACGTATCAGAACAGCACTAATGCATTAAAACAACACTAATGCATCAAAACAGTGCCCACGTATCAAAACAGCACTAATGCATCAAAACAGCGCTCACGTATCAGAACAGCACTAATGCATCAAAACAGCACTAATGCATCAAAGCAGCACTAATGGATGAAAACAGCACTAATGCATCAAAACAACACTAATGCATCAAAACAGCACTAATCCATCAAAACAGTACTCACGCATCAAAACAGCGCTCACGCATCAAAACAGCACTAATGCATCAAAACAGCACTAAATGGATGAAAAACAGCACTAATGCATCAAAACAACACTAATGCATCAAAACAGCACTAATGCATCAAAACAGTACTCACGCATCAAAACAGCGCTCACGCATCAAAACAGCACTAATGGATGAAAACAGCACTAATGCATCAAAACAACACTAATGCATCAAAACAGCGCTCACGCATCAAAACAGCACTAATGCATCAAAACAGTACTCACGCATCAAAACAGTACTCACGCATCAAAACAGCACTAATGCATCAAAACAGTACTCCACGCATCAAAACAGCGCTCACGTATCAGAACAGCACTAATGCATCAAAACAGCACTCACGCATCAAAACAACACTAATGCATCAAAACAGTGCCCAACGCATCAAAACAACACTAATGCATCAAAACAGCGCTCACGTATCAGAACAGCACTCGCATCAAAACAGCGCTAATGGATGAAAACAGCACTAATGCATCAAAACAACACTAATGCATCACAACAGCGCTCACTCATCACAACAGCACTAATGCATCAAAAACAGCGCTCACGTATCAGAACAGCACTCACGCATCAAAACAGCGCTAATGGATGAAAACAACACTAATGCATCAAAACAGCACTAATGGATGAAAACAGTACTCACGCATCAAAACAGCACTAATGCATCAAAACAGCGCTCACATATCAGAACAGCACTAATGCATCAAAACAGCACTCACGCATCAAAACAACACTAATGCATCAAAACAGTGCCCACGTATCAAAAACAGCACTAATGCATCAAAACAGCGCTCACGTATCAGAACAGCACTAATGCATCAAAACAGCACTAATGCATCAAAACAGCACTAATGGATGAAAACAGCACTAATGCAATCAAAACAACACTAATGCATCAAAACAGCACTAATGCATCAAAACAGTACTCACGCATCAAAACAGCGCTCACGCATCAAAACAGCGCTCACGCATCAAAACAGCACTAATGCATCAAAACAGCACTAATGGATGAAAACAGCACTAATGCATCAAAACAACACTAATGCATCAAAACAGCACTAATGCATCAAAACAGTACTCACGCATCAAAACAGCGGTCACGCATCAAAACAGCACTAATGGATGAAAACAGCACTAATGCATCAAAACAACACTAATGCATCAAAACAACACTAATGCATCAAAACAGCACTAATGCATCAAAACAGTACTCACGTATCAGAACAGCGCTCACGCATCAAAACAGCGCCTCGCGCATCAAAACATCACTAATGCATCAAAACAGCACTAATGGATGAAAACAGCACTAATGCATCAAAACAACACTAATGCATCAAAACAGCACTAATGCATCAAAACAGTACTCACGCATCAAAACAGCGGTCACGCATCAAAACAGCACTAATGGATGAAAACAGCACTAATGCATCAAAACAACACTAATGCATCAAAACAACACTAATGCATCAAAACAGCACTAATGCATCAAAACAGCGTTCACATATCAGAACAGCGCTCACGCATCAAAACAGCGCCCACACATCAAAACAGCGCTCACTCATCAAAACAGCACTAACGCATCAAAACAGCGCCCCTGACTCTCACCCCCCTCCCACCTGTCATTCCCGGCCGTAACCCGGGGGCCGGCTCCGCACGGTCAGGTCGGGCCTGGGTCCGGCCACTGCAATTGGGTTGCGTTTGGTCTGGGTTTCCCCCTGCGTGGCTCGGGCCCCTGCGATTCGGCGTTTGGTCTGGGTTTCCTCCTGCGGTGTGGCCCCGCTCTCCCCGCCCGAGGCCCACAGCTGTCAGCATGCCCTGAGGGCCCGTCTGCCCTGGCCTGAGCGTGAAATCTCAAACCTGCTCTGGGCCCGTTCCCCGTCTCAGACACAGGAAATTACAGCTGGACCCGCAGAACGCCCCAATGCTTTACGGAGGCCTGGATTTTAACTTGACGCTGATATTAACCAAAGTGATAATGCAATAAACAATATAAAACTAATGCAAAATCATCTGAGACATGCCCATTAATTATCTGCTGCATGGGTCCAATTTTAATGTAATCTGCATGTATTCGTAGAAGGTATTTAGAAATACTTTCAAAACTCTATACATGTACAACTAATATTAGTTTCAATAACTGATGCATTTCTCATATGACACATTTTTCAGATGTGAAAATATGCTATATGTCATATGTCTGCTGATTTGAGGGGAGAGAGTGAGTGGGAGGGAGGGGTAGAGGGAGAGGGAGAATCGATTGGTCACAGAGCGGTCACTCGAAACACAGTGCTTGGAACCCAGAACTTGGAACGTGGAATTTGGGGCTGAGAATGTGGAACCGGGCTGTCCGATCCCAGATGTGTGTGTGTGTGTGTGTGTGTATGTGTGTGCACATGTGTGTGTGTGTGTGTGTGTGTGTGTGTGTGTGTGTGTGTGTTTTTAAAGCAGGAGGAAAGGAAGCAAGAGGCCGGATCATTGTGGATCCCCAGAGCTCTGCTCCTGCCATCATGTACCCTGCTCTAAAGGGCCCATTGAGCTCGATGTGTCTTCATCCATGTCCATCTAATAACCTCCCTGCTGTTTCCATTGGCCTGGTTAAATAAAAAAACCCATCACCATGACCTTGTTCGTCAGTCTTGAAACTTTAGGCATTGAATCTCCGTTTTTCAGACAGGGTGAGTAGTTGCCAAATTGTCTTTGTCTCGCGTCTGGGCTCTGTCAGCGCTGAGGTTCTCAGGAATACAGGTGTGACATCTAGTTGGTCCAGGCCCAAAACCTGTCACCTCCCCATTCCCGCCTCCCTCCTCCCCCCTCGCCGGCCGGGACCTGCCACCGCCATAGTCTCCGCCCCCAGTGACCTGCCCCACAGAACACGTCCACATTATTACAGAGCATTTTCTGCATTCCTGCCCTGACACCCTAAACCTCTTGTTTACGTTTTTGGTGTGAGGTGACAGCTCATACGGAGGCTGACTGAAACTGTCATGGACGGGGCTCAGGCTTGGCTCGAACCCAGGGCCGTGCACTCTCGCAAGCACAGGTAGTCATTACCCCCGTCCAAACCCGCCCGCCCCCGACCCCCTACCCCTCCTCACCCACCGCCCCTGCTCACACGTCTCCCGGTCCTACCGCGTCAACGTGGTTAATCCGACATCCTAAAAGCACTTGAAAACACTAAGCCCCCTGCTTTTCAAAACCTCAAGCGCCTTAAAGGCAGATGCTGAGGTAATTCGATAATCTGCCTGTTTGTCTTGTTCAGCTGTTTTTTTTTTGGTGAAAGAAAAAAAGACGAAGGTTGCCAGCCTACCTGGACCAGAACAGCGTGTACAATCCAGTCAGAGACCGGAGGAGGATTAAACACACAACAGTTTGCCCTGAGGTGGGTACAGCACTCATACAGTAGAGTCAAGCAGTCTGCACCTCCGAAAACAAATCAGTGCCTTCCATCCATCACACAGCTGGCACAGGCAGAGGCTCTGATAGAGAGGTGAGGCGCTCTGTGAGTGGGAGGACCTAGTAACATGAGAAGGGCACACCTTGGCTCCATTCCATCTCTGTGCCCAGACGGTGAGAAACAGCTGCGTTTGTTCCTGATTACACACACACACACACACACACACACACACACACACACACACACACTCCATATTAAAAGTGTGCTTCACCTCCTCTCCCTCAGGAGCGCCAACTGTGGGGCCAACAGCGACCTGCAGAGTTCCGGCAGATGCCGCACGGCGGGCGTCTCGTTCCTCCTGGGCCCACGCGGCCGCGGTTCAGCTGCCCGTGACGCTCGTCTTACTCATCCACTTCCTCCCGGTAACCTGGGCCCGGGCGGGGCGGGGCGGGGCCCGCTCTTCTGCGGTTTCCTGACTCGTCTGAGCCTCAGGTGTGCGGGGGAGAGCCTCAGGTGTGAAGCGCTGGAGCAAACACAGAGCAAGGAGTCACCCAGAGTTCACACCAAGCTCAGCGGGCTGAGTCATGCCTCAACACTGAGCCTGAAGAGAAGAGGGAGAGAGAAAGAAAATAAGGACAGACAGACAGACAGATAGACAGAGAGGGAGAGAGAACATAAGGACAGACAGATAGAGAGCGAGAGAGAGAGAACGTAAGCACAGACAGAGAGGGAGAGAGGGAGAACATAAGGACAAACAGACAGACAGATAGAGAGGGAGAGAGAACGTAAGGACAGACAGACAGATAGAGAGGGAGGGAGAAAGAACGTAAGGACAGACAGACAGATGGAGAGGGAGAGAGTATGTAAGGACAGACAGAGAGGGAGGGAGAGAAGACGTAAGGACAGACAGAGAGGGAGATCTGTGTGCATTTGTCGTTGCCTTGTTCCTAGTAGGCTAATGTCAATATAGCATTATTAACGGCAACAAGGCAATCTTGAGTTGAGTTGAGCGAGAGAGCATATGAGAAGAATGTAAGGACAGACAAAGAGAGAGACAGAGAACTGAGGTATAACCAGTATTACTCCGATCGGTAATCAAAATAATTACCGCAATTAGTAAACACACCCAAACAGATACTGTGACTATGTTTCCTGTTACATACTTCACAGTATTATGAGTTCGCCATTTCACACACGTTTTACGGTCGTCATCCCCCTATTTATATTACGGCTGGCGCTAACAAGTATAGCAGGAAGTGCAAAGCGCTTTGAGGGGAATTTTCACAGCCCGTGAATTAGGCTAGCTGTCAGCGTCTGTTTACGTGCGAACAGGGCCGCGGGCTCAGTGCGCCGTTCCGTTTCGTCTGATAGGTGATGCTGCTGGGAATGTGTCCAGGAGGCCGAGGATAGCTGCTTACGGATTCTCTATCAACCGAAAGACGACACCGCGCTATATTTGAGAGTTAACACGCCGTTTCGAACCAGCACAGCGTGCAGAGGAAAAGCATCCTTTGTATCTGTGGTATGGTGAAAACGGTCTGTCATAGCCCCGCCCCCATCCATTAAAAGTCTACTGTCCCTAACTCTGGACCCCACTGCCCGGTCTCTCCGTCCAATAGCTCTGCCCTCTTAGCTACCAGGAGAGAAGCCTATTGGTTCATTTCTTAATACGCAAGGAATCTCGGGCCTTGTCCCCTCCCCCTTAACCGAAGAACCAATCTGAATCTGTGCATTTCCCCCTTCATAACCCAATCTCACCCTATATCCTCACCCATCCCACCTCCTCCCTCACAAGGGCATCTGGGAATCGACTGTGATCAAAGACTTGAATTGGTAATATACGTATTACCACACAAGTTCTCCTGTCGAGAAAACATTAACAATTAACTCCTGTTTCACAAATTGGAATAAATATTCCTTACTTATTTATTTGGCCTCCTCCTGCAACCAATGAGAACACTGAATTTATCAGAGAAAAGACCTGGCTGGCACTCTCTACTATCCGTACACGTACCAACATTTTCACGACACCGCCAAAAACAGAAGCCTGACAGCACCTCTCCAAGCACTTGAGGCCCTTGAAGCCCCGCCCCTCTCCTGCCAGAGCTGTGCTGCTCGGGGTCTCCCGGGGACCTCTGCAGGGTCTGTGTGAGAGGTTAATCCTGAAAGATTACCCTGATTGAGATTGCGTGACTGGATGAAGCTCGCGGCCGCCGGGCCTGGTCTTATCAAAGCCCCCGGTTGTTTGGCGACTCCCTCAGGCGCTGGCGGGCGCGGGGCCCCCGGGCGGGGACGTGTTGAGTGAGCGGGGTCTGTTGCGTTTTGGGGTGCGCTGCACGGAGAGCCGAGGGAAGTGAGGGGGCCGCTAACGGGGGCCCCGGGAGGAGAGGAATGCCGGGGCCCGGGAGACGGAGTGAGGCATGCTGGGATAGCGCCGGGGGACACCCCCTCATGTCTGGCCTCGCCGTCCACGCTAGGCCCTCTTTAAAGAAGCTCAGATTTAAGCCTGAAATTAGGAGCAGCCCCGCACACCCGCCCAGAGGAGCACAGGCCGCACCTAATGTACTAAACACAGGAGACGCACGGGACAGGGGCCTGCAGGGCCTCTCCTTTCGGGACGGACGGACGGACGGCGCGATAACGCTGATTGTTTTTAGGCGTCCGGACGTGCGGGCGGGACAGCTGGACTCGGAAAACGAGCTGGGAGAGTCACGCTGATTTACATTTCCTCTCAGACGCAAAAAACCCGCGGTCGGCTCCGGATCGTAATTCTCCGAATCTTCAAATGAGACGGAGGCACGGGCGGGCCGCAGAGACGATCCACGTTTTTGACATTCCGGGGCTCTTCTCTGAGAAAAAGCAGGACTCCGAACACAGCTGGTGCTCCTCACTCCGCATTAAACATATCCAAGTCCCGGATCGGGATAGGGAATGTAAATCAGCTTGTCTGGAGGAACGATAACCCAGTTAAAGGCCGGATCGGACTTCTTTCCGTCCAGCCGAACGACATAAGATCTCCCTCTTTTTGTTTTCTCCTCCTCTCAAAGAGACAGCGGGAAGGAGAATGCTGTGGAAAGGAGAAAATCAAATGAACAGATTACGTAAACACTTGCCTTTTGATCGCCGATGCCATAACAGTTGAGGGCATTTAGGGAAAGAACCACTGATGGTTAAGATTGAACAGGAACAGGAACACTGCCAGTGAAATCAGGCACGCAGTACACATTTGCAGCATATCTACAAAATTAATATTCACTGAATGGCATAAACCTAAAATATATACGTATACGTGCCTAAATAAATAAGGGGCGCATTTTGCTGAGTAAGATTTCAGCTGATCTGACGTCAGATAGGGGGAACATTTGGAGGTCGGCGAGGGGGGTTGGGGGTGAACCCGTATCAAAATATTGTCAGATCTGCCGGAGTACATATCGTACCGTGGGCCTCCTGGTATGTTCATATAAACTGTATGTTTTTTTCTACTCGGTTTTTACAAAATAATGGTAAGCGATCCCAGCCCCTCCCACACACTCCGGGGGGCTGGGGGGTACCACAGACAGCACTTGGCTCCGGCTGCATGTACCCACGGGAGGGGGAGGGAAAACTTTCAACACTTGCAGAAAAGAGTAGGCCCTGTCCCTCCCTCTCGTGCTCCCTCCCAACAAAGTAAGGCTAGATACATTTCAGAGACTGAAAAAGTATATTTATTCAATTTCTGAAAACCCCACATCCACATTCCTCTCTCTCTCTCTCTCGGTCTGCCTCTCCATCTCTCTCTCGCTCTCTCTCACTCGAGACAGAACCCTGAAAAATTGCCACCAAAAAAAATCTGGAGAGTGTTTTCCCCTTGGTGTTGAAAGCATTGAAATGATCCAGCATATCTTGTAAAAATCATACTTTAAGGTTCGTTTGCACTCTTTTTACCCTCTCAGTAATACCACTCCTGAGCTCCCCCACCTGCCCTTCTTCCCACCACCCATCTCGCTCTCCTTTCCTGGGACAGTACCCTATGCTCTGACCTCTGACCTTTAGGTCAATCAGTGAACAGTGATGCTCCCAGCCTTTCCTGTGGGTATGTGGGAGGGAATGAGAGCCGAAGGAGGAAAACTGCGTCTTGCCTTTGAGGGGAAGATGCATCTCCAGTCTTAGCTCACCTGCTGGATTTCTGCAAAAAAAAAAGCACACACACCTCCGTGAAGGAGCACTGGCCCCGCCCCCCCCCAGGTGAGATCTAGGGCCAAAGGTGTAGGGTTTCCTGCGTACAGCAGCCCCATCCACCTGCTCCCTGCTTGCGTCTTCACCTCTGGAGGAACAATAGCGGGCAGGGCGCCCCTGGGGCGGCGAGATTTACACCCCCGTCGCCCTTCGCCTGGGAAAGGAAGTGCGCCTGTAACCCTAACCCCACCCCGGAGGGGATGACAGTCACCCTCGCACGCCGTTTGGAGTTCCCCTGCCGGGACGACCACAGGTCCAAAACCTCACCGGTCCATCCCACACATACACACACACACACACACACACACACACACTCCCTCCTCTGTTTCATTTTTGCCAGGTGTGACAGCACACCTTGAGAGAAATCAGAGGCCATTTAAAAACGTAAACTGACACACTCGCTTTGTAAGCCATTAATTTCCTGTAGCATTCAGATAAATATTATGAGTAGATAATTATTCACCAGGTGTACAGTTCATCAGACTGTGCCAGGTCCAGGTTCCACCCGGCTTACCTGCGCTCAGGTAATTAGGTTAACGTACACTGTCAGAATTACCTGTTCGATTTGCTGAAGGCCTTTGTTCCGCTGCATTATTCTGCAATAGAGAGGCACTCTGAACTCTGTCCTTTCATCAGGACACCTGGGATGACGGACAGACAGACGGACATGCTGTCAAAAGAAGTGCCAGTTTATTTCTCTGGTTGGGCATGTGCCTGCATATGTGTGTTTGTAAGTCTGCATGTGTGTGCATGTGCGTGAGGGTATGTGCATGTGTGTGCGCGTGCGTGCATATCTGTGTTTGTGAGTGTGTATGTGTGTGTGCATGCAAGCAAGTGTGCATATGTGTGTTTGTGAGCGTGTTTGTGTGTGTGTGCGTATGTGTGTGTGCATGCGAGCATGTGTGCATATGTGTGTTTGTGAGTGTGTTTGTGTGTGCGTGTGAGTGTGCATAAGTCAGCCCTTAACACGATTGTCCTTTGCTGTAGGTCATGACATCCTGCATTCCTCCTTCCCTCTGCCCGTCTTCCTGCCAGACGGTGGGGCCGGCGATGCCAGGGCTTTTAACCGCCGTTTTCCTGCCCGGGGATTATGTTCTGCCACTCGGGATCTGGGTAGAGCGAGCGGGAAAACTCGATCCCTGAAATCAGATGGCTCCGTGACATGAATGAGAGCAGCAGGAAGTCAGCGCTGGGCTCCGGGGCCATGCCTCTCACCCTCAGGCACTTATCACTCTGAATTACAATTATCAGCAATTAAAGTATCACTGGCGTTAATCACACTCCTACCCTTCCCACATGGTTTAACCCCACCCCTGCCAGCACTATATGGGGTCATATGCAGGGAGATTCATCACACTATGAATGAAGTTCACTCTGCCCTTTTCAGGAATTTGTCTTCCATATTACAGTCTCACTCGATCACAGGCAAACGTACTTAGAAGACAGCAAAATGTTAAAAAAGCCACGATGAAACCATTATGCGTATTACATAAATACACTGGGTTTTAATTTTGAAGAGAAAAAGATTAATAAAGTGCTATTACTTCCCGGGGGCTAAATTACTTCCAGTTCAGCTACACCGTGTTATTTAATGTGTTAACGATCCTGGGCAGAAAGGAATTGAGGGTTTGGTTTATTTTTGTACCTCCAACCCGGGGAGCTCTCAGCGCACGTCACCACTGCAAAGCGTTATGTATCATTTTGTTTATTTCTATGGTACAGTGGTATTGGTACAGTAGCACAAGTGTATTTTGGCTTTAGCAGGTATTATACAAATGGATGTACAGCAAAGGCTGGGTGAGCTGGTGGAAAGGATAACAAAATAGAAAAAAACAAACATCTAATAGCGGCCCGTTTCTAAACTGCACGGCGCCGTACGTGTTTTTGGAATTCAGGGTGATGGCTGACTTCATATCCTCCTCGAACACGGACTCCATATGACGCAGAAACCGTACAGGTGGAGGATTAAATTAAAAAATCTGTTATAACCGTTAAATATTTGTCAGACGGAGAGACGTGATAAAATGGCCTCTTTCATCCTGGAAGCCCTCCCCTCCACATCACAAGCCGTGTTTTATTGAACCCAAAAGTTCCAGCCGGGCGAGTAAGATAATTGGCCAATGGATATTTCAGACGCTGCGCTCTCGCCGTTCCAAGTCTCAGGCGCTGACCCGAGCGGAAACAGGGGGTTCTGGGATTGATTTACACCGGTTCTGTCCTAAATTGCACATGTCAGTGTGGACTCTTTCTAATATTAATATTAATTCCTTTTGGACTCGGTACAGATCCTGGCACACATTTCACGTCGGCAGTTATAAGTAGTTTTCCATGAACCCACCACAGGGCTTTGGAGATATGATTACTTCAACCGATCCCCCCTCCCACCGCCACCTCCTCCCCCTCTTTCTCTCTCTCTCCTACATTATTTTCACCTGGTCTTCGTTTTTTATGGACAACACTGTCTCAAGATCTATTTGTAATGTAACTTTGTATAATTATCCCTTAATATAAATACTTAATGACTAGTTTTGGCATCTTAAAACCAGTGGCACAATCCAGGAACTTCAGTAGTTTTTTATACCTGTTGAGAATAGACTTTTACAATCATCTGTTGTTTTCATGATATTCCTGAACTGCATCCCTGCACATACTGAATAACTCACGAAAGAACGTGGAACCCTTGGAAACCCCAAATCCCTAAGCAGAACCCTTAGAACCAGTCGGGTCATGTGGTTTTGGATTCAACAGATTCATACGACTCCAAAATTCTGTGGCCTCTTAGGGGACAATGGAAAGAAGAAAGTTCTGAAAAAGCAACACTAATCGAAATCGAAAAGAAAAAAGTCACCCATGAGAATTTCACTGCCGTGTTGCTTAATGTCATAAAGTCCAACCCCAAACAAGATGAGCTGCACCGTTCTTTAGCCATTTAAAGTTGGATACTTTCTGCACACACAAAAAAGAGAATTTCCTCCAGGCTGTTCCTGAATTGCTATGTGTAAGATGGTTGCACGTTGCATGTCCACAGTGCATAACCAGCGTGACAGGTCATCGCTCCCACACCTTTCAGACAGTGTGGCTCCTAGCCTTCATAAACCCGTGAGCGTGACAGGAAGCTGTGATGCCTACTGAGTTCTGAGCTCAAACACATATTCACACTGACTCAAAGTTTCATTTTGAAATCAAGCCAATGACTTCGATTAAAAATTAACAATTAAAAAAAAGAAAAGAAATGCTTTTATTGGAAAATGAAATAAAAAAAACAATAAAAGACAATTCAATTTTTTAAAAAGTGTGAACACCCCTCTCTGACATTACATTACTAGCATTTAGTAGACGCTCTTATCCAGAACGACTTACACAACTTTTTAGCATGTTTACATAGTATCCAATTATACTGCTGGATATATACTGAAGCAATGCAGGTTAAGTACCTTGCTCAAGGGTACAACGGCAGTGTCCTACACGGGAAACTTTTTCCGAAACTTGCCAATAAGAGCCAGACCCAGTGGAACCCGACTGGAACGATCGCGCCACAGAGTACGCCAGAGGTCCGCTTCCCGGCTGGTTCAGGGCTGTGGTTCCAAGACCCCGCAGTTCCCAGGAAACCTGGCGCCCTCTCCAGCACCCGAACCTGGACCCCCGCCAGGACCCTCAAACTGGGATTGGGCCAGACGCAGATCCAAAACCAAGCTGCCCGATCCCTCAAAATCACCGGCACTTTGAGTTCATTTACATAGCAACTGGAGCCAATGTCACCATTACACCACTCCCGACTGCAGCCAACCGTGGAGGAACAGGGATCTGCTTTATAGCAAGGACATCATACGGCCCAACTCTTTCAGCAAGACGATTAATGGACAATTAGCAGCACTACCTCACCACATGGCCATATATATATATACTATATATATACTGTATATACACACACACACACATCTCCTTTTTCGTGCTTCTATACAATCTTAATCTGGTCCTTTTTGGAATTGCAGCAAGCGGCATACCGAACAGAGCATGCCACCCTCATCCCTACCCCACCACACCTCACTCCCACAGCTCCAGCCAAACCCACATTAGCCTCACCTTTTCAAGGAAAGTCACCGTAGCCGTGATGTCACACATTCATCTCCAACCAATCAAAGCTGGCCAGCAGGGGTGAAAGTCATAGTTCTTCTTGAATACCTCATCTCCTGAGAACATTACTGACTGAATGAACCAACTGGTTGATAACTTGATTGGAGAGAAAGTTCAGCCATATTTCCTGAGAAGGCGGAGTCTGTTGGATTAGAGGAATCCAGGATGGGATATAAAGAACCCAAAGTGATTACAATAAGATCCCTGAACCCAGACCCACTGAGACCCCCCACAGAAAGGTTCTAGGCTGTATTACAGACGGTGAACGTTCCAGCCTGCTACCTATTTAAATGTTTGCAGTGTTGCATTAATTCCCCATACCGACAGTCTGCCAAGTGATGCTCGAGCAACAATAGCAATTTAGTAAATGATTAATGCCACTGGTTTGCATTAATTGCTCAAGGCAGCCTCCCAGCTCCCCTTATGTTTACACAAGCAGGTGAGGCCAGGTTGAAGGTTTCTTGCTGGGAAAAGATTATTCTAATGAGGCAAGGCTGGTGCTAAGCAATCCAGATGGGATTCGACTGCATTTCAAGTGTCTTTGTTTACAAATGTAATAAACCCGACCTCATCCCCACTTGCCCCAATGAACAATGGATGTATTCATACTTTATAACGGTTTAGTGAACTCGAAAATAAAACAACGTTCAGAACACGCTCACGCGTGGTTACGAGTACATCGCTGCCCTGGGACTTGTTTCAGGACAAACTTGACACCAACTACAGCCATGGAAAAGGACATGAGGAAATTCCAGCTACCAGAACCACATCCAACACAAAGCCATTTGTGTCCTACGTCACTACTCCCCCAAATTTGAGAGGAGAGGGAAGTTGGCCCCGAAAAGTGCCTCCCCCTTCCCCTGGCCCCATGAAATTACACAGGAGCACCCCCCCCCCGCCCAAACCCCCCGACCCGCTTCCTTCTCCGCATCTCCTCCTAAAACCCCCAGAACCATATCGCATTTCCCAAAGCCGCCCGCACTCATTTTAATTCATTCATTCACCTATTTATTTTAATCGGAATGAAATTACATTTCACGCATGTTTTCACCCTGATGTTGGCCAGCCAGTGCTGAAGTGGTGGGGGCAGTAGCAAAGAAATGGTGGTGGTGGTGGTGGGGGTTGTGGAGGCGGGGTTGTAGGTGCCTGTGTGGTCGATACGGTGTGCTGCACAGACACAAAATGACAACTGACAATGCACTGCATGCTGGGAAGCGTTAGACCTCCTTGCGCATATCGGGTTTGCAAAAAGATGTTTGTGATCACACCGAAGTGCTTGATTGCTCCGGTTTGCATCTCTGTTTCACGGTCTGAGATTCTGTATCCCTACTCATGCGGATGCCGCCTAGCTGAGGTTTAGCTGTAAAACGATCTCTCTCGGCTGAATCATGAATAGAGAGAGATGAGAGAGAGAGAGACAGAGTGAGAGCAAGAGCGAGCGAGCACATCAGATTGCAGTGTAATCTAATTAATGTACGATGAGGAACAAAAATAAGTGTGTGTGCAGTTCTAAAACTCTGGCCTAGGGAAGGGTAGTCTACTTCTGTTAGGCTTCGAGGACAGAGTGAGAACACTGCAGGTTTTTAATCCTTCAATATCTCTCCATTGACTGATGGGAATATTTGTAGATCTGGGTGTTTTGCTATTATGCTGCGCACTTGAGAAGCAGGGAGATCAAAAAATCTACCTGCGGGTTTCGAATGCACCCATACCCGTTCCCCCACCCTCAAAATGGCTTCAAGATGATGGTGTCTTGTTTTAAGTGTCCGGTTTTAAAGCCAAAATTCTAAACGTAAATCTACCTGCGGGTTTCGAATGCACCCATACCCGTTCCCCCACCCTCAAAATGGCTTCAAGATGATGGTGTCTTGTTTTAAGTGTCCGGTTTTAAAGCCAAAATTCTAAACGTTCATTTTTTAAAAGTATCAATTTCCTCCCATCAAATTGTTTAGTATACATTTCAGTATTTGTTTCTGAAAATATATCTCGTTTCAGACATGGATTATGTTACAACAGATATTCCTTGGTAAATAAATAGCTAAATAACGCTTCATAATTTCACAAGAAAGGGGGACACAAATAACTGAAAATAGCCTGGAGACAAACAGTTATGCAGTTAATATTCCGACAGTGTCTGTTTGTTTCCGTCTTGCTGAGAGCCGGGTTTGTTTACATCACCGTGCGGTCCCCTGTGGCTGAACCACCACCAATTTCATTCTCTCAGAGCGAAGCATGAATAAATGATGGGCTCTCCATCAGATAGCTTTTATTAAAAATTACATGTTACAACTCAGGTAATTTAGTGACGGCAGAAGCAATTGCCTTCCGTGCAGTATAGTACGTCTCAGGACACTCTTGGAGTTTATGCGGTGAATTAACTGCCCAGATCCACCATTTGGGAGTTTACGGCTTATTAGTTGTGTGTGGGGGTTGTTGAGTCCATCATAGCTCCGCCGACTGTACCTGTCCTGAAAGTAACGGGTGAACATTCGTCCAGAGATTGGTTAGAAGACACTTTGTGACAAACACACTGGCCTGTGTTGAATTTGTCCATGCGTCCTAAGCTTCGACTCACGGTTGTTTTCTCTTCACAAACACGGTTTGGCGAGTTCAACGATCGTTGAACGTAACGCGCCGAAAAGAGATCGCAAAGGAATAAACAAGGACTTGGCTTTAATTGCGGCTCAAAGTTATAGAGAAATCCAGGCCTCAACCATGATGAAAATCAAAAGAACAGCGTGTCTGAGACACAGGGTGGACAGTACTGGCATATTCAGCTATCTAAGCAAAGAGGGGATCTGCATTAACGTGTGACAGTCTTCATTCACACAGACAAGAACTGAATGGAGGGTGATACTCCCACTCACACTGGTCTCCATTATGATACAGAGAGAGAATGCAAATGAGAGGGAGAGAGAATGAGAGAGATAGGGAGAGCAAGAACGAGAGATAGAGAGATAGCCTGTTTGTGGCGTATCCTGTACCAAATAAAGGACAGAACACAAGGATTAGAAAAAACAAATCAAGGGAAAGTGTGGAGAAATACATTTTCGCACACAATCGCATTTGATTAAAAAGGGAATCCATTTTTACCTCACAGATGAAAATGACAGCCGCGTGGTGATCTTTCTCTGACAGAGGGGTCAACACTGAAAATACAGAAATCCACAATCAAAATCGAACACTTATCAAGTTATCTTATTTCAGTCGTTAGTTTGTACATCAGATACTGAGATCGAATGTGGCTGTTAATTTCACATAAAATCACACCCCAAGACAAAAACGCCCGGTGCTTGTTGCGCAAGAATTTTGAAAAATGATGTAGAGTAAGCCTCGCATTAATCTTATGAGATCTTCAAGGTGACAAAAAGCCCTCGGGACTCCCCCGCCATCACACCCTGGACCCTCTCTGACCAGTGTGTAAAAAAAAAAGCGCTCCCCAGAGCCAGCCTGGTGCTTTCATGTGTTTGAATATGTCAAGCCTTAAAGTTATGATACATTACAGTGTTGTCTTTGGCCTAAAGAGGGATTTCAGATGATCACAGTGTGTGAAACCTTGGCTCCTTTTACAAGGCCTGAACAAATGTTCTCTGGCGATGGTCATTTCTCAGCATACCCATTCTGCCTGGTGCAACACAGGCAAAACGGACTATTATTGTAATTAGCAGTGAGAATGAATTTGTCACATACATGGCCAGAGGGAGTTGTGGAAACTGTCGGTACTGTACTTATATTCTGCTGTTATTAATACAGGGGTTAGGACAGGGGCACACAAAGAGAACCAATCTGTTCCAGGATTCAATGCCAACACCTGCTCCTAATTATTTCATTAGCCCAATTACTTAATTTAACATTTTTGATAAGTTCAAGGGCTAAAGCTACAGACTGCATCCTTCAGTAGGAATGACCCAGCACTGGTTTATACAGCTATTTTGATAATTCAGCCAAAATAACGTAGTAAGTTTCAGCGTACACACCAGCCACCCAGGAATTTGTACAGTCGTACACTCCTGGGTCAAGTAAATTCTAAAGTCTTTTAACTAGAAGACTGTAGATTTGAAAACCAGGTTGGAAAAATATGCATCTAAGCGAGGGTCTTAACTTCAGTGAAATTACTGTAAATGTAAAATGTGAGTTTAATTTGCTCTGTGTCAGAGTGTTTAAGAAAATGATGCATGAACAAAATCAAAACAAAAAAAGGTTTAATATTCAAAGAAGTAACATTTGATACTGTTGAAAAATTATATTTTTATAACATGGCACACGTCCTTGTGAGAACAAGGTTTGAACTAACAATTTTCATCTTATTAAAATAATTTGCCTGACAAATACCCACCCCCAACACCACCAAAAATATCATTCACTTTTCCCTGGTGGATAATGAGTCTAGACTGCCTCTGAACTACTGACAGTCTGCAACTAATTAAACTGCTCATATATTAATAAACTGTTTAATAGACATAAACAGGTACAGCATATTCCTATGTGAAGACTCTCTGGCATGGCCCTCAACCCATATGCAGAATTTTCCCATCAGAAGAACGATTTCTCCCCATTCCCACAGGATTCATGGTCCATCCGACCCTATTGACCCTGACTCTTGACCCTTGACCACTAGCCCTTACTGATGTTCATTGTTCATTTAAAACAAACTAAATAAGAGGGTATAAACAGAAATGGCTGTGGCAATAAAATCCCACATTATTTGATTGAGGTGACACTGCTGTCGAGTTAAAGCTGGTTTGTGATTTCAGACCTATAGAAAGACAGAGCGTGAGAGAGAAAGAGAGCACTCCATTTTAACAGCAGCAGTGGTCTGTTGCTCTTGCTTTTGAGTAGCCACAGGTTGCGCCTGGCAGCCAGTGGAGTGGCCCACCTCATTGGCCAGCTGTGATGACGATAACGTGGTGATTGCAGCCTCGCCATCACAGGCAACCTGTTCCATACAGTACTGTGGTGCCATAAGCTGGGGTCGCCAGAGCAGTGGCACGTAGAGATGTGATTTGAAGATAGCCTGTTACTCAGAGCCTCACAACTGCCAACCAGCCCCACGCTGAACTCAAATTTGCCATAATGGCAAAACCTTGAGATTCTGGATTCCAACAAAGGAAAGGATAAGCCAACATTGCTGCGTCTACATAGAGTTCCCTGTGCTTCTCCCGCCCCTCCCCATGACTGACAGGTAGGGAATAGCACACACTTCGTTCTGCAGCAACCATGGTTCACAGGGATAAATGTGGATCTGGCCATGTTCTTCTTTGTATAACTCGATTTATTTTTTTGTGTGAAGAGTGGGCAGCAGTGTAGTATAATGGTTATGGACAGGCCTTGTAACCCAAAGGTTGCTGGTTTGATTCCCAGGTGCAGGTTTGATTACAATCCCTTTTGTACCCTTGAGCAAGGTGCGTACTGTAACCTGCATTTCTTCAGTATATATCAACAGTAGCTGTATAAATGGATATAAAAAAATACAAAAAGCAGAATAAGTCGCTCTGGATAAGAGCATCTGCTATATGCCCGTAACATAACATAAAGAGAGACATTCCCGTAATTCCATTTTTTTTTTTTTTTTTTCCAGCATCTCTTCCCCTTCCTTCCATCAAACAGATGTGTCAGGAACAAGAGTAATCTACGGTGTGGAGTGACTCGTCCAGCTGTCAGGTCTGTCAGCAGAAACTGCAGCCAGCAGCCCTTCATGAGAGTGTAGCCCTCTGACGTAATTGACAGTGCAGCTCGGGTGGTGGACTGCGCAGTGAAGGAAAGCAGCGGCTGGCAGCACACGCTTTTGAGGACAGTATCAGTTTGCCCATTCCCCCTGAAATGACAGCAGATTAAACAGAGCTACAAATAAACCGAGGAACTGAAAACTGCCAGAGATTGGGGGAAAAAAAAAAATCCCCGATAGAACTATTAGGGATAGGATATTGGTCAGAAAAAGCATTTTGTCTGTATTAATCTCTCCGCAGCACGATTCTGTCCTGTTAACTAAAGACCATGTGCAGGGAAGCTGTGTTGCTGTAATTAACAACATAACAGCAATTTTTTCACTGCTGCCACTGCTGTTTGGACGGGGGGTGGTAGCGTTTCTCCCTTGCCCTCCAAACAAACGCACACACACACACACACACACACACACACACACACACATGCTCTCACACAGCCTGGGGATGCAAAGAGCCTCCAGTGGAGGCAGCTTATTGATCCTGATTAATGAGAGAGGGGGGGGGTTCACCCTGAGAGACACTATTTATGGCTGGTCCACAAATAAATTACACTCATTCACTGCATCCTAATGTGTGTGTCACTGGGAAACAGAAAGAGATCTCAGAACAGAGGGACCAGGGCTGTGTGTGTGTGTGTGTGCGCGCGCATGTGTACAACTACACACAGTACCGTGCATGTCATTACATATATGTGTATGTTTATATATACTATATCTGTGTATGTTCTTGTTAATAAGCATGCATATGGAATCCTACTATATAGGCTTGTGAGTGTGATTGTTAATGTGCCCGTCTGCGTTACACACACATATCTGTGTGCATATGTGTGGGTGCAGACCTGCGTTACACACACATATCTGTGTGCATATGTGTGGGTGCAGACCTGCGTTACACACACATATCTGTGTGCATATGTGTGGGTGCAGACCTGCGTTACACACACATATCTGTGTGCATATGTGTGGGTGCAGACCTGCGTTACACACACATATCTGTGTGCATATGTGTGGGTGCAGACCTGCACATTATGCACAACACTTGCCACTGATTGCAAATGCACTGCTAATGATGGTCCCCGTGCTCTCAAAGTAGATGCAAGTCAGAGGGGATTTGGCTACACGCTACAATGCACCACCTAGGGAGATACCACATGTAAATACGGCAGTGGATGCTGTATCAAGAGTGATTGTTTGTTACATTTTGCTTTATTAAGAGGCAAATATGAGCTTTTGATTCGAAACAACTGCAGTGATGCATAATTTTCTAAATGCCCCACACAAAAGGAGGTTAGTGACGGTGGGGGGTTGTGGGGGGGAATGCCTGAAACCGCTTTCAATTTAATCTGATATACAGTTGAAGTCGAAAGTTTACATACACCTTAGCCAAATTCAGTTTTTCACAATTCCTGACATTTAATCCTAGTAAACATTCCCTGTCTTAGGTCAGTTAGGATCAAAACTTTATTTTAAGAATGTGAAATGTCAGAATAATAGTAGAGAGAATGATTTATTTCAGCTTTTATTTCTTTCATCACATTCCCAGTGGGTCAGAAGTTCACATACACTCTGTTAGTATTTGCTAGCATTGCCTTTAAATAGTTTAACTTGGGTCAAATGTTTCAGGTAACCTTCCACAAGCTTTTCACAATAAGTTGCTGGAATTTTGGCCCATTCTTCCTGACAGAACTGGTGTAACTGAGTCAGGTTTGTAGGCCTCCTTGCTCGCACGCGCTTTTTCAGTTCTGCCCACAAATTTTCGATTGGATTGAGGTCAGGACTTTGTCATGGCCACTCCAATACCTTGACTTTGTTGTCCTTAAGCCATTTTACCACAACTTTGGAAGTATGCTTTGGGTCATTGTCCATTTGGAAGAGCCATTTGCGACCAAGCTTCCTGGCTGATGTCTTGAGATGTTACTTCAATATATCCACATAATTTTCCTTTCTCATGATGCCATCTATTTTAAGAAGTGAATCAGTCCCTCCTGCAGCAAAGCACCCCCACAACATGATGCTGCCACCCCCATGCTTCACGGTTGGGATGGTGTTCTTCGGCTTGCAAGCCTCACCCTTTTTCCTCCAAACATAACGATGGTCATTATGGCCAAACAGTTAAATTTTTGTTTCATCAGACCAGAGGACATTTCTCCAAAAAGTAAGATCTTTGTCCCCATGTGCAGTTGCAAACTGTATTCTGGGTTTTTTATAGTAGTTTTGGAGTAGTGGCTTCTTCCTTGCTGAGCAGCCTTTCAGGTTATGTTGATATAGGACTCGTTTTACTGTGGATATAGATACTTTTGTACCTGTTCCCTCCAGCATCTTCACAAGGTCCTTAGCTGTTGTTCTGGGATTGATTTGCACTTTTCGCACCAAAGCACGTTCATCTCTAGAAGACAGAACGCATCTCCTTCCTGAGCGGTATGACAGCTGCGTGGTCCCATGGTGTTTATACTTGCGTACTATTGTTTGTGGTACGAACGTGGTACCTTCAGGCATTTGGAAATGGCTCCCAAGGATGAACCAGACTTGTGGAGGTCCACAATTTTCTTTCTGAAGTCTTGGCTGATTTCTTTTGATTTTCCCATGATGTCAAGCAAAGAGGCACTGAGTTTGAAGGTAGGCCTTAAAATACATCCACAGGTACACCTCAAATTGACTCAAATAATGTCAGTTAGCCTATCAGAAGTTTCTAAAGCCATGACATCATTTTCTGGAAATTTCCAAGCTGTTAAATGGCACAGTCAACTTAGTGTATGTAAACTTCTAACCCACTGGAATTGTTATATAGTGAATTAAAAGTTAAATAATCTGTCTGTAAACAATTGTTGGAAAAATGACTTGTGTCATGCACAAAGTAGATTGCCAACACTATAGTTTGCTAACATGAAATCTGTGGAGTGGTTAAAAATTAGTTTTAATGACTTCAACCTAAGTGTATGTAAACTTCCGACTTCAACTGTATATACATGTACTGTCAGGACGGGAAATATGGCTGCAGTCTCCCAGACCCGCAGTCTGAGGCCCGGTCTGGTGAGAAGCGCCTGTAGAATTGTTTTTACAGTACATCTGTCAGGCGGTGACAAGAGAACCTGACATTAATGAGGTATTATTACATTTTGCCGTTTAGAATTTTTCGATTGCCTAAATTACTGCTGATTACACCAAAGGTCACACATACAAGCAGATTCTCCTGGCAAGAAAAGAATATGCCACACCCTAATACCCCCCCCCCCCCCCCCCCCCCCCTTCAGACCCACACAAACACCCACCCCCCTCTTAACCCAATACTCTGACCTGGAACTAGCTCTCTAGAGTGACTGCTGAAATCAGAGAGAGTACTCACCTTTTCACCCAACCAGAGCTAACCTTTCAGTCTAAGCCAAAAATAACACAGAAACACTTCGACTGGAGGCTGGAGATACGAGAACTTCTCTGAGGATTAACCCTGCCTCATTCTGCACCGACTCTACGAGGGTATGGGGGCAGGGAGGATTACAGTCTTGGGCTTGGTTTAAGCTACATTATCATTGGCTAGGCCATGGAGAGCTTAATCAAGGCCAAGTTTGAGCTCATCTGGGTCTGTATAAGTCGGGGGGGGGGGGGGGGGGCAAGTGTTTTTGTCGATTGGATGTCAATGCCTGTCATTCAGGTGAAATTTACCTTGTGCCTTTATCCTCTCTAACACACACTGGAACACAACCAGGAGATCAAGTGCAGTGATTTGGCAAAATCCTTCAAATTATTGCATTAACTGAATGGATTAAATCAGAGAATCCTCATAATGGAAGAAATAACATCTAAAACAATAACATAACTGAATTTGGTACTTACAATATAGACTTGTATTTTATAAAAAATAAAGTTTTAAAAAATTTTTTTTTTTACTTTGCATAATAGGACAGATTAGATTCCAAGATGATTAGATTAGCCAAAAGATTATTCTTATTTTCAAACACAATGTACTGAACTTCATTCTACAGTTATTAAATTATATTCAGAACATACTACAATGATGAAATTGAGGATGTCAAAATTGTGGTTTAATTAGAAATGACAAGAAACATTGCATAATAAGGCGATGGTGATGTGGAACATTTTTAACGTTTTCAGCCTTCTTAAAAAATTAAATTCAATGAAACATCAAATTACCAGCAAAAACACTGAGGATGGTCACCAGGAAGTGGCATCTACCATCTGCAGCAAAGCTGTACGTGGGCCGCCGTTAAGCTCAGTGGTGTAGTCTGTAAGAGCACCACGTGCTCATTGCAAGCCGTGACGCTGGCGGTTCTGATCCGGCCTTGTGACCTCTGTCGCATGTCTCTGCCTCTCTTTCACTCCCATTCTTGCTGTCTTTCTACAGCGCGCTGTCCAATAAAGCTGAAAAGCCCTAAAATATTTTTTAAAATTATTTAAGTTCTGGGGAGCTCAAACTCGTTCACGGAGGCCCTTCTGTCACCGACCAGGTTCTATGGCTCATAATCATTTAAATTAGGCTGTGACCCCCCGTTCCCCTAAAGAGCACTTCCCACCCCTGGATCGGATGTCCTGCCGTGTCCAGGAGGAACAGAGGCAGGACAGAGGAGACAGAGGGATAGGGGTGAACACTATAATATACATGGGAACTTTTCTGCTTCTCTCTGCTTTCTCAGAGCTCACACCGCTCATTTTCATATCGGGACTCCCTCTTCCTTCCTTGAGCCAAACCGGAGACCGGGGAGGGGGGGGGGGGGGGGGGTTTGTCGTAGACATTTTTAAGGGGGGGGGGGGGGGGCGAAAGGAGATGGGGAACGATGTTTGGAGAAAGGCACAGTGTGGCGTTTGTGTCCGCTCATTGATATCCCCCCCCGGTGGACACGAATTTGAGATCGAGTGCGAAGGGAAAAAAAAAAAAAAAAACCCGTCGGGGGTCCCCAATGGAGCCGAGCAATAAAGGGCCGGAGAGCACGAGCAATCCTCCCCGGACCCCCCCACCTGTCACTCAACATTAGCGGCCCACCACACTCGCGTCCTGGGACAGGATGGGGCCTGAGGTGCTCCACAACGGATCCAACGGGGCAGGGGAAATGGGGGGGGTGGGGGGGTACCTCTCTTCACCATCTCATTACAAGACCACCAGGCAGAGCGAAAATTGAAAACGGGAAAGTAGTACACAACTTTACTTTATGTAACTGTCAGGAGGAGTATACAAATATGCCTAAAACCTTCTTCACAATGATCACACACTGATGATCAATACACCTACAAAAGAAGATTTGGTGGCCAGTGGCTTAGTGTGAGAACAACGGCATTCGGCTACCAAAATAAATTATTCATGAGACACAAAACCGCGTCTGTCAATGGCTTCCTTACGTAGCGTCCGCCGGGGATAAAGTGACTAGACTAACACGGAAGTCCGTCTCATGCAGTACACCGGCGAGTAACTTCCAGCAGTGTGTGTGTGTGTGTGAGACAGGGAAAGTGTATGGGGGGGGGGGGGGTCACATCTGTAAAGCCAAACACAAAAAGGTATCCATTACACTCCCGACCTGCTGACTCAAAGAGGCCAGCCATTTAAAGCGTGACTTCCCTCTCTCTCTCTCAGGCTTTTGTTTGGGCAGGGACGCCGGGGGCCGTGCCGGCGTTATTTTGCCTGGGAAGGCGAGCTGATGGAGACACATCTCCATAATTTCACTCCTCTGCGTAATCAGTTTAAGGACATTATCCACTTATCCGTGATGAGATGAGGGCTGGCGGGGGAGACCGCGGGACGGCAGCGCCCCGAACGGTCGGCAGGCGGGCGGGCGAGCGAGCGAGGTAATGAATTTGGGCGAGGTAAACGCGCTCCCCGGTGGCCCTCTAATCAGACGCTCGCAGGAGCGCAGTCAATATCCTCTCATTTAGCGCACTGCGTTTTTATAAGCTGTGTTGACGAGGCGCTCCCTGGCGCACACCTCCGCTTGCCAGCCCTCAGGCATCATCGCTGGAGCTGTTAAGTGACAGGAGGGTGTGTATGTGTGTGTGTGTGCGTGCGTGCGTGTGCGTGTGTGTTTATGTACACAAGCCTTTCTGTGCATGACAGATGGCGAGTATGAAATGCTTCTGCATTTGCGTTTGGTTAATGCGGTATGTGTGCCTGTGCATTCTGTGCTCAGCAATGCCTTGCTTGTATAATTTCATTAGCTTTTGCTTGTTAAACGGGTCGGTCAGTATCTTTCCGAAGTTTAAGAGATGACGGTTTCCAACCCAGCGCAGCTCCAAGGGGTTTGAAAAGACAGGCAGGTCGTCGGCGCCCAATCGCAACCCTGCGCCCTGCTGCTGTTCGGACGGCATCACTTCTGCCGGAGACGATACGCCCACAAGGAGGGGCATAGGAGCTCCCTGTGTGTACATGTGTTCCGCCTGCTTCAACATCAAATGCGCATAAGAGAGAACAACTCTTCTCCCTGTCTCACACCGAGGTTCTTCTCATGCGCGACCAGACCGGAGGCGCTCGCATTCTCTTCCTCCTGATTGGATGTTAACAGTCCGCTCCCATTTTCCTCAAGTTGCAGCCACAGCCTTTCAAAAAATAATAAAAAACACACATCACTGTTCCTGACTAAAATGGTCCAAAAAAAATTATTATACAAAATAAAAAATAAAAAAAGATTTCCAACCTGAAAAACGACACAACTGCAGACATACACTGGCATTGCATTGCATTGACCATCAAAGTTTTCTAGGGTCAAGTCTGGAAGTCTGGCTTCCGCTGCGTAATAATTACAGGCAGCTCGAGCGAGGAACTGCACTCTAGTTCAAGTCCAATTTGTTCCAGTGTGCAGGCCTGTTTTTGGGACCCTATGGAGAGAGGCAGGGACTGTTTCCTCATGCGGGCCAGGGGGACTGACATGGCTGAGTGGCAGAGACAGGTGCTCCTCAGGGACTGTTTATCCTTTGTGGGAAATTTGGCAGCGGCTCGTAAGATCAGGAGCTGGGGGGGGTGTGGGGGGGTTGGTTTTTCCTCTCGTCAGACTCAACTTCTGGGACCCCGGTCTCTTGCAGCGAGGCCAGCGCCAGGCCAGGATTACTCGGGCAGGGATACAATTTTTAAAAAAGCTCTTGACCGTGGATCAGACAATAGTCTCCATCCTACCCCACCCCACCTTGCACTGCAATGTTTAAACGGTGCGCCAATGCCAAGAGAGGGCACTGACTGGAAAGTAAAAGCATTGTCGAGTTGTTCCGCGAGTTTGGCTTCTGGCTTCAGTTGTGAATGAGATGTGCCGCTCATCTGCTGGGCTGACGATTTCTGTCGATTTCTGATGGCGGGGGACGGCAGAGGAAAGCCTGCAGTGCCAGCCAATGGCATCCACCCTTTAGGCCCCACAACTGCATGGACAAAAGCAGATGCTCATTTCCATAGCAACTCGTACAGATTACGCTTCTAATTTCCACAAACAATATATTTATACAGCTGTACATTTGCACGTTAAGTACCTTTGCTTAAGGGTACAATGGCTGTCTCCACCAGGGAGTTGAACTTGCAACCTCTAAGCCACAAGCTAAACTTAATTATTATACTACTTTGTCTCCTAACTTATTTTAAAAGGGTGTCTTGCATGTGAAAGCCACTGTTTGAGACAGGTGAGGGTTTAGGCTAGCGATCGTGTGCTTTCACCTTCAGTAGTTCTAATGAGGCGCTGTATAAACGCGTTTAGTATGGAGTGAATCACCTTCCATTGTAGTCGGTGAATACTGAAAAAGGCGCCTTGTGAATATGCGAGTGTATTCGTGTGTATAAGCCTAATCCCCAGGCTGGCACCACACACGCACACAAGGCTTGAGTTTCAGCGGGGGGTGACTGGGTTGCAGGTCAGGTCACCAGACTGCTGGTTCCAGGTGGATCGGGTTCCAGTCCCTTCTCGGCTTCACAGGTGAGCCTGCGCCGTCTGTCAGTGGGGTCAGAGCCGCTGCCGAGTAACGCGCTAATCCATAATCACCCGCATGTGGGTACGCAGGAACAAAAGCGCCACTTTCTGCTTGCTTCAACACACAATACTCTGTGTGTGCGCCTTGTTCTCCTGACTTATCTTTTCACTGCATGCAAAGGTGTTGTTTGTATACTGTACATTGCCTGCAGGTCAGGATTTGTGGTTAATGCTTAACAATGTGTATCTAGTATTATCTAGTATTATACGGTATTATGTAGATTTTGAATCCAATGTAAATCTCGCGGCAGGACTCGTCCTGGAGAACCACTGCAGTGGTGGGTGAACCGTGTTTTCCCGCCCTGCTCAGTGTGCTGGACACCTGAGACGTGCTTTCTGAGGGACAGCGAACAGAGCGCCAAACGGGAAACAAGACACTGCGTCTGACCAGCGTCTGACCCAGGCGGCGCCCCCTACTGGGCATTTCTGCCACAGCTGCCAGGTTTACCAGCGCTGCACGTTCCCCTCCGCAGAATCAAAGGCCTCGTCACTCTGCTGAAGGTCTAACGGCGCTTTGATGGCACCCTTTGTCTCCGTTCAGGTGGAAAGAAGCGGCACGGAAAAGCCCAGAGCTTGTGTACTTAATTGTGAGGCAGCCATTAAGAAATGAACAGATGAAGCGTTTGTCCTTTGGAACGAAGGCTTATGAAAACCAAACAACAAACCTCCGCCATTTGCTCTTCCAGCACACGGTCCATCCCCACTCCCAACCTCCAGAGCCGAGTGAAAAAAGACAAAGGGGAAAATAGCACACATCTCCGTAGTGACTGGACACCACCTCGCCTCAGTAAAAACCAGCCAACAGGGTTCAGAAACAGAGTGTTGTGGCTCAGCGCATACGACTGTTTAGAGCGGTAAAACAGGCGCGCGGTTTCACGGCCGGCTGCAGTCGGGCCTCGGCTCTTTTAAGTGGCTAGGCGGGACGGCCTGAGCGCAGGACGGCGCGATCGTGCGGAGCGAAAGAACGGCAGCCGAGGATCGCAGCGAGGGCGAGAATCCTGTTTCCCCCCCCGATTCAACCTGCTCTTTCTGAGGGGCGGGGGGGGCCTACTTGGCGGCCGGCTGGATCAGCCGCTAAATTGCCTCCTCGCTCTGCTGTCTCACGCCCGTGGCAGCGAGCGGGACGGGGGCAAGCGCCGGCTGGGGACCGTTCAAATTTGGGCCTTTCACCCTGCGGCGGGGCCTTTCGGGAGCGGGCGATTTGGCTCCGTGTGCGCCTGTCCGTCCCGTCCGTGACATGAGAGGCGGCGCCTCAATTTGGCCAAACGAGCTGAAGGAGAGAGAGAGAGATGGAAACTGCCGGATACATGATATCCAAGCGGAAGGAGAGTCGGCTCGGGAGCTTGGACGCACGCAACGGGGACGCTGTCCCGGGCCGACCACGCGGGAGTAAACGAAAGGCGGACGGCAACGCGCGCGCCTTTGATCATTGCGTCGGAGCTCAACGGCCTGTCGTCCCCGGTTACCGCTGATTAGACCGTGGCCGACGCCGTATTTGTATTCCGGGTTCCATCCTGGAGGTTCGCCGCGGTGGAAGAGGCTTGATTTGGTATTCCTCTTGCTGGGCTGGGCTGGGCTGGCGGAGGGCTGCAGGCGGCGACGTGCCTTATTTATTTCTTTATTTCCTTCTGCAATACAGCGAAGGGAATATGGGATTAATTTTGAAAGCGCCTGATTAGCGTGATGTCGTCCCTGGGATAATTGAGTCTGGGTTTTCCCCGGGCCCTGTGCTTTATTGCAGTCTGCAGCTGACTCTCCCTCCCCCTCACCCCGGGAGACTGTCAATCATACTCAGGGCACCGCCTCCTGGGAACAGCTGGGAACAGGTATGGCGCAGACCCTGATGCAATACGGTGTGCATCCTGCAGAGAGCCAGAGCAACAGCATCCAGCAGGTACCGTGCACAGAGGAGCGTCATGTTCCCACTGTAACTGCTAACATTCAGCTGGTTATAAACTCGCCAGACGGCGTTCAATTCATCAGTAGCTGGGAGACAGGGAGCAGTTTTCCCACCGGTGCTCAAAACCTGCAGTGCCTAGGACAACACCGATCATGAGCGCCATTCAATTTCTGATAGATTTACGGAGAATTTCTTTGGAGAATTTTTTTGGATCAGCCCCCCCTCATCCAAATCAAAGTTTGTACCTCACCGTTTGTTTGACAGCTGTGATTTCCTCCCCCATTTTCCATCCAGAACTGCCAGAATTTCACAATGGCCTGTGATTTTCCAACAGTAACACTGGATTCTACCCCTGTGCAGAAGATAATGCCAAGTGATTGAGCAGAAATGAAAGTGAGCTGAGTGAACTGAAACAGGAAGATGGTTAGGTACAGGCAAAGGGTTATGTACAGAAAGAGGGTTATGTGCAGGCAGAGGGTTATGTACAGAAAGAGGGTTATGTGCAGGTAGAGGGTTATGTGCAGGCAGAGGGTTATGTGCAGGTAGAGGGTTATGTGCAGGTAGAGGGTTATGTGCAGGTAGAGGGTTATGTGCAGGCAGAGGGTTATGTGCAGGCAGAGGGTTATGTGCAGGTAGAGGGTTATGTGCAGGTAGAGGGTTATGTGCAGGTAGAGGGTTATGTGCAGGCAGAGGGTTATGTGCAGGTAGAGGGTTATGTGCAGGTAGAGGGTTATGTGCAGGTAGAGGGTTATGTACAGAAAGAGGGTTATGTGCAGGCAGAAGGTTATGTACAGAAAGAGGGTTATGTGCAGGTAGAGGGTTATGTGCAGGCAGAGGGTTATGTGCAGGCAGAGGGTTATGTACAGAAAGAGGGTTATGTGCAGGTAGAGGGTTATGTGCAGGCAGAGGGTTATGTGCAGGTAGAGGGTTATGTACAGGTAGAGGGTTATGTGCAGGTAGAGGGTTATGTGCAGGTAGAGGGTTATGTGCAGGTAGAGGGTTATGTGCAGGTAGAGGGTTATGTGCAGGTAGAGGGTTATGTGCAGGCAGAGGGTTATGTGCAGGCAGAGGGTTATGTGCAGGTAGAGGGTTATGTGCAGGTAGAGGGTTATGTGCAGGTAGAGGGTTATGTACAGAAAGAGGGTTATGTGCAGGCAGAGGGTTATGTACAGAAAGAGGGTTATGTGCAGGTAGAGGGTTATGTGCAGGCAGAGGGTTATGTGCAGGTAGAGGGTTATGTACAGAAAGAGGGTTATGTGCAGGCAGAGGGTTATGTACAGAAAGAGGGTTATGTGCAGGTAGAGGGTTATGTGCAGGCAGAGGGTTATGTGCAGGTAGAGGGTTATGTGCAGGTAGAGGGTTATGTGCAGGTAGAGGGTTATGTGCAGGCAGAGGGTTATGTGCAGGCAGAGGGTTATGTGCAGGCAGAGGGTTATGTGCAGGCAGAGGGTTATGTACAGAAAGAGGGTTATGTGCAGGTAGAGGGTTATGTGCAGGCAGAGGGTTATGTACAGAAAGAGGGTTATGTGCAGGTAGAGGGTTATGTGCAGGCAGAGGGTTATGTGCAGGTAGAGGGTTATGTACAGAAAGAGGGTTATGTGCAGGTAGAGGGTTATGTACAGAAAGAGGGTTATGTGCAGGTAGAGGGTTATGTGCAGGCAGAGGGTTATGTACAGGTAGAGGGTTATGTACAGAAAGAGGGTTATGTGCAGGTAGAGGGTTATGTACAGAAAGAGGGTTATGTGCAGGTAGAGGGTTATGTGCAGGCAGAGGGTTATGTACAGGTAGAGGGTTATGTACAGAAAGAGGGTTATGTGCAGGTAGAGGGTTATGTACAGAAAGAGGGTTATGTGCAGGCAGAGGGTTATGTACAGAAAGAGGGTTATGTGCAGGTAGAGGGTTATGTGCAGGCAGAGGGTTATGTACAGGTAGAGGGTTATGTACAGAAAGAGGGTTATGTGCAGGTAGAGGGTTATGTGCAGGCAGAGGGTTATGTGCAGGCAGAGGGTTATGTGCAGGCAGAGGGTTATGTACAGAAAGAGGGTTATGTGCAGGCAGAGGGTTATGTACAGGTAGAGGGTTATGTACAGAAAGAGGGTTATGTGCAGGCAGAGGGTTATGTACAGAAAGAGGGTTATGTGCAGGTAGAGGGTTATGTGCAGGCAGAGGGTTATGTGCAGGCAGAGGGTTATGTACAGAAAGAGGGTTATGTGCAGGCAGAGGGTTATGAGCAGGCAGAGGGTTATGTGCAGGCAGAGGGTTATGTACAGAAAGAGGGTTATGTGCAGGTAGAGGGTTATGTGCAGGCAGAGGGTTATGTGCAGGCAGAGGGTTATGTACAGAAAGAGGGTTATGTGCAGGCAGAGGGTTATGTACAGAAAGAGGGTTATGTGCAGGTAGAGGGTTATGTGCAGGCAGAGGGTTATGTGCAGGCAGAGGGTTATGTACAGAAAGAGGGTTATGTGCAGGTAGAGGGTTATGTGCAGGTAGAGGGTTATGTACAGAAAGAGGGTTATGTGCAGGCAGAGGGTTATGTGCAGGTAGAGGGTTATGTGCAGGTAGAGGGTTATGTACAGAAAGGGTTATGTGCAGGTAGAGGGTTATGTGCAGGCAGAGAGTGCACGCAGAGGGTTACGAGCAGGCAAAGTAAATACACTGTCAGTGTGCTCTTCTTTTTATAATGCACATATTTTTTAGGGTATCTAACTTGTGAAATGAACAAACGCGTGCGCGCGCACACACACACACACACACATTTATGCAAAACAATATTCTATTTTGATTTCAAAACAATAGATATATTCCTATTTCTGAAGTGAAGGGTAAGATTTTATTTTCTCATATACAACAAACAACAGAAACAATGGAAAAAAACAGTTGGAGAACGCACACCCTTGCAGCTTCACTACCTTCTGTCCATAAAATGTCCCTCAGTCACTCCACAGATGGATATAAAAGAAAACTGGGAACAGATTGGATTGAAAATCAAGACCTAGAACTGCGGAATTGTGGAATGATCAACTATATGTTTCATGAACCCATACAAGATCGGGTTGTTTGTGCGTGTGCACTACACATGTATGTGTGTGTGCCTGTGTGTGCATTTGTGTGTATATACTGTATGTAAAAGTGTGTGTGCGCATGTGCGTATATACATGTATGTATGTGTGTGTGTGTGTGGGTGCGTGGGTGTGTATATGCATAAGTTTGTCTGTGTAGACTCCTATTGGAGGACACGGATGAGATCCAGGCCGATGCGTCCTCGTTGAGCGTCCACGTTGAGCACCCTGACCTCCACCCGCTCCCCGGGGCCCAGGGCCAGGCTGCGACGGCGCCGGTCTGCGGGCAGCTTCTCCAGGGTCATGTTGCTCTTGTGGATGAGGCCCGACCGGCCCACGCCGATGTCCACAAAGGCCCCGAACAGCGTGGTGTTCTCCACCCGGCCTGTGAGGACCACACCCGTCCGCAGGTCCGCCATGGACACGATCCCGCGCTTGAAGTCGGCCTGCTCGAAACCTGAGAGGGGAGAGAGAGAGAGAGAGAGAGAGAGAGAGCATGACATTAAAACAAGGGGGAGAGGAAAGAGATGGAGGGGTAACTGTTGAATGTGGAAAAGATGAAACGCTGCATAAAAACGGAACATGCAGGGAAGAGGAGATAATGAAGTGTGAATTTTAACCCTTAAATGCAGCCGTGTACGATTGAACCCAGGACCTAAAAAAATAAGCACAAACATTTTCTACGAGATTTGAGTGAACCCATAAACCAAGTTTTGGCTTTACCATATTCAGGGGGAAAAAAGTCCATCTTAAAAAAAAAAAAGCAAGCGTCACTTAAAAGAACTAAAGGAGTAACACATTCAACAGCTATATATGCTACAATAAAGTATTACAAAAAAATGAATCATGCTTGAATCTCGCTCAGCAAAATTTTACACTGAGCAAGCTAAAGTTCACATAAATGTGAAAATAAAAAGAGTGGGCAAATCAACTGGAAAATAATCATCATTGGCACCATCAGTCCCAAGTAGCCCAAATCCTCCTGAATCTGGGCAAAAAAGCACAGGATCTGCGGGAACCTGCCCGTACACATCCGCCAACCTCCGCCAGCATTTGACGGGAGAGGAACGGGCAGGCGCTGCTCTTCAGAGAGCCAGGAGTGGTCACTCCTGCAGGGCATTGTGGGATACAACTGATCTGGAGTTAAACTGAGCTCACGGAGGGAGGGAGGGGAGGTGTGCCCAGAGGCAGAAGAAAGAGTGCAGAGCGCGAGGGCTCCAGACCTGTGTCTGCACCAGTAGACCACAGCCATTTATCTCCTCTCCATCATCAAAAACACCATCTGTCATCAAACACAAATCTTGAGAGGGTACATACCGGCAACACACTTATCTTATAGGCACGCTACCTGACTGTAAAACACAGATCACTAACAGAGAATCCAACTTCCTGTAACTCCTTGCTATCTCTTACTGGGACTCCAACTTCCTGTAACTCCCAGAGATCTGTTCCAGGGACTCACAGTGCGTGTAAACTCCAGGAAACAGCTGATGTCTTTGGCTGAGCTCTTACTTGTGCAGAGCCAAAATGCGCTTTATTCCACATTAATTGAACTCTCATTTTCACAGACTTTGATGTTCCCAGGTGTAATTTGGGGGAAGACCCAGGTTGTTATTTAAAGTCTGCCAAAAGACAGGTTATTAATGTAACCTTTTAAAGAGAATAACAGACCCAGAAGTCTTTATGGTGGTTTCCCCCTGTGGTGTTTAATAGTAAAATAACAAAATGTCTACAAAGAAGCCGCCTGTTTTTACTATGATGTGGACATCTGATATGTTTTTACTCTAGGGTGACGGGGTGACTGAAGAGAACACAAGTTAATATTCATTAGAGCATGTGAGTACTGTAATTTGGCTTAGACAGTATATAATACATTTGACAGACCTTGGCACTGTAACATGTTTTAACGGCTTGATTGATGCAGCAGCTGCACACTCAAACAGGTAGAGTCACCCGTGATGAGACAGCAGTGACATCTTAGCCTCCTCACCGTGAAGTGCTTTGAGCTCCCTGGGGCGTTACACCAGCCCAAATCAATCATGATGATTTCTTTCTGTGCTGGACTGTGACATTGGAATAGCGCTGTGGATTTGAGCCTATGCTGGGCTGTGAGGTTTGGCCTATGCTGTAAAATGAGGTCAGATTTGGAGTGTTTAATAACACACTGGGCACAGGAATCTGTTCCGGGTGGGGGTGGGTGGGTAGCTTTTGGGGTGTGTATGAACTGACGGGTAGATTATATCCTCACGCTGTGCTAAGGCTCTTATTCTGACATATAAATGACACCCTGGCAGGCTTTTATTCTGACAGGTAGATGGTACCCTGGCCTCATGGTCACAATCAAGCTCTTATTATGATGAGGTGATGATACCCTGGGCAGGCTCTTATTCTGACATGTAAATAACATGACAGGCTTTTATTCTGACAGGTAGACGGCACTCTGGCTCTACGGTCCATGGTCTTACCTTGGCGGATGTCGAAGCCGGACGGCTGTGTCAGTCCGTCCACAATGAGCTGCAGGGTCTCGGGCGTGGTGTCCAGGGCTTTGGCCAGTCCCTCCAGGCCAATGCGCTGCACGCTGGCCTCCACACGCTGCTTCAGCTCTGGCCGGCCCGTCTCCTCCACCCGTCCCTCGATGCGCTCCAGGAACCTTGGGAGGGGGCGCAAGGGGGAGACCAGAATCAGGCGAACGCATCATGATCCCTCCTGGCACTATCACATTAACGGCCCTTATAAACTGCTCTTAAACAACTGTGTTCAATGGCTTTTGTTTCAGGACACAGAACACTATGTCTTACCTCACATTAAAACGCTGCCATTGTTATTTATCATATCGCCTGCTTTGGCGTTTATTTTGGCGCAATGGCTAAAACACAGGTGATAAAGACCAAAAAGAAGTCACAACAAAGAAAGAATACTAGTTCTCAGTCTAACGAGCTACGGCAAAGTGTGGCGGCAAAGAAAAAGAGGGGATGTACCTCAGTGCATTCTGGGTAATTATAAACTGAACTGGATGGTCTTTGCGCCAAGCCTCTTAACTTGCACAAAACAAAACACCAGGTGGAGGGGGACAAAATGGGTGGTGCTGATGCCTGCCTCTATGTGTGTGAGTGCACTATATAGCCAAAAGTATGTGGACACCCCTTGGTCTGGGGCTGTTTTTCATGGTTCAGGCAAGGCTCCTTAGTACCCGTGAAGGCAAATCTTAACACTACTTCATACAATGTCATTCTAGACAATTCTGGGTTTCCAACTTTGTGGCAACAGTTTGGGGAAGGCCCTTTCCTGTTTCAGAATGACAATGCCCCCATGCACAAAAAGAGGTCCATACAGAAATGGTTTGTTGAGATTGGTTTAGAAGAACTTGACTGGCTTGCACAGAGCCCTCACCTCAACCCCATCAAACACCATTGGGATCAATTGGAAAGCTGACTGCGAGCCAGGCCTGATAGCCCCACATCAGTGCCCAACCTCACTAATGCTCTTCTGACTGAATGGAAACAAATCCACACAGCAATGTTCCAACATCTAGTGGAAAGCCTTCCCAGGAGAGTGGAGGCTGTTATAGCAGCAAATGGGGACCAATTCCATATTAATGCCCATGATTTTGGATTGAGATGTTGGATGAGCAGGTGTCCATATACTTTTGGCCATGTAGTGTATTTGTTTAAATGTTGTATGTTGTATACTGTATATGGGGTTAATATACTGTATAGAGGAAATAAAAGTAAAATTAAAAAAGTAATGGGCATGCATCAATTACAATAGGAAGCATTGACGTGGGTCTGTGAATGTGTGTGTGTGTGTGTGTGTGTGTTGTGTGTGTGTGTGCATGCATGTATGCGTGTGCATGCGTGTGAAGGGATGTTTATCCGCACGCGTGTTAAGGAGCATGTAAGTCATGCCCTGTGATGCCCGCATGTTTTGCACTCCAGGATTCCAGCTGGAAATATCTGGAGCAACGGGGTGAGGACACAATGCCTGGCCTTATGATGGGGAGACAGCACGGAGTACACATCCCCTTCACATCTGCTCTGAGCACATGGTGCATTCAATGAGAATGAGAGAGAGAGAGAGAGAGAGAGAGAGACAAGCCTCTCTTTGGAGCCCCTCTGCTCCAATGTTTTGAGATGCAAAAAGGCTACATACAAACTCTCTGCCATCATGCATGTGCGTGCCTTCATGGTGACAGCTCACAATTCTGACATAACGTCTGAGAGAAAACGACTTAAAATCATTAAATACCTCATGTCTGAGTACCCCTATGGAAAAAGAATATGCTGCAGTATATTGTAAATATATCAAAATTATCTTCACAATATATTTAAAATATACTGCAGTATATTACATTTCCATATGGGTAATCATGAATCTGTCACCTAATAAGCACCATCACTCTGTTTAGAGAAATACACGGGACACAGAGATAATGATCAAAACTGTGACAGAAAGCATCAAAGCTCATGCTCATCAGGCGTAAGAGCGCTCCTCTGCCCAAATGGGTGGGCAGACACCTCACACAGTCAGAAAGCAGGGAGAGCAGGGAGAGCTGAGGCAGGGGGAGGGGGCACGCTCCTCATTGCCCCCTACCCCTTGCCCGGGGACCCCATAATGAAGCGCTTCCTGCCACGGAGGAACAGGGCAGGGTGAAGCCCTAATGATGGGGATTCAAACAGCACCCTCCACCGGGCTCCAGCGCATGCAGGGGAGGCCCGGGCGAGAGGGCAGGGAGGGGCTCTGCATCCCTAAATGTTGGGGTTCGCAGCTCGCCTGTGCCCGACTCTGTGGTACAGAGAGAGAGTACTGTGTCTTTAAAAAGAGGGGCATGTGCGCAGAAGGACAGAGAACCCAGAAAACAGCTGGGAGGGTGCTACTGGGCTACTCTGGTGATGGATGTTCGTTGCCGTGGCAGCCTGATGCCGAAGCGAGACTGCAGCTGTCCTGGACGTGACTGACAGAGCAGATGGGGCGGGTCCTCTTCCTGTCCCAATCACAGCAAAGCAACACACAGACACACACACACACACACACACGTGCGTACACACGCACGAATGTACGCACACTATGCATTATGGGTCATATATCACTCTAACCATCAGTACCCAGCATTTCAGTGAACACTCCACCCTCCTGTCCCACAGCTCACAGTCTCTCTGTCTCTCCTTTTATGTTTGGACTCTCTCTCTCCCTCTCTTTCTCTCTCCCTCTCTGTTCTCGTATGAAAGTGCAGCGGTGGCAGTGCTGGGCTCAGAGTTGTAACTCTAAACGGGTTGTGTACAAACTGCACGCCGCAGCTGTGAATGTTTTCGCCAGGTTCAGTTGGCGGCAGTGGCCAGCAGCCAGTTCCCTCCCTGCGCTGTGTGGGCCCCTCTGCTTTCTGGAACCCGTTACCCATTAGAGCGAGCCTGTACACCTCTGTGCTTGCTGTCCCTAATACTATCACTAACTATAAAAGGGCTAATTACATTAAATGCAGTAAGACTATAGAACTGTGCATTAAATAGGACACTAGGCCTTGTGTATAATTGACAGAAAATACACAAACATACACCTAGTATATACATAGTTTAGCTTATACTGTATATACACATACACACATAGTTATTGTGTATACTATATAAAAAAATACATACAAATGCATGATGCAAGCAGTAATAAATCAGTAACTTAATATAAGCAGGAACCAAACCTAGCATTTTACATATGAATCACAGGAAATTTCCTTCGAGCTGAAAAGCACAATCACTTTTAGACGCGTCAATTTCCCTCCGACAACAGGTGGGTCTGCGCGGGCACTTAGCGCGGGGGATCGATACTCCGCCCGCAGACTTTGGGTCAGCCGTTATAATGCGCCCCCATTGATTCAGACCCTTTCCAGGGCCATTACAACGTTCAACGCTCACCGTGCCGCCCGCTTTCAAACCCCACAATCGATGGAAGACGAAGAGCGCTCAATGACGCCGTTAAGCGCGGGGTTTTGGCTCTGCTGAGTTTCGTCATCGCCACGGTAACGGCGAGCCGAGATCTGATTGGCCGCTTTCTTTCTTTTTTCGGCCGGGGGAAAACTCCGGGCTGATTTATGAACGGTGGTAGAGCAGGCTCTCATGGTGGCCGGAGATTGGGTGGTGTCTCAGGTTTCTCCTGTTATGTTTTTGTTTAAGGTATCGTAGGCCCACTTATTTCCTCTTTCTCTCTTTCTGTAATGAAAAACAGTGCAGATGGGGTCTGAACACTGTACGGGCACTAGTCTCATTCTCCATGTGCTTTTTGGGTGGGCGGCTATAAGAGGCTTTCCAGACACACCTTGGAGGGGGAGTGCGAAGGTTTGGGGGCCTTGGGGGGGGGGGGGTTCAAGAGTTAAGGGTTTCCATCACCATGAACACCTCTCTCTCTCAGTCCTGAACCCACACTTATACACATGTGCTGGCTTCCTATGCCCTGGCCTTTAGTGGAATGCCCTTAATTTAAAAAATATATATTTTTTGATACTGTAATACCCCACTTTAATGTACCTCACCCCATGTAGTGCATTTGCTGCGATACAGACGGGCGACAAATTAAAGGAAAAACCAACATGAAGTGCCTTAGTAAGATGTTGGGCCACCACAAGCCCCCAGAACAGCTTCAATGCGCCTTAGCATAGATTCTACCTCTGGTCTAGCATAGATTCTACCTCTGGTCTAGCATAGATTCTACCTCTGGTCTAGTATAGATTCTACCTCTGGTCTAGCATAGATTCTACCTCTGGTCTAGCATAGATTCAAGTCTCTGGAACTCTAATGGAGGGATATAACACCATTCTTCCAAAAGATATTTCCTCATTTGGTGTTTTGATGATGGTGGTGGAGAGCGCTGTCTAACACGTCGGTCCATAATCTCCCATAGGTGTTCAATTGGGTTGAGATCTGGTGACTGCGAAGGCCATAGCATATGATTCACATCATTTTCATACTCATCAAACCATTCAGTAACCCCTCGTGCCATGTGGATAGGGACATTGTCATCCTGGAAGAGACCACTCCCATCAGGATAGAAATGTTTAATCATAGGATAAAGGTGATCACTCAGAATAACTTGTATTGATTCGCAGTGACCCTTCCCTCTAAGGGGCCAAGTGGACCCGAACAATGCCAAAAAAATGCCCCCCACAGCATAACAGAGCCACCGGACCCCCTCACTGTAGGGGTTTTCCCTGTAATTTTTCACCCGTCTGTATGTGGGTGCTGGGGACCCACCGAGCTCTCCAGAGCCACACTGTCTCCAGAGCAGCCTGCCTTTTCCACAAATAGAAAAAAGGACACAGGTGGGCGGGGCATACTGGATTATGTCTGATTGGATATCCCTCCCACTGCACTGCACACCATTGGACACATTTCTCAGGGCTGTGATGCGTCACTTTGTGTGCGGGCATACGTGGAGCCCTGTTGTACCTGGGCTAAGGTTGGTGGGGCGGGGGGAGTATCGGAATAGGGAAGGGTGGGGCAGGCCCCCTTATGGAAAAAGAATATACTGCAGTATATTGTAAATATATCAAAATTATCAACACAATATATTTACAACATACTGCAGCATATTACATTTCCATAAGGGGGTGCAAGGCACATTCGCTGGGCGCATTTGGGAAGCCGTTCCCAGCGGCGCACCTCTAACTTCCCCATTCCGACTCGGGGCATCTGGTTCATCCCATTATGGCAACGTGATACTCCCATTACTCCCTACCGCACTGCAACTATAAAATCAAGCACACTGCAACATAATCACTCCCAAAACAAAATAAGGCACGCTTCACATATGCTCGCCTGGCTAAAATGTATAATTGATTTAAGTGTGTTTACCCCTCCTTGCTTCTCGCCACAAAAATATTATCTTTGCCTTGTTCTGGTGACTAAAACAGCAGCCACTTGTTTTTTATGAGAGTCATTTGCAAAAAGGTGGAATTGTGCATGTTATTCTCTCAACAATAAATTCAGTACATGACAATAAATACTCTCCTAGAACAATTGATAATAGATCAGAATCTGGGCAGAGGTCTCACTAGTGGGAAACTGGATAAAATTCTGCTATAACCTATACTCCAGGGGGGAAAAAATGTATTTGTCACATTATAGACTGTTCTTTTAAACCGCAACCCCCAGGTGAACAATCGAGGAGAATCACTTAGGCAGTTTTTTTTTTTTTTTACTTTCAAGCATGTATAATCCAAGAACTGAAGAACTCATCTTTACTGCATTTACACACGCACGCACTTTACTAAGACCTTTAGCATGTGCAAAACATGTTAGCACACGCAAAACTAATAACACAACGAATGATTGGTGCAAAACAAATACCATGACCAGTCATTGGTCATGTTATTGGTCTTGCATTTGCTAAAAGGTTTTGCACATGCTAAAGGTCTTAGTTAATCAGGCCCTAAGAGCTCTGAGTATGTACTGATAGCGACAAAGGGAGATTGACAGAAACAAAAGAGTGGAGTCTCTCAGCTCTTCAGGACGGTTAGTAACTGTGCTCAAAGCCAGAGACCGGAGAGCAGCTCGCCTGTGAGAGGTCCACTATTTGGACCAAATCCTGACCACGTAAAGAGGGTATTTCTGCTTTTAGGTTTAAAAACATGGCCAAAACTGGCAGTCGGCTCAACAAGAGATACACTGCCTGGCCAAAAAAAAAGTCGCACACTCTAATATTTAATTGGACTGCCTTTAGCTTTGATTACGGCGTGCATTCGTCGTGGCATTGTTTCAACAACCTTATGCAACGTCACAACATTTATTTCCGTCCAGAGTTGCATTAATTTTTGGCCGGGATCTTGCATTGACGACCGGAGAGTCGAACCACATCCCAAAGACTTTTCTCCAGCACATCCCAAAGACTTTCAATGGGGTTAAGGTCAGGACTTTGGTGGCCAATTCATGTGTGAAAATGATTCCTCATGCTCCCTGAACCACTCTTTCACAATTTGAGCCCGATGAATCTTGGCATTGTCGTCCTGGAATATGCCCATGGATGGGATAACCTGGTCATTCAGTACATTTAGGTACTCAGCTGACTTCATTTTATTGCTGCATAACGTTGCTGAGCCAAGACCTGACCAATTGAAGCAACCCCCGATCATAACACTGCCTCCAGAGACTTGTACAGTGGACACTATGCATGACAGGTGCAACGGCAACTTTTTTTTTGGCCAGGCAGTGTATCATTAGCCCACTGGCCAAAGGAACTAATCATACTTATTGCCACTCCAGAGCCAATGTCATATTCTATAGCGGATGTTTACGTGCTAACGTGCTAACTCGCGTCTGAAATCCGCTGCACCATTCTGACCCCAGCAGCACCGCCGGCGAGGCGGCGCGCAACTGTCCACAGCATCGCCAAGGGAGAGAAAGTTTCACTCTGGGGGTAAATTCCCTGCCGCACGGCTTCAGCACTTCCCCCGGTCGGCCGGTCGCCCGCGGACCGTTCGCACCCACCTCAACACCCGCGCAATCCCCCGGCGCAGCAGCTGCGCAGCTCAACACCCGCGCAATCCCCCGGCGCAGCAGCTGCGCAGCTCAACCGCCGCGCTGAAGAGAGAGGGGGAATAAACAACAGCGGGCTGGGAGCATATGGGAGCGCGCATGTGCTCACGGGCGCCCTCTCAGGGCTGACAGAAGACGGCGATGACAGGGGGCCGACGATTACAGTCAGGTGCTCCAAATTTTGGGAGGAAAGAAAAATAGGGGATTAATTAAAAAAAAAAGAAAAAGAAAGAAATGGCTTGCAGATTGTGAGGAATCTTTCGAGCGTGTCATCATCATTATAAAGCAATCCTTCAAATATCTGCCGCTCGGATCATTAATTTCTGCACCCCTGTTCACCCCAGCAGTGAGGCTCTGGAACCTGTTAAGGCGGTCTAAGACATATTATCCACTGTGTACGCACGGTGTGCATCGACCAAACTCCCGTTCATATTCAGTAATATCATACAGCCCAGGCCTTTGGCTTAGACATACAGCATCACAGGTGGCCTTATCTGTTATCAAATGCGCAACATAGTTCAGGCCATGTAATGTCATTTTGTAGTTCAAGCAGCATTTGGTAAGGATACAGTGTGGTAATAATAAATAGAGGCATCAGGGGAGAGGGATTTTTCTGGTTGGTTTGGTAGGAAATGAAGTGGAACGGAGAGAAAGGAACACAAACAGAGAGAGCGAAAGGTTTTTCCACCCTATCTGCGTGAATACTGTATGACATGATGTTAATTCCCCCTCTCAGTATGGTAAGTGGCCTCATTAGACCTCTGACCCTCGCCAGGCCTCTGTGAAGACAGATTAGCCGCAAGAGACGCTGAGAGAGAGAGCAGGCCTGCTGCAGCTCTGCGCGTACTAACACACACACACACAGACACACACACACACACACACACACACACACAGTCACACACATACACACACACACACACACACACACACTCCCTCTCTCTCTGTCAAACACATACACACACACATATACAGTGCGTGTACACACCCACAGACACAAATACAACCCAGACACACACACACACAGCATGCGCATACACAAATACAGCACACACACATACCCACACACAGCATGCACATACACACACAAATACAGCACACACACACACACACACACACACACACACACACACACACACAGCACACATACCATACAGTTTGCAGAGGAGAATGGAAAATAAAAAGCAGGGCAAAGCGGGCCCAGTTTCAGGTTTTGAGGTGATGGAGAGGGTGCTGAAAGAGTGGGGGGAGAGGGGGGAGAGAGGAGGGAGAGAGGAGTTTAAATAAGTTGCTGAGCTGCAGTCTGTGTTGTGCAACACGATGACACTGCGCACACAGATACAAGCCTAATTAACCTTGCAGCTATGTGAGGAAATGTGATACCCACACACTACCACACACACAGAGACAAACACACACACAGGCACACACAGGCACACGCACGCACGCACACTCGTGCACACGCACGCACGCATGCACACACACACATTCACACGCGCACACACACATGCACACACACACAGACACACACAAACAAATGCGCACACACACTCACATGCACGCACACACACGCACACACAGACACACAAACAAACAAACACACACACACATACACAAATACGCACACAGAGACATGCGTGCAAACACTGACATGCACAGACAGACAGACAGACAGACAGACACTCAGGTACACGCAGGCACGCACACACACACACCATTTGGACCAGGCTGTCTCGAAACTGAGATCCAGGCCCTCTCAAAACAAACTTGAGCTTTGATGTCCAGCTGAAGCTGTCAAAATGCGCTCTCCCCCCGGCTCCTCATGCAGGAGACACCTGTCGGCTCTGCCCCGAGGCACAGGGCCGCTGCAAAAAGCAATCACATCACAAATGTGCTTCTGATATCTGCACCAAGGGTAAGAAACTGTGATCTCTCAGTGCCATATGCTGCTTTTCTCATTCAAAAAAATGTAATAAAAGAACCCAATCACACACATAGCAGGGTCCTCATAAGTCATTCCAACGTTCACCCCAGACCCCCCAAAAAACAACCTCAAAAAGCTATCTAACCCAAAATGAGTGTTTTTGGCTCCCAGAGACATAAGGACAGTGTATCTTTTCTTTTTCCAGGGAAAGTCAGGACGCGTGTGCATGTCTGTCAGTGTTTGTACATACGTACATGTGTGCATATATAGTATGTGTTTGTCAATGTATATACACCCAAATAAATTATATATATATACATACATACACACACACACACACACACATATATATATACACACACACACACACACACACACACACTCATATTGTATACACATACACGTGTGTAGTCTGTGTATATGTATACAATATTGCTGTATGGGTGTCTGTGTCCACATCACCTGATGTGTTTCTATGGTAGGAGAAGAGCCCAGGAAGGATCAGGGGTGGGTGTAGGGAGCCTCCCTCACCTCATAGCGATGCTGTAGGACTCTGGGTGGATACAGGTCTGGTCCAGTGGGTTGGGCCGGGCCGTAACGCCGGCCGGGGCCTTCCCCTTTCCTCTTTTGGTGGGCGGTTTCTCAGAAGGCGCTGCGGCTTGGTCCGCTTCCGTCCTGCGAGGAGCAAGACGACCGAAACGATTAAACCAACAGATTAAAGGCTTGTGACTAAAACCATGCAACAGAAGCAGGGAAAGCTCTCAGAACAAAGACAAAGGACATGCATAAGACCTTCCTATGATTATAAGTCATAAAGCCTACATAACACTGTCATAAGCATGGTATAACACATTTCATGACCATATTGCATGTATGCTGATGATTTTGAATCGATTATTTTGAAACCGTGTTCTAAAATTAACTGCATGAATTATGACGTTTGTCTTTACATTCGTCATAAGCTGTAATAGGCTGTTCTGACTGGTTACGTCTTATGGCATGCTCATGTCATGACAGTGGTATGTAGGCTTTATGGCCTTTAGTTCAGAAAAAATATTTTCTGTAAAGTTGCTTTACCAGTGCTGCTTCCTTTGTTGAAAAATTGTGCTTCTGTTTGTGGATGTGTCTGAAAATGATATTTTTGTGCTGTGCCCCACAAAGAGAAAAATATTGTTTTTGGAGAGTCTCCTGAACCCGCTAAAAACGGCATCGGCTTTCAGCAGAGCGGCTAGCGGGTTGTCGTCAGACGGAAAGGACTCAAAGCCGACCTCTTTAGCGGGTGTTAATCCACCTCGCCCTCCCCGAGCATTCCCACCGCCTCCTCCGTGAGGAGGATACATTACACCCCACATCCCGCTAATGTGCTTGTGTTTACCGTTCCCGCCGCCCGGAGGAAATGTTTATGTTTGTTCCTGCGGCCCGAGTCCCGTGTGATGTGGGCGGTGTCGGATTGGCCTGAGCACGCGGCTCATTAAGGAAAAAGAAAACGCGCGGGATCCCTGGCGGCTCTCACTTCAAGGTCGCACCTGATTGGCGGGCCAGACGCGCCTGTCACAAAACCGACACGCCCCTCACTGCCGACTGGTGAGAGATATTCACCGCATCACCCCAAATGTAAACTATACCTGAGACACCCATAACTACCCCTGACAGGCGAGAAAGCCTTTATTTTTAATCCTGCACCTCCCAAAATAACACCTATACAGGTAAACTACATGTGAGCGACACCAGGAGTGACGCCATGTCAAACAGTAACAAGTGAGAGTCAGCAGGTTAGATTAAACAGCGCTGCACCTGAGAGAGCTCCCATGGTTACTACAGGTGTACAGAACTTTAATGGATCACATGACATAGTCTTGATAGAGCATGCAGATGAGTGCCATACCTGGGGAAACCGCGCTGCTTTAGAACGGACAGTACGGGTGGGAGGGGCGGGATGTGTCGCCCTACCTGCCGAAGCTCTGGAGGTTTTCCGGATTGATCCGGATGAATCCGGCGCACTGCTGGAAGCTCTTGGGCCCCAGGCCCTTGACCAGTTTCAGCTGCTCGCGGTTGGCGAAGGGCCCGTTCTTCTCCCGCCACTCGGCGATGCTCCGTGCCCGCCCCGCGTTCAGGCCGGCCACATGTCTGTCAGAGGAGCGTCGGTCATGGATACCCGCCCTCGCACGCACACGCTCGTTACCGCACCCAGCGGGTCACATCTGTCCACAGGGACTGTCGTGATTCACTCCGTCTCTCACTCGCTGACTCACGCCATCATTCACTTTCATTTATACTCATTCATTCATTAATGTATGCACTCAGTCCATAATTCACCCTCAACAAATAAAAACAACTGAAACAGTAGGAATAAATGCTGGGCACTGCCTCCAATCATACGTTTGTTCACTATGACTGAGCACAGAGATGCTAGTAGAAAATAACTGCAGGGGCTGTTTTCTACGAGCTTTACATTGTCCATCATATACATCACCATTACATACACCAACCGTCCTTTCAAAACAATGAAACTAGCTATTTTAATATCTCTGGAAATGCCTCACGTTCAACTGCTTTTTTCCCCCCAGTACAGTAATGTGCTACAATGCTATCAGGCCATTGGAGCCTTTCGTTTATTTGGCACAACCATTTTTTAAAATCTGTACCGTTCCATATGTGTTCAGCACGCTACTGGGTTAGAGATGCCAGGCGGAAATTTGTGCTGAGGGACAGAGAAACTAGAGCGCTTCAGAGTTCAGGATTAAATAAATGTTGTCATTTGAGGATAAATAGAATGAAACAAATCAACAGATGTAAATGAAAGCAGAAATGTTCAAAACTCGCGTTCCATTTCATGCGATCTTTTGAAACTCATTTACTTGCGAGAGACATTGAAACGTCTTGAAATGTTTCTCTTTTGCACGGTTAGAAGGTAACTTAAAACGACAGCTTTCCCCCCCAAAGAAGTACTGTAAACATACTATGTCATCACTTGGAAATAAATAAAGAATGAATAACGCCTGAATCATGAACAAGTGGATTGTCTGTCTGAGGTTTTAGGAGCGGGCCCTATTGAAGGCCCTGGAGAAAAGCTCATTTAGTCAGTCAGGTAAACAGATGACATGATGGCGGGGTCCGCACCAGCCCCATTCCACAGACGGCGCGCTTAAAGAGGCCTTTTCTCAAGGGAGAACATAACAGCACCTTTAACAACACTGCGCTATGCTAAACCTGGGCCAAAGTGCCAGCTCTCACAGTAAACCAAACATGCTGTAATTAGGCCTGGGTCTTAACAGGGAGTCCAGTCCCCAGAACATACCCCCGCTGTGGGACGGCCTGGGAGAGATGGTAGGCGCTTGTGCGTGTGTGTGTGTGCGTGCGTGTGGTGTGTGTGTGTCTGCGCATACAGTCTGTATATGTGTTTGTTTGTACTGTCTGTCTGTCTAGCCCGGTCCCCTTCTGAAACAGTCGCTGTTGGAGTCTGGGGCGTCTGACTACACGGCGCAGTGGCGGGCAGGGTGTGTGGTGGGGCGGTGGGACGGCCTGCCATGCGCTGAGCTGCGCTGACCGCTGCTGGAAAGTATTGGGCTCTACCTCATCAGGGTCTCGGAGCAGATGTTGATGTCCACTCCAACGAAGCTCACGCACTCCTCCACCACGCTGTCCAAGCCTGCCTTCAGAGCCGTCTGTGACACGTCGTGCTGGAAAAAAACAACAACCGTGTTAACAACACGTCCTGAACCGTGTTAGCAACACGTCCTGCGTGCCCTGCACAGTGCCAGCCATCGCCCTGCCTCCACCCCGCAGGCCTAGCACTGCCAGCACTCACTGCACTGAGAGACACGAACGGGCACAGTGTGCTGAGTGTTCCTCAGGACTCACTCGGCATTACAGACGAGCCGTGGCATTAATGCTCACACTGTCAATGTGTGTGTGTGTGTATGTTTGTGTGTGTGTGTTTGTGTATGTGTGTGTGTCTGTGCGAGTGTGCGTGTGTGTTTATGCGTGAGCGTGCGTGCGTGTGCATGCGTGACAGCAGACACACAGATAGGTGTAAACAAGCTGTTGGCACCCTGAAATTCTAAAATGGTTAAATATAAAGCCCAATTCATCACAATGTGTGCACAGGGCCGACAGCACAGCAGCACCATGTTATAGGAGCTGGGACTACACTAGGGGGCAGTGTGGAGACTCACTTCAAGAGAGGCTGTGGATCGCCATCTTCCTCTCACGCATACGCACACGCTCACACTCACTCTCTCACCAAGCAGAGAGGGTGTACGGTATTTGTATACATAAAAATGTTGTGTTCATAAAACTGTGCTCCTATTCATTGGTATCCATAATACCTACACGGTCACCTCGGTTGTGAAATGCAAGCAGGGACTAACACAGGGTAGGTGCACTACCAAGCAGGGACTAACACAGGGTAGGTGCACTACCAAGCAGGGACTAACACAGGGTAGGTGCACTACCAAGCAGGGACTAACACAGGGTAGGTGCACTACCAAGCAGGGACTAACACAGGGTAGGTGCACTACCAAGCAGGGACTAACACAGGGTAGGTGCACTACAAAGCAGGGACTAACACAGGGTAGGTGCACTACCAAGCAGGGACTAACACAGGGTAGGTGCAGTACCAAGCAAGACGCATCAAAATGAAACATGACACTGCTTGGCCTTCATTAGCAGACACAGCCACGTTTAACTCGACAAAACAAGGCTGTGTCTGGTCTACACGCTCTCCATAAGATCATAGGAAACACTTATTACTCTGCCCTGAAATTCAGTCGCCGAAGCAACCCGACAGCTGCAGCTGAAATCATAATATCAATCTGGCCGTTTTTGGGTTTGCACCAACAAGCTTTCCTCTTCTCAGCTTCCGTGGGCCGGTTGCTCGTGGTTACCTTGCCCCACCCACCGTTTTCACAGCCCTGGTCAGACACTGGGCCCCTCCCTCTCGGCTCACTCCCGCCACACACTGACGGAGTTCCTGTGGCCGCGTTTGAGCAGCGTGTGTGGAAACGATCTCACACTCCCACCCGGCCAACTCCTTCAGTGCGGCCGTCGCCATAATCGGATAACTTATTACAACGCGGATACGTTTTGTTCCCTTTTCCGTTCTCTCTTTTTTTTTCTCCCTCTCTTTCTGTCCGTCTTTTCTGTCAGGAGACAAATGAGACTAAACACTCAAATTCCTCCGGTGCTGAAATTTAGGACGTGAGTCATGGGGGTGCGATGGACCGTGCCAACGGAGGCGGAGTGGGCGGTGGGGGGGGTTTAATGAAACAGGATTTAAAAAAAAAAATGTATTTTAAATTTCTTTCAGCAGAGATGGGCCAGATCTGTGGTTACCCAGAATTCCTTGCGTCGGACGTGCTGGACTGGGATCCGGGGGTTAAAAAAAGAGCTGAGTAGATGATACTGTGTTCCTCCAGAGTGCTGGAGCTTGAGGAGAGGTTGGGAATGTTTGGGGTTATTTTCATTGGAAAGCAGCAGCAGCAGCACTTCAAAAGCGACCGAGCAGAGGTTTTAGATTATGAAAAAGGGAATTGATAAAGTTAATCCAGGCGAACTTTTCACACTTTTGGAGGGATTCAAAAAGGAGCAGGAATTAGAAAAGCGGGGGAAAAAACAGGACAAAGTCCAAAAATGACAAAATTAGTAGCAAGCAGGGAATAGTGAGCGGCCTTTGCCTGTTTCTCACAAAGGGCCAATAGCCATATGGAATATGTTACCGGAGTGGTCCACTGGAGTCCCTAGTAAAAACGGTCTGGGGGGAATGTGTGTGTGAGCGTGTGTACGAGGCAGTTTCCTGCAGACGGGGACAGGAATCAGGGGATGACATCACCTCAGCTCAGACTTATCGCTTCTTCCTGATCTGACCTCTATTACATACTCTCCATTTCCTGTTCCAGCAACCCCAACGATGACCCCACACTCTCAGCGTGATCGCATGTCAATACTACTTAAAACAACAAATACTTTTTCCTAAAGGCATCACAGACACACATATGCAGACATCCTTATTGTGGGCACGTCATGTTGGTCAAGTTTCACATTCCAAAATACCCATTTTGATCATGAATTATACATTGAATTTTGTCTTCAAACTGTGTCAGAGGAGTGACATGCATAGTTTATGGGCTATTGAAGGGCAGATGTGCTCCAGAATAGTGAACTAAAAACCAGTAAAAACAGCATTAAAGAAAAAAAAAACTTACATGACACCACAGACTTGAATCCAACAATCTCTCCAAAGTCATATCGCCACCGCATCCAAAAAAAAAAAACCCCGCCCCCCTACTCACTCTCCTCCTCCCATGAATCGCGGGGTGCAGGGGTCCTTTGATCATTCTGCCACAGAGTCTCAATCAGGAGCCACACTCAAACACAAAGTGTCATGCGATCTGCCCGCTGCGGCCGGCCCTCCACATCATCTGTTATCCATTGGGCCTGCGAGACGGACGCCCCTCTTAAACCAATCGCCTCACGGCGGGACCCCAGAATGCGCACAGGGGGGAGGGGGTGGAGGGCGGTGCACGTCCCAATCCTGCATATCAGCCCAAACCTGTCATGGGCCCGTTGGGAAGGTAAATGAATCTATCTGCGACCGACAGCCCTGAAATGAGAAGTCTTATTAAGCCGCTAAAACTGAATTAATGCTTCTGGGGAGGCCTGGAAAAATCCCAGAGTCTGTGTTCAGGCACTTGAGCCAAACACTACGGTTTAACAGCTGACTGATATTTCAAACAGCTGTTGCTGGATTAGTTTAAATAGGAAAAGGGAAAGGTTTGATATTCGCAGTGACAAGGTTACCAAAAACCCAGCGCAGTCAAATTCAATTTACGAATTGGCAGCGGAAAGGCTTCTCTCTTTTCCAAGGGATTCGTTGAGGCGGACGTTACTGGAAAAGGGATCAATGCAGGAGTTTGAGCTGTCTGTAAAAACATCCAATCTTCTGCTGTAAAAGGACCAACGGGGGACGGCTGAAAAAAACAACTTGCCGTTCTACATCTCTTGCAATACACAGTGATAGCAGGTAATGCAGCATATTTGAGAGAACGCCGCAGGAACGCCAAGACCGCCTTACAGTCAACCAAACAGGCCCACAAATGAACACTTGCAAGTTTGATTTCACAGTTAACATGAAAAGCACAAAAGGAAAGGCTTTGATCGCTTTGGCGAGGGGCTTTGTCCCCGGTTTTCGTCTGTGTTGCGTAATAACACGCTTTGATCGAGCAGGGCTCTGCGGCTGCCTCTGTATCGCACACAAACCTGCTCACGAAAAAACAAGAATTACGAGTGAAAAAACCAGAGAGGTTTAAAAGGTGAGCTTCTACACACCTCTCCCTTGATTTGGGGAAAACCCCTTTGAATTAGGCTTTATTAGAGAGCTGGATCCTGCCAGAGAGATGAAATGAAAGGGAGTTCCTTTGACGCGCTGCTTGTTTGAAGAGCTTTGCAGGGAGGGGTGTTGGTGGTGGTGGTGAGTATTTGACAACAGTAGTTCTCTATATCCTTTCCACCTTGTCATCTTGCGATTCTGTCATTACTCTATCCTGTTTTATTTATCTGAAGTGCTCATAAAAACCACAGAGGAAGAGCCTGGAGGTCTGGAGATAGCCCTGTCAGTCAGGTGTTTGGATGCAAGCAAACAGAGGTGTTGAAAGAGACGTACTGTACCTCTGGACGTAGTATTCTGAACTAGACCACTGATATCACAGTAATCGTCGGGGGCGGGGGGGTGTTTGTGTGGCTAAAGAATCCACACACATTATTCTCAAGGCCTTGATTGGTTGTGGATGGAAACAAACTTGAATCACAGATTGAGCACTCCAAACAGGACTAAAACCAAATCCAGCTCTCTCTAGGACACGCACTCACTCACACACTCACGCACTCCCACACACACAGGAAAAACCGTTGGACTAATAAACCCCCACTATGGAATTCATCCTCTTCCAAAGTTTCCTTTTGGACGGAATGATTTACTTTCAGCGCTGTGCCGGAATTCCCGGCGAATCCGCGGAAAATCAGCGGAAGAGGAATGAGGGGATGGCAGATCCACATTCTGGCTAAGGCAGGGCCCTCCACCCCATGGAACAGCAAGAGGGGGATCATATGGGCTAAAGACGGTTCCTATTCGTGGGAGGGCTTCGGATTAGCAATTACCCCCTAAAACCATTACTGTCTGCCCAAGTTTGCTCTGTAATACGATCAGCCGCTGAACAAACAGCCCCTTGTAAACTAATAACAAGTTATTATAGAGCGAATCGCCCTCTGTGTGTCAGCAATAACAGCAATAATTCAGACAAGTGGTGAGCACTGTTTTCTTGCAGTTGTGTAGTGTAGGAGGAGAGAGGAGAGACACAGTGGCTGGAATTAGAATAATCAAAACTTCTCAAACTTGTCCTGAACGTAGAGAGAGAGGAGTCTTCAAAAGGGGAAGGGAGGGAGAAACAGGTAATTTTCAGAAAGGATTGTCATGTTTAATGGAAAAAGCCAACAAGAGAGAGAGAGAGAGAGAGACAGGGAGAGAGCAAGAGAGAAAGATAGAGAGATGTAGAGATGGACAAAGAGAGATAGAGAGAGAGAGGGAGAGAGAGAGAGAGAGAGAGAGAGAGAGAGAGAGCGAGAGAGAGAGAGAGAAGGAAATATATAAAAGTTAAAAATTGGATGCACATGAACAGTATGGTATGTGGCACGGTGGTGGCTTGCTTCACACGCAGGATGGTGAGCACTCACACAGAAGGGTCCAGACCCAGACAGAGCACTAACTGCTGGACCAGCTTAGACCCAGACAGAGCACTAACTGCTGCACAAGCTTAGACACAGACAGAGCACTAACTGCTGCACCAGCTTAGACCCAGACAGAGCACTAACTTCTGGACCAGCTTAGACCCAGACAGAGCACTAACTGCTGCACCAGCTTAGACCCAGACAGAGCACTAACTGCTGGACCAGCTTAGACCCAGACAGAGCACTAACTGCTGCACCAGCTTAGACCCAGACAGAGCACTAACTGCTGCACAAGCTTAGACCCAGACAGAGCACTAACTGCTGGACCAGCTTAGACCCAGACAGAGCACTAACTGCTGCACCAGCTTAGACCCAGACAGAGCACTAACTGCTGCACAAGCTTAGACCCAGACAGAGCACTAACTGCTGCACCAGCTTAGACCCAGACAGAGCACTAACTGCTGCACCAGCTTAGACCCAGACAGAGCACTAACTGCTGCACCAGCTTAGACCCAGACAGAGCACTAACTGCTGCACCAGCTTAGACCCAGACAGAGCACTAACTGCTGCACCAGCTTAGACCCAGACAGAGCACTAACTGCTGCACCAGCTTAGACCCAGACAGAGCACTAACTGCTGCACCAGCTTAGACCCAGACAGAGCACTAACTGCTGCACAAGCTTAGACCCAGACAGAGCACTAACTGCTGCACCAGCTTAGACCCAGACAGAGCACTAACTGCTGCACCAGCTTAGACCCAGACAGAGCACTAACTGCTGCACCAGCTTAGACCCAGACAGAGCACTAACTGCTGCACCAGCTTAGACCCAGACAGAGCACTAACTGCTGCACCAGCTTAGACCCAGACAGAGCACTAACTGCTGCACAAGCTTAGACCCAGACAGAGCACTAACTGCTGCACCAGCTTAGACCCAGACAGAGCACTAACTGCTGGACCAGCTTAGACACAGACAGAGCACTAACTGCTGGACCATCTTAACTCCTTCGCGACTAGAACGGCCCTATTAAAAATGGTTTGAATTCGAACCATAGCGTCATTTGTCTCTCTGCTATTGGTTAACCGTGGATTCGCGGTTGTTTTCATTTGAAAATGTTTTGGATAGTCAGCCAATGATTGCACAGATATTCTTGGCTGTGTGACGTGGTTCATTTACGCTGCACTGTTGACGCGCAATACGTCTTTACAAGCCTTTCCAAAATGGCTTGGGCCAGTGGTAAACGCCGGTTTACTGCAGACGAAGTTGCTGAAATATGCACTATGCGCAACGATGATAATGACAGTGACTTTGATTCTGAACATGGAGGAATGGAAAGTGGAGAAGAAAGTGAAAGTGAAACGTATTGCGCGTCAACAGTGCAGCGTAAATGAACCACGTCACACAGCCAAGAATATCTGTGCAATCATTGGCTGACTATCCAAAACATTTTCAAATGAAAACAACCGCGAATCCACGGTTAACCAATAGCAGAGAGACAAATGACGCTATGGTTCGAATAGGGCCGTCGCGAAGGAGTTAAACTGCTCACAGGTCGAAAGCACAGGTCCTCCACACCTATGTAAACAACAGCCGGCAGAGGGAAAATATTAAGATGGCAGCGTGTTTTGGTTAAAGGTCTTATCCTTTCTTTCCACTTTCCTCCCAGTGTGTCCCGTCTTTTATTAAAAAAGGTGTAAACCCAAGTAAGAATCAGAGGAAAAACAAAAGAAAAAACTGACCCTGGAGCTTTATACAGCTGACCAGTGGTTCCTGTACAAAGCACATTAATAATGGATGTGCCTTGTCCACGGTTATATTACATCTTATAGGAGAAAAAGGGAATAGGAGTAAATTAATGTTCTTTATAGGTCCTCCGATTATTACACTGTGTTATACACTGCCTGGCCAAAAAAAAAGTCGCACACTGTAATATTTTGTTGGACCACCTTTAGCTTTGATTACGGCGCGCATTCGTCGTGGCATTGTTTTGACAACCTTATGCAACGTCACAACATTTATTTCCATCCAGAGTTGCATTCATTTTTGGCCGAGATTGACGACGGGAGTGTCGAACCACTACGTCTTCCCCAGCACATCCCAAAGACTTTCAATGGGGTTAAGGTCAGGACTCTGGTGGCCAATTCATGTGTGAAAATGATTCCTCATGCTCCCTGAACCTCTCTTTCACAATTTGAGCCCTATGAATCTTGGAATTGTCGTCCTGGAATATCCCCATTGATGGGATAACCTGGTCATTCAGTGCATTCAGGTACTCAGCTGACTTCATTTTATTGCTGCATAACGTTGCTGAGCCTAGACCTGACCAATTGAAGCAACCCCAGATCATAACACTGCCTCCAGAGGTTTGTACAGTGGGCACTATGCATGACGGGTGCAACGGCGACTTTTTTTTTGGCCAGGCAGTGTATATACACTAGGGGTGTCACGATACCGATTCGAAATCGAAAATCGATCAAAATGAGCGTTCGATTTCGGACTTCGAAATCACAAGCTGGTTCGCGATTCTCCAAGTTTTTTTTTTCTCTCCACCCCCGCCCCCCGCGCGCTCTGCCTTTCATGTGATGGGTAAAATGTTTTAAAAAAAGTAGCCTACTTGGCTATCTCTAATGTAAGCGTTTCCGACAAAACGAAACTTGACGCCTTCCACTGCATTTTGTTCGTCCACGCAGGCGTGCGTCCAAAGAAAAAAAAACAACGATATTTCAAAGAAGACACAGCTGATAGTTAACGTTAGCTTACCGGTAGCCTGCATTACTTTTTGACACACCATGGCCACTGCCGGAATCGGAGATGGAGAAACAGAACTGGAAAATCCTCCTGCTTCCCTCAAGTCACCGGTGTGGCAACATTTTGCCTTCCCCGTGAGTTATATAAACAACGAACGCATCATTGACAAAAAAACGACAGTTTGTCAGCTATGCTACACGTGAGTACCATACGCCACCTCAGGCAACACGTCAAATATGGCAGGACACATTCGCAGGCATCACAAAGAAATAGATTTGACTGGGAAAAAAACATTGACACAGGCAACTCAAATGACAACCCAAATGACAGTTGTCAGGGCATGAAAAAAATGTATAAATAGTTAATAGCGTGGTACATGTTCAACTGTTTATTATTTCAGATATTAGTTTGTTAAAGCTCTTAACTGTTCAAAGAATGTGAACACGCTCATCTTTTTAAAGAAGAATTTGAAAATGTAAATGACCATTGTCAGGGCATAAAACCAATGTGTAAATTGTTAATAGCGTGGTAAATGTTCAACTGTTTATTCTAGAGTCTAGTTTTGATAAAGCTCTTAACTGTTTAGGTGTGTTTAAATATTCTCATATTTTTGTTATTATTTATAATTGTTATTATTCAAATAAAAGTTACTTATTGAGAAACAAGTATTTTTCTTTACAAGTCAAGACTCGATAGTCTAACAATGGCATAGCCATTAGTTAGACTATAGTGCTGTAAAAAAAAATTGTGCTGAAAAAATATCGAAAATCGAATCGAATCGTGACCTTAAAATCGAAAGTCAAATCGAATCGCGGATTTGGAGAATCGTGACACCCCTAATATACACTGTGTCTCATTGTGATGATTGAAGGGAAAAAAACTGAAAATCATTTATTTTTTATAAATGAGCAAAATCAATTTTGAGATTTTTCCTTCACTAATTACTATAAATTCACAATAGTTTCTGCATGAAATGAGAAATATTAGCAACAAAGATACAGTATATGTAAAGCGATTCTGCAGTAAATGTTTTCCCGGCAAAAAAAAAACCCCGAAACGATAATTTCATAAATACGGCCTACACAGCACAACTTAGAGTATAATCGTGTGATTCCATTTTGAAAATCAGTATGTCGACACATACAAATGGCAGATTTGATTTCAAAAGCAAAAGAAACAGTTTTTCTAGTAAAGTAAACTGAATTAATTAGTGATGAAATACTGCCTCTTTCAGTCAAAGGCTCGGTTTCTAATGTGAGCCCTCTTTCATGCTGTTCAGAGGAAGAGCCTAGAAAGTGTGATACTATAAAACACTTATGCCTTTGGAATGGGGTTCTGCACGCAATCCCAATTCCTTTATATTGTACAGAAATAAAGCGAAAAAGCAAGAACGGAAAATGTACAGCCTGGCCAACTGACTTTTCTTTGTACCAAAACTCTGCTATACTCCATGTGGCAGAGCTCAAAAGGCTATGTGCACATAGCAGTGGTCTCTGGAGTTGAAATAAGGGGTTTATAGCTAGCACATGACTTTAAAGACCCCCAGTATTTTTGCATTTTCAACACAGGGTTCTTGCTGGGTTAAGTAAAATTTCTATTTATTTATAAATAAAAAAAAAGGAAACCAAATACTTCACATATTTTTTCCTCTCTCAGTACAAAGAACGTGTTGACGTTTTAGTGCCCTGAACAGTTTGTGTTTGGATGACAGTGCTGCTGCTAATTGCTGCCAAGGGTTCCGGGAGCTTTGATGTGTTCCGAGTTATAAGGGATGCATTAGCGTTAGCATTTACATCAACATTAACAACCACTGGTACACACACTCAATGCTCGGGGTGGGGAGGAGAAGAAAGGATAGAGGAAAAATAGAAATGGAAATTTAAAAAAATAAGCGAAGGGAAAGAATAAACAAGACGGAGAGAGAGAGCAGAAAAAAGGAGTAGAAAACCCAAAAGAAGAATATAATCAATGGGAGAGGATAGATTGGAAGTAGAGGATGAGAAAACTGAGTGGAGAGAGGGAGTGAATATATAAAAAAAAGAGGAGGGTGGAGGAAATAAAGAGAGGCAGACGAGAGTAGGAGAGAAGCCGTAGGCCGCAGGTCGGCGACGCCCCTCCGCAGAGCAAGGCCTGCCGGGCCCACAAACAGACCGGCCGCGTGAGTGACAGGTTTGACGGACAGCTGCCCGGCGGGGGGTAAAGTCGCGGGGCCGAGCAGGTGCTGAGCAACCCCGCCAGGCCAGATGACTGACACCTGGAGCAGGAAGCGCGTGAGATAACAGAGCGAGGGCTACGCGTGTTTGTGTAACTCCCGGATTCAGGATAACACCGCCGGCCAATTGTCACTGACACCGGGCGAGCGGCGGCGTCTCGACCGCTCCGCTCGCCTTCCCCTTGGTTTCTTATTCCTGGTTATTTGCTTTAGCCGCCCTGGATGGCGGACGTCATGGGCTCCCACATTGTTTTTTATCTCCTCTGCTTTCACACAACATTACTCATTGTTTTCACACCACGTGTTGACGTTAAGTCAACGCCAGGGGTCCCGCAGAGCACTGCAGAACCAAGTCCAAACTGAGTCATTTCCCCCCCTTACAAGAACATAGACTGCCCCTAGTGGCAGCACGGGTAAAGTACAGGTTGACCGAGAAACCAGACTGAGGGAAGTTCACACACTGCATACTTTGTTACTTTTGGAAACAATTTCGACATAAAACCTGTCAAGCAAAAATGGATATGAAATGACGCTGCAGACGCGTTAAAATGTCACACTCAACTTGACCTTTTTCCGAAAACCGCATGTATGCAACAATAAAACACACCTAAGAACATGTCTGAAATGTCTGAGAACGTAACTTCTGTTAAAACTAATGGTGTGGAATGAATGTACGTATGCCTTCACTAGCAAGGTAACCTCCCATCAACTCACAAATGATACCGTAATGGTCACATTTAAATACGTTAAGTATTTCCAAACAGAAGGTTCTGAGAAGCCCTAATTGTGAACTGGCGTGGGCGAGATATGTCTCGAAGCGATGGCCATAGGGTGTGCATCAATAAAGCGGCCGGATGGAATAGGATAAACGAGACTTCCTCTTTTTTTTTTTCTTTGGGCCTCTCACTACATTCCCTGAGGACGTAGAGTTTTTTTTTTTTAAACACGCCCGGGGATTCAGGCACTCGAACCCATGGAGCGTATCATGTGAAGGTTCTCACAGTGTCAGGGTGATAGGAAAGAGGAGACATCTCAAAACTGTCCCCTTCAGACAAGTTCAGCCACGGCGCAGGAATGCACACTCATTAACTCTCCATCAATCAAGAGACGGTGAGGGGGGGGTTAAACTATTTTTAAAACCACGCACGGCTCCCTTCCAGAGGCTGAGAAGATACAGGGGTGTGGCTAATTTATGGCTTGGCCTGCTTGCATGGCGGGACAAAAAAAAAAACACAAGGTACGAGACGACCGCGAACGGTTTGAGCCGTCCGCCCGGCTGACAGCGAACGCGGAAACGCTGAACCCTGCTCAATGCCACCGGTGAATGAACCGCAAGCGAGAACCTGACCGGAGCTCTCATTAAGATCGCCAGAAAAACCGCTAACACAAACGGCAATCCTGTCCAACGACCGGGTCCGCATGTCAAACCAAATGGCAGAATAACAAGAAACGCACGCTTGAGATTTCTGAGAAATTGGAACGGCCAGAGCGGGATTCTCGGTGGATTCTTGAAGACACGCTCCATAAGGCGCTCCGATGCGTGAAATGTGCGGCGAGAGGCGGACAGCCGTACGGGGCGGGGCCTGACGTTGAGACTGCGGGCCGCTCAGCTCATCCACCGTTTCCCTGCCTTTACGTTTCATTGATAAAACCCATCAACCACATCAGGTTCTGTCCTCCACGTCCTACCAGGTCTCCCCCCCCCCCCCCCCCCCTCACTCACTCACTTACTCACTCAGAGCTGTTTAAACACACGCCACCTTATCTATAATGGAATGAGGAATGTGTCACTCACTCCTGACAGCGAGCACCTCTGCCCCTCCCCCACGCGGCGTGAGCGAGACTGACAGCTGCACTCCCCACATGTTAATTCAGAACGGCGGCCTAAAGACAAAACACCAGAAAACTAATTAAAGTAATCCTGAGCTGGATGTGTGTGTGTGTGTGTGTGTGTGTGTGCGTGTGTGTGTGGGGGGGGGGGTGGCGTTGGGTGAATTTCTTTTTTTTCCTTCATTGAGTCTTGGTTTGTAAAGAGCAGGCCCAAAGTCTGTGTCGAACACACACGCACACGCACACGTACACACGCATGCACACACGCACGCACGCACGCACGCACGCGCACGGCACACACTCACACACACAAACACTCGCACACACGCACAAACGCATACACACCCGCACACGTACGTACACACACACACAGAACGGCACGATTAAATTCAGGTGCAAGGTCCTGTTTGAGTTGGACAGGCCCCAGCAGCAGAACAAAGTATGTCTGTCTGCGCCCGGCGGACCCGGCCTCGCAGGGCCAACAGCTTTTTATGAAAAGCTGCCATTCCGAGATGTCAATCAGTCCCGCGGCAGAGAGAGAGGCAGCCGCTCACAGATATAACCAGCTGCAGGCTCCAAAAACATATTTCAGTCAGAGTGGAGACACAAAAGATGTTTGAATGGGATCCCTTTACACCCCCCCACCCCCACCCCCACCCACCCTCTCTCACAGCCAACTACCCCCCCACCCCACGGCCCCAGTGCACCCAACTGCATCCCGGCCCTCGTAACCGGAGAAGTGGCATTTAGAGAAGCTCAGAGAGTCTCCGACCTAAAAACACAAGAGGAAAGTGCCGGCGGAGTCTTGAGAGAGGAGCATTCGCGGCGGCGTTGACTGATAGGCCGCCATAAGGCCGGCCTCTATCCGCCGCCTGAAGGCAGCGACTGTGCTGCTGGGAGCCGGCGCTGTGTCCCGCATCGTCTGCAAACACACAAACGCCAGCGGGCGGGGTGCGGGGCCAGGGGGATTGGCCTTGAGTGACAGCGGGAGCGGGACCCGGAGCACCCCGGCGGGGCCCCGTCGTGTGCCCACAGTGCTGGGTAAACAGGGAACTGAGGGCCACTGTGAGACCGGGGTTATCACCGGCAACACTGTGTACTGGAGTGTGTGTGTGTGTGTGTGTGTGTGCGTGCGTGCGTGCGTCTGACTCCTGAAAACTCTTATCACTGTTCGGCGATGACGGACAGCTCTTGGAAAGACTATGGAGATTCTCTGAATACACATGCTGACAGCCCGACAGGCCTTTTACTTTTGATTAAAAATGTAATAAATAAATGTATAAATAAATAATGTCATAATTTGATTTGTTGGGGAGGCATATAAACCCCCACCTCCACTACAGAAGGACACAGCCTCATTGGAGATGCGCCTGTCACTCAAACGTTGCTCTCAGGCCCTCTCCCTGCTCCTGCCTCAGCCCTGTTTGGGATGTGTGTGTGTGTGTTTATATGTGTGTGTGAGTGAGTGTGTTAGTATGCGCGTGTATGCGTGTGTGTGTGTGTGTGTTGTGTGTGTGTGTGCATGTGTTTATATGTGTGTGTGAGTGAGTGTGTTAGTATGCGCGTGTATGCGTGCGTGTGTGTGTGTGTGTGCATGTGTTTATATGTGTGTGTGAGTGAGTGTGTTAGTATGCGCGCGGTGTGTGTGTGTGTGTGTGTGTGTGTGTGTGTGTTTCTTGGCCTCAGTGTTGAGCAGGCTGGCTCTGTGCTACCTGCCTGGTCCTGCTGTGTGTCAATGAGTCTGGACGGCCCCCGTGGGCGCTCCTCACACCCTCGTAAAGCTGACAAGTCGTAATAATCACCTGTGGGCCACTGGCCTCTCCCTCAGACACACACACACAGACACACACACCACACACACACCGGCTCAGAGAGGAACATACACAACGCTCCAGTACAGAGAGGGGCTCCACTGATGACGAAAAATTACCTCATCGCAACTCTCATCGCGTCAATTGCAAATAAATTTAAGGCCACGCCTCCTTTTTCATAGACGCCCTTTCTCCTGGACATGCATAAGGGTAGGCACGTTCAGCACGGCCTACCTCAACGTCACACTGCACTTCATTTGTGTGCAGTGCAAACATTTCTGGCCGTATAAACGCCAGCACGGCGCGGTGAGGCACGTGGTTTGGAAAGCACTGGATAGGACACGCGTGTAACGGTAGAGAATTCCCGCGCCTTTCCATCCCGCTTTTTCCACAGGATTCTCTTCCTCCGACGTGTGCGCGCTGACCGCTCCCCGCACACTGAAACGAGTGAAGTCAGGTGACACCGGTGAGGTTAGTGCCCTGTGCCTGCTCTGTCCACATGTCCACCTCACGCACTAGTGATGTGCGAGGGACAATTCCTATGAGGATTCTCTCATAGAGGGCTGATCTGGACTGAACGAATACAATAAAAATATGGTCCCCAACGTAAAACGATAAAAAAATATGCCCAGGACATTCTACAATAGATATATATTAAGCAAAAAACCTGCACACTTCCAAGCCTGCGCATGTTGAGGCTCAGACCATATTTGTAAAGTAAAAAATATGAGTTTATACAGCACAGTAAAATAAATGCACTGTGCACAGTTACACATGGACGGTGAATGATTCTGAAACACAAACCCGTAAATAAGCGTCGTTCTGAAAGGGCGTCCCGCGCGCGGAAGCCGACCTAAACGTTCAGCACGCCCAGGTCCCCACAGCCGGCGCTCCGACACATATGTAATTCCGTAACGCCATAATGTGCCCCGCTTTGTATAATTACACGGGCAATCGGGGAATTACAGGAGTGTTTGACTTTGCTACGCGCCGTCAAACGCTGCCCGAACCGCGGCACCACCGGCGTGAATGAGCCGCCCCTTAAATTTATGACAAAAAAAACAAAATACATTGAGGGAAAAAAGCGAAACGGAGTTTGGGCAAAAACGTGTTTTAGTGCGGGCCTGAGTCACTGGGTTTATTCACCTCCTGAGCTCCGAAGGCGGATGTGAACACTAAACTGCCCGTAAAGCACCTTCCTCACGTTGTGGCGGACGGGGCCCGCGGCAAAATGGGCCCTTTGTGCGTTCTGATCTGCGGATAATGAAACGCAGGTATGTTTGGCAGGTGTTTACAGCCCCCTGCTTGGCTTGTCCCCTGGAGCAGAGGCGGGGGGGAGAAAATGGGGACGGGGGCAGATTTATGGCCATCGAGTGAGGTGCCCGAAATAATGACACCTTCTTGAAAGGTGTCATTATCGCCCCGTAAAAACTATCACTTCACCTGTCATGTCACTTCACTTTCTGATTTAATGTGACACCCTGGCTTCCCTCCCAATTGACTAACCCTTCAGAAACGCTGCCTATGTGCTCCGATCGACAAAAACGCAACACAACCATCGCGACCAGACAAACGCGACCCCCACTAACACCAGCACCGGGCAAACGGTAAATACAGAGCTGCCTCTAAAGCATGTGCCAAGGGAAGTGGTGCATTGTGGGCCATAAGGACAGAAGACACCAATAAACCACAGGTCTGTCAACAGGGTGAAAAAAAGCTTGACCATAAATGTAAGAAGAATAGAAAATATATCCAGCAAATTAGTCTTTTTTTTGTTCTGTATAAGTTTTGTTCTGTCCAGCTTCTTCTCCCAGAGTTGTGTCATCTAAGAGTCGAGCAGCAAACTTTTCCCACACTAGACTCTCTCAGCTGCTGCCAATATCAATCACTGTCACTGTCCCATCAACCATTCAGTTTCCCCTCCTATTTATCTCTTCCTGTAGGCCTGAGGCCACCAAGTCTCTGAGCCGGATCAGAGCGCAGGTGGGGAGAGGAACCCAGTGTCCCCAGGCCTCTCTCAAATCTTGTGGGAAACTAGGTGCCGCCGGAAGTGATGCCATGTTCGACCTCCTGCTCACCTGCGGCCAACCCCCGGCGCGACTAGCCAGCATTCCACCTAGTGGGTAGTAAAAACACCCGCATTCACAAAGCGTGGTCAGAAATCTCTGGAACAAAGCGGCAGGAAACGGGTTGGTCCCACTGCGGGTTGGAGCCACATAGCTTGACCGCATCCTGACACAGAGACGTTAAATATTATCCAACAAACCATCTACTGGACAATTTGCCGTACTTTACAACACCCTTGCATTGTTTGGCTAGGGTTAAATGAGTGATGTTTAAGAGGGCTCTAAACGTTTTACAAACCAAAATCCAAAAGTGTGAAAATAATTGAATACATTACATTACATTAGTCATTTAGCAGACACTTTTATCCAAAGTGACATACAATAAGTGCATACAGAAGGTCATCGAAGCAACTACAGAACAGATTAGACAAAGCACATCCTTCCCATAACGTAGCAGCTATCCCTAGTAATGAACATTGGATGTAGTTCACACAGTAAGCTGTGGGTAAATCAGCTATACCTTCTAAACTATAACATCAAACAGTAACAGACAAAAAACACATGGAACAAGTACTATGAAAAAGGTCCTAGATTGGTATATCAGTCAAGGTGGAGTCTGAAGAGGTGTGTCTTCAGGCCGTGACGGAACGCAGGCAGTGTTAGAGTAGAACGTAGAGGAATGGGGAGTTCCACCACTGGGGAGCTAGGGTGGAAAAACTCCGCAGTCGGGACGAGCGAGAGCCGTTGACACGTAGGGGGGGAAGTGCGAGTCGCCCTGCTGTAGAAGAGCGAAGTGGTGCTGGATTAGAAACATAGTGCTGGATTAAGTCCTGCAGGTAGGAGGGGCCTGTCCTATTGGCTGCAGTATAGGCCAGGGTCAGAACTTTGAACCTGATCCTGGCTGTGACCGGCAGCCAGTGGAGTGACCTCAGCAGGGGGGTGACATGCGAGAATTTCGGGAGGTTGAACACAAGCCAGGCAGCTGCGTTCTGGATCAGTGAATAAATGGTCATAATAACAGAAAACGGCTGTTTGTCAGACTGGGTTGTGGAGGATTAGTGCAGAGAGTTCTGAGACAATGCCTACTGCATCCAAACCACTGTGTGCTATGTACATGGGCCAATCAGGGCTAGAGGATTTAAAAACACCTTCACCCCCCATTCACCCTTGGCCCATTGCACAACTATGGGACAATGGGACTAAGGTGTTGCCAAGGGCAGGGCCAGGAGAGTGGGTGGGGGTCAAAGGTCATTCTGAGTCCACCTTTCCTGAGGGACAGTACAATACAGTACTGTTATGATAGAGCAACTGCGGCAAAGACGTGCGGTTATACAGTATATAGTTTTCATGTTAACTCATAATAGCCACCAGAACGGGTGCTGCTACTGGTGCGTCAGCACTACCTACAAAAATATTGGTGCTGTTATGACAGCCGAGAGCGTATATGCTCATGCAACAATAACTAATAAACTGAAACCTATCTATTGACTGAGAACTGCATACAATAGCAATGTGAGAGGAGATCACTACAGTACTCAGACAAAAAAACTATATTTAATAGCGGTTAAATCATAATACATAATACAGATAATCAGAAAATGAGATGAGTCATGACTCATTACATACTGCTAAGACTATAGATGCACAGTACTCTGAAACAGATAAGACTATAAATATACTATACCATAAAGTGAATGTAAAAGGGGGTAAAGGGAGGTAGAGAGAGGGGGAGGGAAGAAGCGGTAGTGGGTGGGAGAGGGAGAGACGGAGAGAGAAGACAAAAGACAAAATGAATGAGGGGGGATGGAGAGTGAGAGTAAGAGGAAGGGAGAGGGGGGAGAATGAGGGAGGGAGTGGGACAGGAAGCAAGAGAGAGAGAGAGAAGAGAGGGAGCGAAAGAGCATTTGTAGAGTGACAGGATCTTTAATATCAGAGTGTGTTTTTGCTCACGGGCGGGTAAAATCCAGGCCCCTGGGGTGCGCTAGCCACTCTCTGCGCAGCTGGGTAAATCTCTACAGACAGAAGGGCCCTCCTCTCCTCTCCAAGAGCAGCTTAAGTGAGCCTACTAGTGCCCTAGCCCCCCTCCCAGTCCTTCTAGGATTAAAACAGCACCTCCGATAACGTCCCCAATGAGAATCAGATGGAGACAAGCAGATAAGGACCAGAAAAAAAAATAGGGCCTCACACATAGGCAGCGAATGAGGACCTGTGTCCCTCCCCCCAGTAACTAAACACTGCTAAAGTTCAGTTACCTGCTACCACAGAGTATGCCAAGCCCTAATCACAAACAGCCAACGAGTGAGCGCGTGCGAGAGCTAGGCGGGAGAATGGGCTGGGATCACCGGATCACATTCAGCTACAGTCACTCTAGACTGCTGGGTTATGCTGCCCAGTGTGGTTCCATTCAGGAGTCCCCACTGGAACAGATCAGTTATATATATTTTAAATTTAATATAACCTTTGATGTCTTTTCATATCTGTGGTAGCAGCCCCTGAACTGTAGGTGGGAACCCACTGGTGGGCCTTCAGAGGGGTGGAGAATATTTGAAAAAATATTTGCGTATCAGGAAAGGTACTGCATATACTATTTCAACTGACATTCAAACCAGTCAAATTAGAAACTTTCAGTTACACAATGTATGTGCAGTAGTTTTGACATTCTATTAATATTTTAATAACATTTTAATGAAAGACTGTAGATTAATAAGAGCTGGCCATCAAAAATGTTCATTAAGTGGTCTTGAGTTTGGAATGATTCAGAGCCAATGATCTATGGTATGGACTTCAACATCTGTGGTGTGGACTTCAACACGTACCGGGTGTGGACTTCAGCGTCTACGGTGTGGACTTCAGCGTCTACGGTGTGGACTTCAGCGTCTACGGTGTGGACTTCAGCGTCTACGGTGTGGACTTCAGCGTCTACGGTGTGGACTTCAGCGTCTACGGTGTGGACTTCAGCGTCTACGGTGTGGACTTCAGCTTCTACGGTGTGGACTTCAGCGTCTACGGTGTGGACTTCAGCGTCTACGGTGTGGACTTCAGCGTCTACGGTGTGGACCTCAATGTCTACTACGGTGTGGACTTCAGCGTCTATGCTGTGGACTTCAACGTCTACGGTGTGGACCTCAGTCTCTACGGTGTGGACCTCAATGTCTACTACGGTGTGGACTTCAGCGTCTATGCTGTGGACTTCAACGTCTACGGTGTGGACCTCAAGCCGCTATGCGTGTGGACCTCAGCCTCTACGGTGTGGACCTCAGCGTCTACGGTGTGGACCTCAACGTCTACGGTGTGAACCTCAACATCCATTCATGCTCTTTTCAGCACATCCCATGTCATCTGAACAAATACAAAACCGAGCCTTTCAAGACTGATCAGTGCAAAATTCCCACCTGGGTTTCATTTCATCTACGTTCTCCTGAGCTCAGACAATTTCCCTCACTACCACGGACATGTGTGAGATATCACGTTTTAAGAGGAGGCTATGTCTGCAGTCTGCTTGTTTAAGTTCTGGGTGCTTAGGGGGTTCGCAGGTATCATAGTCTGTGTTAGCTCAGACAAGGCATGTCACTTTGGCAACAATACAGACCATAGTTCTTACCCATAGGAAATTCATTACGCATTTCAGAAAGTGTTTATTTCCCCCCCCCCCATAATTTTGGCAACAAAAACTGGGGCTGTGGAAGTAAGCGTGGGCGCACCTCAACACACTATACAGTACCACCACACAAAGCAACTCAACACACTATACAGTACCACCACACAAAGCAACTCAACACACTATACAGTACCACCACACAAAGCAACTCAACACACTATACAGTACCACCACACAAAGCAACTCAACACACTATACAGTACCACCACACAAAGCAACTCAACACACTATACAGTACCACCACACAAAGCAACTCAACACACTATACAGTATCACCACACAAAGCACCTCAACACACTATACAGTACCACCACACAAAGCAACTCAACACACTATACAGTACCACCACACAAGGCAACTCAACACACTATACAGTACCACCACACAAAGCAACTCAACACACTATACAGTACCACCACACAAGGCAACTCAACACACTATACAGTACCACCACACAAAGCAACTCAACACACTATACAGTACCACCACACAAAGCAACTCAACACACTATACAGTACCACCACACAAAGCAACTCAACACACTATTCAGTACCACCACACAAGGCAACTCAACACACTATACAGTACCACCATACAAAGCAACTCAACACACTATACAGTACCACCACACAAAGCAACTCAACACACTATACAGTATCACCACACAAAGCAACTCAACACACTATACAGTACCACCACACAAAGCAACTCAACACACTATACAGTACCACCACACAAAGCAACTCAACACACTATACAGTACCACCAAACAAAGCAACTCAACACACTATACAGTATCACCACACAAGGCAACTCAACACACTATACAGTATCACCACACAAAGCACCTCAACACACTATACAGTACCACTACACAAAGCAACTCAACACACTATACAGTACCACCACACAAAGCAACTCAACACACTATACAGTACCACCAAACAAAGCAACTCAACACACTATACAGTACCACCGCACAAAGCAACTCAACACACTACACAGTACCACCACACAAAGCAACTCAACACACTATACAGTATCACCACACAAAGCAACTCAACATACTATACAGTACCACCACACAAAGCAACTCAACACACTATACAGTATCACCACACAAGGCAACTCAACACACTGTACAGTACCACCACACAAGGCAACTCAACACACTAGTACCACCACACAAAGCAGCTCAACACACTATACAGTACCACCACACAAAACAACTCAACACACTATACAGTACTACAACACAAAGCAACTCAACACACTATACAGTATCACCACACAAGGCACCTCAACACACTATACAGTACCACCACGCAGAGTACAATACACTTCAACACACTATACTGCAATTTACAGCACAGTACACAACTACAAAACACACTACATTACAACACACAGCACTGTAAACCACAAAGCTAATAAACAACATCGCAACACAAAGCACAGTAGTTTCATACACAGTAGAGTACACAATAAGGAAGCACCCAAACCCACAATACTACACAATACAACAAGCAGGTTTGAACACACAAATGGATAGTTGCAAACACAGCCTTCTTCAATCTCACAGGAATTGTTGTTAGTATCTCAGAGGAATCCACAGAGTCTCTTTCCAGATTCCTACTGTAATGGAGCCACTCATCATTGTTCAATTACATGGACAAAATTTGCACATCTACATTTTGGGTTTTCCCCCTCAGTTAAGGTTGGTTGGCTTTGGCATTTTCAGTGACAGGTCATTCAATGTTTGGTTTGAATACAGTAGACACTGAACTGAAAAGCCACCATAACTCCTACAGAGACGACGCACAGAAAAAAAAAAAAAAAACATTCTGCCAGAGTGCTTCAAAGACAGTATTTTCTAGAAAACAAAAAAAAATATATTTTTTTCTCCAAATAAGGGAAAACCTGGAAAATGATTCCCATGTCCAGATTACCAGGAAAACAGTGGGATGCCCACCACAACAGCCTGGCTCATGTACACATTCCGTAGGCAGGTGTGTGAGGCTCACACACAGTGTCCCAGCTGGGCGACAGCCTTGTCCCTTAGACCTCGGAACAGAGTGAAAGAGGAAATAAACTCAGCTCAGCTCATTGTGTCACCGTGGCAACAGTGGCACAATCGCCAGACAGCCCACAAGATCCCAGCCAGAAGCAAAGGGGTGGGGCTTGTGCTCACTGCCTGAAGGACGGGTGCCGTTACCGCCCACATTCATCAGCACCACCCACAAACACACATAGAGATAAAGACACACACACGACCACAAACACACAAATGCAGTCTGAAGGCCATGTCTCTAATGGCTGCTTATTTTATGGCCGCATTGTTCTTTCTATCATCATTAAAAGAGAAATTTGGACCCTGGGACCAGGGACCCGTGACCTCACAGGAGAGGCTTGGCAGAGGCTCTTCTCCGGGTCTGGACCCTCATATGGTTCCAGTTAGACTTCCTGAAAAAACACCAGTGGCCACACCAACGGACCGGCCAACACTGGGGAAGGGAGGGGAGGGGAGGGTCTCCACCCCACACAAGAGCATCACTCCAACCACAAGACCTGTGTGTGTCTGTATGAATGTGTGTGTGTGCATGAAAGAGTGTGTGCGTGTGAGTGTGTGTGTGTGTGTGGTGTGTGTGTGTGTGTGTGTGTGTGTGTGTGTGTGTGTGTGTACATGCTTGAGGTTTATTATTCCTCTGTTGTTTGTTTGAAAGCATCCAAACACTCCATTTTTCATCAGTAGCCTGGTCTAGCATTGGTTTTGGATGAGCCAGAAGACATTACTCTTGTCCCCAGCTTAAGTGGCTTCCTGTAGTGGTCTGTCTGCGCGTGTGTGTGTGTTTGTGAAAGTCTGTGTGTGCTTGTGTGTGTGTGCTGGCCAGGGCTCTCTTATGCCGTTTCTCAAATGTACATGTTCATGAGGACAAAAAGTACAGACAGATTTTTATGTTTGCTTTCCAGGGCCTTGGAACTCTCAACGACAACACAGAGCTACAGACCAGAAACACAACTTTCTTCTTTATTCACCAGATTCCTAGAAGAAACAAACTGTTTCTCCAGCTCGGTAATCTCAATTTATTTTAACGTAAGGTCTTCCAGAGTTGAAGGCAAGCTTTACACAGAAAGAAACATTGGGATTGAGAGTGAGAGAATGAGTGAGTGAGAGAGAGAGAAAGAGAGAGTGACAGAGGAAGAGAGAACGGGAAAATACAATCTCACCCTGTGTCAACATATGACGCGACCAGAAAGCATAATTAAATTAATTTTTATGAGGAAATTTAATTATGAATGACACAGGCGTGACAAAAGCAAGCAGGGTGATGTTGAATTAGCTCATAACCTGACTTCTGTTTAGAATAGTAATTAATCCAAATACTGTAGCTCAAGCAATGTGACAGGAAATATGAAATTGATCAATGCTAAATGAGGTTAAAAAAAAAGCATGGAAAAGAAAAGAGGGAGGGGAGAGAGACAGAGAATGTGAGAAAGAAAGAGAGAGAGAGCGAGAGAGAGAGAGAGAGAGAGTGCACAGGAGAAAGAAGAGAAGAGGTCACCCATGAATCAGAGACCTTGAGCGGAGGCTCAGGTAGCTGTCTGACCTGCCGGTGGCATGGTGGTTTTTATCTGTGCAGATGTGCCGAGACAGAGAGGAAAAGAACATCCAGGACCTTTCCGGCTCAGGTTTCCCTGGAGATGCAGGAGGACGCAAAGCGAGTGGGGGGGGGGGGGGGGGGGGTCAAACAGCTGAAACTGAAAGAAAGGGTTACCGTCACCGTGAGTTTGGGGGGGTTGTATAGGGTTACACTCACTGCATGATACAGGGAGACTTGAGAGACAGGGGGAGAAGATGAGCCGGCTGGAGGAAGAGCTGTGATAACATCGATAACATCCAGCGAATGTGTACCATTCTCACCGCTGTACTGTAACACTGGCAGTGCTTTGACTGCCAGGCCTATGGCCCTGTCTCAGTACAGTATCTCTGTACAGTGTCTCAGAACATCTCTGTACAGTATCTCAGTACAGTGTCTCTGTACAGTCTGTACAGTATCTCAGTACAGTGTCTCAGAACAGTGTCTCAGTACAGTGTCTCAGTACAGCGTCTCGGTACAGCATCTCAGTACAGCGTCTCAGTACAGTATCTCAGTACATTGTATCTCACACAGTATCTCAGTACAGTATCTCAGAACATTGTCTCTGTACAGTATCTCAGAACAGTGTCTCAGTACAGTATATCTCACACAGTATCTCAGTACAGTGTATCTCACACAGTATCTCAGTACAGTGTCTCTGTACAGTGTCTCAGAACATCTCTGTACAGTATCTCAGTACAGCATCTCAGTACAGTGTCTCAGTACAGTGTCTGTACAGTATCTCTGTACAGTGTCTGTACAGTACAGTATCTCAGTACAGTGTCTGTAGAACAGTATCTCAGAACAGTGTCTCAGTAGTGTATCTCACACAGTACCTCAGAACAGTGTCTCAGTACAGTGTATCTCACACAGTATCTCAGTACAGTGTCTCAGTACAGTGTATCTCACACAGTATCTCAGAACAGTGTCTCAGTACAGTGTATCTCACACAGTACCTCAGAACAGTGTCTCAGTACAGTGTATCTCACACAGTATCTCAGAACAGTGTCTCAGTACAGTGTATCTCACACAGTACCTCAGAACAGTGTCTCAGTACAGTGTATCTCACACAGTATCTCAGAACAGTGTCTCAGTACAGTGTCTCAGTACAGTGTATTTCACACAGTATCTCAGAACAGTGTCTCAGTACAGTATCTCACACAATATGCCCTGCATCACCCTCACCGCTGCTTTCTGGCTTCCTCTCCATTGCCGCTTGCCCCTCCGCTGCATGCTGCTGTGTGTGTGTGTGCGTGCGAGTGAGTGAGTTGTGTGTGTGGGAGAGTGTGTGTGTGTGATCTATGTGTTTGTGCATGTGTGCGTGTGCATGTGTGACTGTGAGTGTGTGAGATGTGTGTTTGTGTGTGTGAGTGTGAGATGTGTGTTTGTGCATGTGTGTGTGTGTGTGCGTGTGTGTGTGTGTGTGTGTGTGTGAGTGTGTGAGATGTGTGTTTGTGTGTTTGTGTGAGTGTGTGGGATGTGTGTTTGTGCATGTGTGCGTGTGTGTGTGTGAGATGTGTGTTTGTGTGTGTGTGTGAGTGAGTGAGTGGTGTGTGTGGGAGAGTGTGTGTGTGTGTGTGTGTGTGTGATCTATGTGTTTGTGCATGTGTGTGTGTGCGTGTGCATGTGTGAGTGTGAGTGTGTGAGATGTGTGTTTGTGTGTGTGAGTGAGTGAGTGAGTGATGTGGGGGGTATGGAGGCTGGACACCCGTCTGCTCTCCGCAGCATAAGCGCAGCAGGACTGTAATCAAGCAGAGTGCTGAAAGATGTTTCTTATACAGACCGGCCGGAACCTGAGCTGCACTGAGCCAGCTGGGGCCTTCTGAGTGCACAGCATAAACACACACACACACACACACACACACACACACACACACACACACACACACACACACACACACACACACACACACACACACACACACACACACACACACACACACACACACACACACACACACACACACACACACACACTCTCACACACATACACACACACACACACACACACACACTCTCACTTCCACACACACTCTCTCACACAGCTCACAAACAGCTCTCACACACACACAAACACACACGTCGCACACAGCTCACACATTACACACGCACATTCATGCGTGCAAATGTGTGAGTGCAGTCAGGAATGATGAACATTAATAGTTCATAACATATGAAATAATCAATGTCCTCCATTTGTAAAACACCAAAGACACAAGTTACTATGGCATGCAAAGAGCTTTTTAAAACACCAACTGTGTATGTGGAGCATTGGACAGTACAAAGCCTCAGTCAAGTTATGATAGGTACAGCACAAAAAAAGCACTCCCAAAAAGACCACTTTTAATAACCATTTTTCAAATGCTATCCTTTTCTGACAGCAAAATTCAAGGTGTAATCCTTCAGACAAATCCAAAGACCAGCGGGACCTATGTGCGGTATGGTGAAACGGTCATGCCAATGCTAAAATTCAGTTTGATTACAAACAAGACCGAACAAGAAGGACAGACAGCGTGAAGAAGACCTGTGACAGCACACACAAAAGGTCAGGCTGTGCTACACCACAACTATTTCTGATCCCATTTTCAGCAAGTGAATTACTGCTTGTGTTCGATTCTTTATTATTTCTGCTTACGTAGGTCGCCCCAGCAACATGAAAACGGAGAATGGTCATCTTGACTACTGAACCGGAGGAGGGAGACAGCATGCCAGCACAAATAGTTTGCCTCAGTGATTTATACAAAATACGTAAGTTTTGGCAGATACAAGAAGAAATGTGATTCTTCCCAATTACACATTCTGGATTTGGGACTGAGTTGGGCGACCAGCAGACCCAAACCCCCCCCCCCCCCCCCCAATTGCACTCGCCCTCATCCCCCTTCCAACCCGCCCCCAACTTCTCTCCTCTTTCTCTCTGTCTCATCTCAGTTTCCCGTCCCGGGACATCTCACCAGCCCAAACACTTCCTCCCAGGGTGCCGTTTAATAAAAAGCTTTCTTCCACTTTCACCCCGCCCTTGAGCGGGAAGGGGAGGGGGCGGGTTTCGCTCATCCGCCCAAAGCGCGCACGGAGGGGGACAATTTACAAAGTCAAAAAAAAAAAACCCTTTGACAATGAAAAGCAGTAAACACAGACTTGAGTCTGGTCTCATAAGGAGTCGATAAAGGGGAGTCATAGGGCAGCATTAGGTCTCGGTGCGCGTTTTTCGCTCAGCTGTTCCGTCACATTCGCACTGGCCCCTCAAAGCCCAAAGATGATTTTACCATCCAGCCGCCGAACTTCACGCACCCGACCGTGGGCCCGCAGACGTGGGGGCAGCTGAGGCGGGGGCCGGAGGGACGGCTGGCCCGAGCCCGGCCCACCGCAGCCAGCACAGTGCAGCCGGCCCGATGGATAAAACAGAGCTGGATTCAGACATGCACGGCAGTGCTGAGGCCTGGCTGCCTATCGCTCTAGACGCCCAGAGAAGCACGACTGCCATTCCCGCCTCCAGCCCTGACATACTCACATGCCTTAGTGATCACTGAATGCATTACCAGAGAATGTCTCTGTGCAGTCATACCCTTGTTTCCCAAGCTATTATTATTATTATTATTATTTGTCATTTGTGTGTCACGAGAGACAGGAGAGGCTTGTGGTTATTTTTAATTTCCCAGGAAGAGGAAAAGTTATCCTCCACAGGCGGACTGCATACACCACGCAATAAAGAGAGATCCAGACCTTAAGCTACATTTTCAGGAGTCTACGCTCGCCCAATTAAACACCAAACCAGACAGAATTCAGTCTAGTCTGCACCATGGCCAGTGTTTGTGGTGGGTTCCAATGAAGTCAGACAGCCAATTGTCATTCATTTAAATGCAGAGAAGTATTTTATTTCTCTATTCTACCTCACAGCTATCCTTTGAATACTGTTGATTTAAATGAAAATGGCACAAAAGTGCCATATAGATACATATAAGCTCTATTTTATTTATTTTTGCAATTGCCATGCCATACGTATTCTTTTCTCCCAGTTTGGAATGGCTAATCATATCAGATGAGTGTTTTTTTTCTTCTCCAGGCTTCATTCATTCAGAGAGATGATTAAGATGAAGTCACTTGAGTAAAGAGGTATAAGACTGACTGACCTGGTACGTCCCGATACCAATGTGCTTGGGGTCGATTTTAACCAGCTCAGCTAAAGGGTCCTGCACTCGCCTTCCAATGGAAACTAGAAAGAGAGAGAGAAAGGGAAAAAAAAGAGAGAGCGAGAAATAGAAAGAGAGAGACAAAGAGTCAGTGTGGTCATGGGCCTGGCAAAGCAAAAAAAAAAAAAAAAAACACACACAGTGAACAGAAACAAAAATAAAAGCCATAGGCAGATACTATTGGTATATCAATATATCCAACTGCATTATTGCCAAGACTTCATATGCATGGGCTGAAATAAAAATAATTACTTTATATAAACAAATAATTATGACATATAAGACTCAATTTAAGACAGAAATGACGAAATGTGAAAACGCACGGCTCCTGCATGATCCCGTATTGGTCCGTTTGTATATGCACTTCACACAGAGCCTAATGTCCTCACAATCCCACTAACGTGTGTGTGTGTGTGTGTGTGTGTGTGTGTGTGTGTGTGTGTGTGTGTGTGTGTGTGTGTGTGTGTGTGTGTGTGTGTGAGCGTGAGCGAGCGAGCGAGCGAGAGAAAGTAAGGCTTGTCTCTTGGGGGATCAGGGTAATTACTCCTCTAATAGGCGAACAGACTTTATTACGCACACAGTTTAGATATGTAAATGAGTGTCCCCATTTGTGTGCATTTTTAATGAGTCCCCGCGCACGGACGCAGTCTCACAGGCTCTGATCCGCTGACCCGGGGCTCACCCCAGGCCACGGCGCCGCAGAGACATCGCTCGTTAGCGCACCTCTCTCCAGCGCCCCAGCTAATTGTCTCTTCCTAATGGACTCCCCCTGCTGAGGCCCAAAATGGGCCCCCAACACCTGCCTCAGGCCCATCCACCTGCCCCCATCTCCCACAGTCACCCTAACGCACGCACACGCGAGTGCGTATACACATGCATGTACTCGCATAAACACAGGAATCAGATACACAAGTGCACACACACACACAGAAAGACAAATGTATACAAGTTCAAGCCAAGATGGCAGCTAGTCAGTCAGTCTTTTTGTTTGTGTCAGTCCCTGTTGTCTGGCTAGACAGGTAAACTCCCCTGCAGATTGGACAGCATTTTGAGTTTTAAGAAGTGCACATCACTTATTAGGAAATCGAAATCAGAATTTTATTTGAAGTCCGTTACAGGGAATCTTACTAATCCCTATAAATTTTGGAACTTAATCAAATCATTATCAAGCACGTATGCTGACTCAGGCCTCCCGGAACACATTTTGGTTAACTCAAATGAAATAAAGGATAATGCGGATATGGTAAATCATTTTAATGAGCAATTTATCTGTGCTAGGTCAGTTTTCGCCCATTCAAATGGCTATGGCAATGTATCCCTACCATGTCCAGGCAACATTGTATCTGATGCACAGGTGGACCATCTCAGTTACTGAAGTCTGCAAAACTCTAAAAGGCCTTGATACAAAAAAGTCTGCAGGTCCTGACAATCTGGATCCTTATCTTTTAAAGGGAGAAGCAGATATTATTGCGGAACCAGTTACTCACAACTTTAATCTGCATTGTAACCTCTGGATAGATTAAAAACTTTCTTTTAATGTAAATATCCTCAACAAAACCTCATCAAGAAGCTTAAAGTGAAACTCGGTTTTCACTTATGAAATAAAACATGCTTTACTTTTAACGCCAAGAAAAAGCTTATTGAAGCTACTTTCCTGTTGGTAATTGATTACGGTGATATTCTATGCATGCATGCAGCTTCCTCTGTTCTCTGGAGCCTTGACTCTGTGTATCATGCATCCCTACGTTTCATCACAAATGCAAAGTATTTAACCCACTATTGCACACTCTATCAATTGGTGGGTTGGACATCACTTGCCACTCGCAGAGAACAACACTGGTTGGTTTTTTATCTACAAGGCAATTCTGGGCAAACTCCCTCTCTACCTCTGCACACTCCTCTGGCTACACGGTTGGGTGCGTGAAGTTCGGCGGCTGGATGGTAACACTTTTTTTTTTACACTTTTTTAACACTCCTAGGGTTTCTACAGATCTGGCCAAAACTGCTTTTAATTATCATGCACCATGGGCATGGAATAACCCCCAAAAAAAGTTGCAATTGGATGATTTTAAAAGTATAGTTCCAAGCTTAACAAATGAGGTGTGCAATTGCTTTGTGTGATGAAGGTACTGCCACTGATCTGACTTTGATATTGTATTTGTTGTCATTTGTGCATTAATTGTGAATCATGTTGTATGATGTATTGTGAATTTGTACTTTTATCCGTATTTGGCCACTACCATGGCCAGGTCTCTCTTGAAAAAAAGATTTTTTCATCTCAATGGGACCTGGTTAAATAAAAAAATAAAATAAAACAGATGCTTGCGCACGCACGCACGCACGCACGCACACACGCACGCACACACACACACACACAGAAAGAGACACAGACACACTGCTGCATATTGCCCTTTACTGAAAACAGAATTGTCTGTATTGTGAATTCCCTTAATTTGACATGAGTAGAACAGGATCACACAGGATCTCTGTCTCACTTACTTTTATTAGCAGAGCTTCCTTACACTTTCACACAGTCATTTATCATGATTTCATTTTACAATGACACAATGACAATTGGAAAGAAAAAAACTTGCAAAGATCCCTGGCTTAGTTGGTGGTTAGAAACACACACACACACACACACACACACACACACACTCACGCTCAGACACACACACACACACACACTCAATGACAAAAAATAACAAGCATTACAAATGATGGGCAATTAAAAACAGATGATGTGGTGGGGCTGTGGCCGGGACTGCCGATGACGCCTTCGGCATCCGCCCCCGACTGAACGCGCCGCGCGCAACACCACCATCTGCAAGCTCTTCACCCGCCGCACATACATCATCTCCTGCTCGACGGCCTAATGAAATTACTCGCCGAGTAATCCCCTGATTCGGGATGATCCGTGCGCCGCCCCAAAGAATCCAGTTCACGCTTCCAGGGGGCTGTGAATCCCCGCTACTGTGGCCCAAAATAATCACAGCTTATTAGTTTTGTTCTGATATTGAGTGGGGATCAGGGAGGGAGGTGTGTCTGAATTTTGATCAAACTGGAGCTGGCGGAATAACGGGACCCCCAATTACTGACAAATAAAGTGTGACAAAGGGCCTCCCGTTACTACTGACCCTGTGACACGGTGACGTGGTTCAGTTTGGGGAACGGTATCAGCGTGTAGCAGTGTTGATCCCACTGTTGAGCATGCCGTCTGTGTTTTAAAATGGGGCGACCCCAGTCTGTCATAGTTAAACTACACTAACAGCCATAAAGAGTGGTAATCTCATCCCTTTTCTGTCTGCTCTCATGAAGGTAAAAATTGAGTCTGAAATCTTTACATACCCCTGACATCACAATCATCAGACCCGATTGGTCCGTTGCGACCGGGTGACTCATGAGGTCATTGCCATGGTTATGGTTCCATTCCTCTTATTCACAGGCTGGATTATTTGATAATTAACACTGATTTCAGGTAGAATTAACCTGTTTATTAAATTAAATTATGCAATTTAAGTGAAAACACAAAAAAAGCTGAAAACATTTCCTCTATGGGGCTGATAATATATGTGCCAGAAAATACAAAATGGCAAGGAAAATTCAGATTATTTGTTAAACACATCTAGACAAGCCTTACCCATGGTTATGGCTGTGCATAATATAAATACGTAAATATAAAACAGACACTATACAACAAGTTTAAAACTACCTAGATGTACAATTAACCAAATAATCATGGCGCCATGTCTTAAAACTGCATCCACCAATCAGATGCGATGACAGATGTGAGCTCGGCATCGAGTCGTACACTCCAGAACAGAACAGAAACATGTTTTTGCTGACGTGCTCCAAGGCTTGTCTAAGAGTTGGCACATCTCGAGCTGGCTTTGAGTTTAGTTTTGAATGTCTTGTGCAAATATGAAGTAATCTGAGAGCAACTGAGCTAGAAGGTGATCAGATCAAATTCAGCCCACGCATTACAATTTCTGCATTTACATATGCATTCCGTTATCAACAAAGCAATGAACGCAACCGGAACTGTAAAAGACGGCGTTTGAAAACCAAATCCAGGGTTTATTTATTGGTTGCATGCGCACGCTGTAGCAGTACACGCTTTATGTGGCCTGCTAAAACCCAACCCTTTTTTGTGTGACGCTCGTCAACTCTCTCCCGCTGATTTTCAGGCAAACTTGAAAAAAGGGCCGCATAAATATTTAAACTCAAAACTCATTTATTGACCGAGACATTGTTTAATAGTTCAGTCAGAGCGTTACTCAAACAAGCAGAGCTAATGATTAATTATTTCAATTAATGCTAGCGCGCTGTATTAGTTTCTGATTACAAATTTGCTTTTGTGTGCGCTGTAAAGGGACTTAACTGAAATCCCATCCACGTCTAAATATTATTACAGGCAGCTGTTTCCCACAGAATTCCAGGAAAGGAAGCCGATGGAAAGCCGCAGCCTCTACACGAAGTCCGTCCGTACCCCTCCGCCAACCGTCGCTCAGTGATCGACCCCTCGAACCCGGAACCCGCCTTCGCCTATACCGCCGCCCGCCTCTCCCTCTCCTGATCACCTAACACTCAATGCCCCCTGGAACCCAAATCACAATGCACCATCACCCACACCTGAACACCCTCTCCCCCAAAACGCTGCGGACTGTTAATCAAATTCAGCCTTTCATGTCTGAGAATACATCCCTTAGTGTATGTGTATAATGAATACAGTACTCCCAAAAAAAATAATAAATATATATACATGTATATATAGAAAAAGGCCAGGGTGCAAATAGCACCATGATACAGACTACTTGGTTTTCCACCCACAAGTTTGTTTGAATTTCAGGGCAGGCACTCCATCTCCTCTGAACCGGCTGTGGGTTGGGAGCAGGGTGGCTGGGTTTAAAAATATGAGAAAATAATGAACTCTTATAAATCTACCACAGACAGCTGTGTGGTTTCTCTGCTCCTCTGAATGGACACTCCCTCTGTCTCAATTTTTTTCTCTGTCTCCCATTCTTTCTCTCTCTCTCTCTCTCCTTCACTCTCACCCGCTGTGTCTAATGATCTAATAAGGTCTACCGTTTTTCCAATATGGGTGGGGACAGATGCTGATTGGGGGAGGGGATTTAGGTGGGGGGCGGGGCTGTTGGTCGCTGTCATCACACAAAAGGTTGGTAGCTCTCCAAACACAGACACAATCACAAAACCCCATGTAAGACCGTCAGTCTGTCAGCAGGAAAGCATTTTTAACTGCAGTAAATAGGAAACATCCTCGCGGCTGTGATTGCGTTTTGGGAACGGACTTGCTGATGACACGCGCACCAGCAATGTGCACAGCACAGGAACCCAACGAAACGCAACTGTTAAAATAAAGCCTCCATTAACTGGGTCAAGACACCAGCTTCAAGCCAGACTGTTTCTTTAACCTACAGTGGAGTGGCTATACAGTACATAAACATACACACACACTCTCACTCACTCACTCACTCACACGTGCAAACAGTCAAACAAACAGGCATGAACATGCACATATGCACACACATGCGTCACATGTACACATACATACATTCAAATAAACACCAAGACGCATATAAACACACCCAAAAATACACTGCGCAAGGCCAGTTCTGGTAGGCAGATGTTCTCATTTGTGAAGAGATTTGGTACCAATTCTGAACAGAAATATAATATAATATAAGAACCAGATTTAAGTGTATTGTTCTGCCTACATTATCAGAGAGAGGCAGCTGAATTAAGAGTGACCACCCCTGTCAGGAAAGATTATAGCTTAAAAACACACATAGTACATATGGCTAGGAATAACAAAAAGCAATTTTAGGATATCTTTTACAGCGACAAACGCCATTATGTGACATCATAATGCTTTCAAATTTCTTAGATACCAGATTTCATTGGTCGATTGGAATAAACTTGACTGCAAAATGAGCAAGCTGGCCTTAAGGTTTAATTACACAAACACACATATGTCCAGGAGGACAAAATGCATTTTCCTGTGAAACTCAAGAAGCAGAGCCTTCTACTGGTCTGATATTTGCACCACACGTGCAGGCAGAAAAGTGCTTACGAGATAACAGGAGTATGCACACATTGCATAACTATATATTTCCACTAGAGGTCACTGTTCTATGCAGTAAGTACAGCACACTATTCTAAACCGAGAACACCCTGTATTACTTTCAGAGTAAAGTAATTAAAAATAAGAATGCAAATTCATTAAAAAAACAAAACTTTTATTAAAATTATAACACCTTGTTCCTACCAAGAAAGAACTTCAAATTAATTATACAAAGGCTTCAGTTAGTCCAAATTTAATCAACAATATCTGATAGAACGGCAGCGTAAAAGGTCCCACTGACCACTTATACACAGCGTAACACAACTTTCTACCTATAGAGAGAGAGCATCCAGCTACTCACATCAGCTACACGTCATCAGGACCCTCTTCTGGTTGGCTAAAAGAGACCCCGCCAATCAATCCTGGCCACTCCCCTATAATTCTTGTCTATTCAACACCTGGAGTCAGATGATGTAATGTAGGAGGTTTTATATAACCTCAAAGCTGCATTAACACATTTTTTTATAATAATAATAACTTTACAGCTTTAATTATAGAGCACCATTCATAGAAAACTTCCAGATCAAAGTGCTTCACAGCATAAATAAACATGAGGCAGTAAAACAAACACAAACTAATAAAACTCAAAATAAAACAAGAAATACATTCAGTATATTATTTAGTAAAAGTATACCTTTCTCTATAATTTCACACCTCGTTTAAAACTAGTGTTCTTTTTCCTATGCATGTTTTTGTCATTGTTGGCAAATGTCAAATGACTCTCCATTCTGGTCCTAATCAAATGCACTGCTGTCATGCAGTAACCTAGGCTTGCTGAAAGCTGCTTCTCTTTTTAATCCAAAAGCCACAAAGAAAGAAATGGTCAAAGTTGGCATGTCTAAACAGAATGCTCCACCGGGCAGGCACACTTTTAAATAACACATCACTAAGCCAGAAATGCTATTAAATTGTCCAGCAGTCAAGCTGTCAAAGGAACTGCTGTAAGAAAAATCTGAAAAACATAATCCAGACCATTCAAATCGTTGCTTTCAAAATAAAGATCTGGCGATTCGGTCGTTTACAGTACGACACGCCCACTTGTCACACTTTCATTATGTTAAGAAATTGTGCCAGGAAGAATTTTTCCCGCTCAAAACAGCAGTGCGTGATGCTTTGGATCACGATCAGAAGCAGCGCCCTCTGACAGGAAGGCAGTAGCTCGTTAACTGAGGCTGGCCATGCTGACTGCAGACTGGGCAGAAGGGAAATGACCTCAGATGGAGTGGAAGGAATGTAAAGGATTCTGGGGGTTTGAGGAATGTAACACAAAGCCCTTTGTGAGGCGCAGACTGCAGAGACCCTGCATTGGTCTAGTTTCTGTACGTCACCTGCAGGTAATAAATCACCTGGGCAGCAGTGCTGGATATTACTCTGGCACACATGTGCCACTGCTCTGCGGTAGAGCTCAGCGTTTCCACCATTTAATGTGTGTGTGTCTGTACATGGACTGTCTTGTTAAAATCTAGTTAATCCACACACAGGTAGATATACACATTCTCACACACACAGACACACACACACACACACACACACACACACGCACACAACACACACGATTCACATGTGGAAACACACCTACATGCAAATGCACACATATGCAAGCATACAGTCAGACACAGGCACCCACACACATGAACGTACACACGGACACAGACACACACACCATTCACATGTGGAAACACACCTACATGCAAACGCACACACATACAAGCATACACACAGACACACAACACCCGTGCGCATGCACACACGCACACACAGGAATACGGAAATTGGTGTATAAAATAGAAAAGCTTACGTTCTGTGAAAGTGTAGGCCTGTTTGCACGTTTTCATTTTTCACGTTAAGATGACAGGAAATGTTCCCATAAGCAAAGTCTGCCCTGTCCCGACTCCCTACTGCCCAAAGCAGAAAGAGAATCCCTCTCCCGACCCAGCAATGAAAGCCATAACATTCCCCAGAATCCCTAAACATTTCCCACCCATGCCTGATAGCCAAACCCCCTCCCTGCATTTACACATAGACAAAATACCGGGCTTCCAATTTCTTACGCCTTTCATTAAGCGATAAATACAGCCCCAGGGACTTCATGTTGAACAGAAGAACATTTGATTGATCTTCATCTTCATTGTGTTTTTTTTATAGAGGAAGTCTGGAATAATTCTCAATCCCTGTTCTGGAGGCGTTCTGTTCCGTTCCAGTCGGGCCTGTTGGAGACGGACCGGAGAAGAGTGCACGCGTGTACGGTCTGTCGGAGAGTCCAGCAGGATCCCGAAGAGCGCCATTTCAAAGGAACTGGACTTAAAAAATAACCCTCACAGGATTCTTTCGACTACCTCTGCTGAAACCATCAGAATCCACTCTTTCTTAAATTCTGGTATTTTATTTGAAGTCCAGTGCGTCCTTCTTGTAATTAATGATGTTTCGTAACCTGAGTTAAATTCTATTTCTTGGAGCGCCGCGGTGGCACAGCGGTCTAAGGCACAGCAATTGGCGGCTGCTCCCGGGGTGGAGGGAGGGACTCGTCGCGCACGAAATTTGTCGCGCACAAAATGGCCCCGGGCGAGTTGGATTGCGGTCAGGAGCAAGAGGAGTCACGCCTTGAAGAGGAGGTGGCGCCCTCCTTCCTACTACCGGCTGACGGGGTTGTGCAGCGGTGAATTCAAGCGGTTGCTACACGGGGGGAATAGAATGGCATAGGGTTCAATTGGCTACCAAATTGGGAGAAAAAGGGAAAAATCTGAAAAAATAAAATCTATTTCTTAGGGTCAACTACTGAAGATTTTTCAGAGAGAAAGAGATTTTAATGAATAGGATGCAGGATCCTGAGGTGCGCTGGCCAGAGCCATGTCTGTGTGTGTGTGTGTGTGTGTGTGTGTGTTTGTGTGAGAACAGGTGTAGAGTCCGACTAAACAGGCCTGGAGCAGAGTGACACAGGAGGCTGCGGAGATGTTCCCCCTGAGCAGAGCTGACATCTTTCAGCGAGCCCCTGTGGGCGTGGCGGTGTCGCTGGCCCGACATGTGGAGGTGATGCAGTGCACTGCGGGGGCCCCCATCCCCCTGGGAGAAACGGGACCTGACAGTGCTCCCCGCGGAGCGGTGACCTGACCTTTCCTTTTCTGTTCGGGGGGAAACGGAAGGAAGGTAAAGACGCCTCTCGCCTCTCCCGCTTAGGCAGAGCACTTCAGACAGCTGTGAGTCTGAGCTGATGGGAGAGGCCCGCTGTCCAAGAGGAGCAGTGACCGCGTTCCTCATGTGTGTCCCATGCCCGGTCCCAACTCAACAAGGGCCGCGCACAAATTCGCCGGGACGTTAGATTCGGCCCTCTGGGGCTCGAGCGGTTTTGTTTCTTTCAGGTGGCAGTAAATTCAAACAAGCAGCTTATTCATGCTGAGAATCATGTGTTCAAATAAGGCCCCCATGGGGGGTGGGGGAGGGCATAGTTTAGAGGCATGTGCACAAAAGGGGTCAAAGGTCAGTATTACCTGCACTCCTTATATTTGGGTCCAGGTCAGGCATCTCCTTCACCGCCTCTGGGCTAACGCTGTAGATGGAAGCCCCTGCTTCATTAATAATACTGGAGCAGAATAGAGGGAGGAGGGAGGGAGGGAAGAAAGAGAAGAGAGAAAAAGAAGGGGAGGAAGAATAAAGAGAGAACACTGAGCTCGGGAGGTTTTCGTGTTTTCATTACGACACAACATTGAGCAGTAAAAAAAAAAAAGACTGAACACCAGGCTTGAAGAACAAGGTTTTTGTGTGCAGAATCTTGGTCTAGTGCCGCACTGCATTCAGAGCATAAATGCCTGAGTACCAGACCCCCCAAACCCCCCCCCCCCAACCCCCCCAAACCTCTTCTACATGAGTGCTGTGAATATTCTGTGTCTAATGACAGGAAAACACCATTTTAAAGAGGCTCCCTGACCTGGCTTGGGTAAGACAACACCCTGTCCTTCAGTACGAGGGAACGTTTCAGCCTCTAATTACCCCTCTCAGCCTGTCCTTCAGTACGAGGGAACGTTTCAGCCTGTAATTACCCCTCTCAGCCTGTCCTTCAGTACGAGGGAACGTTTCAGCCTGTAATTACCCCTCTCACCCTCTCCTTCAGTACGAGGGAACGTTTCAGCCTCTAATTCCCCCTCTCAGCCTGTCCTTCAGTACGAGGGAACGTTTCAGCCTCTAATTCCCCCTCTCAGCCTGTCCTTCAGTACGAGGGAACGTTTCAGCCTCTAATTACCCCTCTCAGCCTGTCCTTCAGTACGAGGGAACGTTTCAGCCTCTAATTCCCCCTCTCAGCCTGTCCTTCAGTACGAGGGAACGTTTCAGCCTCTAATTCCCCCTCTCAGCCTGTCCTTCAGTACGAGGGAACGTTTCAGCCTCTAATTACCCCTCTCAGCCTGTCCTTCAGTACGAGGGAACATTTCAGCCTCTAATTCCCCCTCTCAGCCTGTCCTTCAGTACGAGGGAACGTTTCAGCCTCTAATTACCCCTATCAGCCTGTCCTTCAGTACGAGGGAACATTTCAGCCTCTAATTACCCCTATCAGCCTGTCCTTCAGTACGAGGGAACGTTTCAGCCTCTAATTACCCCTCTCAGCCTGTCCTTCAGTACGAGGGAACATTTCAGCCTGTAATTACCCCTCTCACCCTCTAATTCCCCCTCTCAGCCTGTCCTTCAGTACAAGGGAACGTTTCAGCCTCTAATTCCCCCTCTCAGCCTGTCCTTCAGTACGAGGAAACGTTTCAGCCTCTAATTACCCCTCTCAGCCTGTCCTTCAGTACGAGGGAACTTTTCAGCCTCTAATTACCCCTCTCAGCCTGTCCTTCAGTACGAGGAAACGTTTCAGCCTCTAACTTCTCTCAGCATGGTAACCTCCCCCCTGCCAGCATCCTCAAAGACACCTTCTGTTCACTCCTGAGAGCGCAGGTGACGACAGCCTCCCACTTTAGTGCGACTTCATGCAGCCGCTTCATAAGTGGATAATAACGTGCTATTGCCAGCCGAGGTAACAACCCTGTTTCCGCTTTCTGCACTTTGCGACCCCCCCCCCCCACACACACTCTCACACACACACAAACACACACACACAAACACACACGCATGCTCACACACACACACACCCATGCACACACGCACGCACGCACACGCACAAGCACACACACACATGCACACACACACAAACTCACACTCTCTCTCTCTCTCTCTCTCTCCCACTCACTCCTCCTTCATCAAAAAGACTATTCATCACGACTGGTTAAGAGGGCCCTGCGTTCTTTTATTCATCTCATTGTAAAAGGGAAACATTTTCAAGATGGAGGAGTGCTGAGAGAGGAAAGTAAGGCCACTCCACATTTTTAGCTTCTCTATGAACACTAGAAAGACTACGCACATGCTATTCACACACAATAATGAGTCCTTCCCTCCATGTGCACTCAACTGACTTCTAAGAACAGAGAAAAGCCCCATATATATCTTATAAAATAACTGGAAACATTAGGAGATCTAAAAGAGATGCTACAAAAACCATATCTTTGCACTGATTTGAAAGAATATAAAAGATAAAAAGGCCAAAGATTCATCTTTATGGCCAGAATTGTTCGCCTTAGTGCATGCATTGGTCCAGAGGGACATTCCTTCTGACATCTCTCATTGGCTTCAAATTACATTACAGAGCCATTTAAATATGCACTGGTATTTTAAGTGGTACCTCAGAATCCCAGAATTCCTTGGGACACTCAAGGCATGCAAGGCTACTACTTCCACACATCAAAACCAAGAATGCATTTTGGGTTAAGGCTACAATTCCTCTTATGCTGTCAGAAAGAGTTAACATTGCACGATAAAGACATGTCTAGTACATGTATGCTGGAGTTGATGCGTGGGTAGATTAGAAACTCTTGATTGTTCTTTTGATTAATCTTTTGTAAATAATAGCTAATTCTTTGCTGGCTTGTTAGCTCAATAAGTAGCTAATTCTTTGCTGGCTTGTTAGCTCAATAAGTAGCTAATTCTTTGCTGGCTTGTTAGCTCAATAAGTAGCTAATTCTTTGCTGGCTTGTTAGCTCAATAAGTAGCTAATTCTTTGCTGGCTTGTTAGCTCAATAAGTAGCTAATTCTTTGCTGGCCTGTTATTGTTTTATTGTGTTTGAATTATGTCACATCATTGTTTATGAGTGGTTTTGTTCACTGCTTATTCCTTAATGGGAGTAAACTCAGATTACCATTTCCCACTCAAAACTAGGAGGCATCATCAGCTCCATTTGCACAGGTGGTTCTGTAGTCCCAGCACTGCTGGGAATGGAGGAATGGGGGGAGGGAGAAAATTAGAGAAGGAGAGATAGGCAGAGGAAAAGAGGGAAGCAAAAGAGAGAGGACAGACGAGAGACGCACAGAAACCCTATCAGAAAAAAAGAGGGATTACACAGCCAGAGAATCTGAAGAGAGGAAACATTATAATTTGCTGATAATTACTTCATATTAACATAACCGAGCACTAAGTGATTGCATTGGAGAACACTGTGAAAGCCCTGTTCCTACCCACCTGCTACCCACTGTCAGAAACAGGTGCAAGTCTTTGATAAGGCCAATTACAACTCTGTGCTAACGAAGGAACCCAGAGCGAACGTTCAGCAGCACAGATAATATCCCTGGTTCCTATTAATGAATGACACATGCTTGACAAGCTCGTAAAAGGTTTTGGAATGTCATTTTTTCCCCCCCTTCACGCGTGGCAACGTGGCGAACTATTCTTAGCTGGGCAAGTGGCGTCATGTCTAAACGAGATGCCAATTTAAACTGGCAGCCTGTACAGTCGCACGCTATTAGTAAACTGCATTAAACCTCCCAAAAAAAAAAAAACAAAAAAAAAAAAAAACAGACACTTATTAAAAAGAAATGAAGGTTAATTAGCCGTGGCAGGGCTCAGTTATGCGGCTGGCGATAACGGGAAGACCGACCAACAGCCCGAGATTTCCCAGCCTCTCTACTGCTTCTCTGAAATCTCACAGCGAGATGTTGAGGGCATCATCAGCAAGATGAAACCTTCTACCTGTGCCCTGGACCCCTTTCCCACAGCCCTGGTAAAATCTAACATCTGTGCCGTAAGTCCCCTGATCACCAAAGTCATAAACCACTCCCTCCTGGCTGGCCATGTTCCATCTGCTCTAAAAACTGCTGTCATCAGACCCCTTCTCAAAAAACCCACTCTAGACCCAGAAGTCTTTGCCAACTACAGGCCCATTTCCAACCTGCCATTTCTATCCAAGGTGCTGGAAAAAGTAGTGCCGCTCAGCTTCAGGACCATCTCAAATCCAACAACCTCCTAGAGAAATTCCAGTCTGGCTGACGCCGGCTCCCCAGCCCTTCTCATTCTGCTCGATCTGACTGCAGCATTTGATACGGTCGATCATGACATCCTCCTCAACCGTCTACACTGCACCATCGGACTCTCTGATTCTGCCCTAAACTGGTTTCAATCCTACCTCACCGGAAGAACTGAGTACGTCTCATTGGGAGATGCAAAGTCACACACTCATCCTGTCACCTGCGGTGTCCCTCAAGGGTCGGTCCTCGGCCCTACACTCTTCACACTTTACATGCTCCCCCTGCCGTGTCATCAGTAGGCATGCAATATCATTACATTGCTATGCTGATGACACTCAACTTTACCTAAAAACTGACCGAATCCCGTCTGCAGCCTTGCCATTGTCATCATCATCATCACCATCATCTACACTTACCACCTGTCTGGAGGAGATAAAGGCGTGGATGAATCACAACTTCCTGCAACTAAACAGCTCCAAAACTGAAGCTATTTTAGTTGGCACTCCACACCAAGTCCAGTCATCCCCCATAACCAGCATCACCTTCTCTGGCCAGGACATTCCCCTCTTATCAACAGTCACTAACCTGGGTGTAAAAATGGACCCTCAACTGTCATTCGACGCCCATATTAAACAGGTGTGTAAGAACTCATTCTACCACCTCAGGAACATCGCCAAACTCCGTCTCAGACTCACTCTGTCAGATGCTGAGATACTCATCCACGCATTTGTCTCCTCCAGACTGGACTACTGCAATGCACTTCTCATCGGGATGCCTAGCAAGAGCCTCCAGAAGCTCCAATACATTCAGAACAGCGCTGCTAGGATCCTGATGAGATTGCGAAAATATGACCACATCGCACCCATCCTTCAGTCACTTCACTGGCTTCCTGTCTCTGACAGGATTGACTACAAAATCTCCCTGCTTACCCATCAGTGCATCCATGGCAATGCCCCCCCCCCCCCTAACCTTCTCCTTCCCCCAAGGACCAAGCTCCGCACCATGGGGGATCGGGCCTTCTACTCAGCCGCTCCCCGTCTGTGGAATACCCTCCCTGACCACCTGAGGGCACCACAGACGGTTGAAGCTTTTAAAAAAGGACTCAAAACCTTCCTTTTTAACAGAGCCTTTTCTTTTTTAGCTCTACCAGTTTTTTTTTTTGTTGTTTTTATGCTCATGCTTTACACTGTAGCACTTTGAGATTTGCCTCAAATATAAAGTGCATTACAAATAAAATGTATTATTATTATTAACCACCCGAGCACCAGTGCCTCTCTCTCGTGCCTCGGGAACAGGGAAACATGATGAAGAGGAGGAGGAGGATCAGGAGGCAGTAAAGGGAGGAGTACAGCTCGCAGTATGTGTTATTTATCACATGGGCAGGGGGGGCAGGGGTACAGGCAGTAACACAGTGAACTCAGTCACTGACCTCTGGCTCTAGAGAGAGGGCTCTCTATCAGAGGGCTAATACTTAAATCAGGCAGAGCCAGAGCCAGAGCCAGTGCAGTGGCTGTCTAACAGAGCCAGGTTCCAGGGCTTCACTTATGCTAAGCTAACGTTTTCGGTAGCGTGTGCCGTGTTTACGTTCCCTGCAGCAGGATTGTGAGGCGACAGTGTTCGGCACAGGGCCCTCCTTAAAATAGACTCAAAAATGCAAGCACTCGTTCAAGTTTTTTACACCCCCCCCCCCCCCCCCCTCAGAAAAAGCAGAGCACCTTGCAATGACCAATCACCATCTTACAGAGATATTTGGGTCACATGACTTCACTCCTGACCAATCCCCATATCCGATGACCACAGGCATCAATTATGGGACTGAAAGTCATTTTTGCTTTTCATTTGTACCAATGCACAATGCTGCTTATAGTGACTGGGAAAAATTTATCTTTTGATTATTTCAGGGAGCAAAAGCCAAGGCTGAAATTGTTAATATGTGGTAAACAGGGCTAGAGAAGGAAGAATTAGGCTATTTTTTAATAATACACAATAACTTAAATTATTTTCCATTGGTGGGCACAAGGCATATCACCTGTTTTTAGTTTTTATATCAATCTGCAGTGGCTGCTTGTATTGTCAAATGTTGGTAAAAAGTATTCAAAAAGAATGTCTTGTTTTTGTTTCCCAAATATATCCTTGAATATAAGGGGGAAAACAGCATGATAACACTGATCATAAAGGAGCAGAGATGAGAGTACGGAATGCAGAACCATATTGCCACTGACCTGTCACTGATCCCTCTCTCTGCAGTCGGTCACACAGAGTTAAAGGGGTGTTGCTCACTCCTGTTTGCGCTGTTCACCCTGCGCTCCCAGGCCTCGACCGTCCGTCTCTCTCTCTCTCTCTCTCTCTCTCTCTCTCTCTCTCTCTCTCTCTCTCTCTCTCTCTCTCTCTATAACACAAATAGTCTTAGACTGACTGAGTGCCTGCACTGTAATGTATTCCAAGCTGACCTGCTACAGTGGTACTGGCTCAATGTTGACTAAGGCAACACTGCCATCTAGGGGACAATTTAGCATATTGTAGGACTTGTTCCAAAATCTAGTGGCAAAAACACATCCCAAATACACAAGTGGTAATTATTTTATGTTCATCAAAATTACAGGGAAATATACTTGAAAAAGAAAGAAAAATACCCTGCAGTAAACTGAATCGAGCTATGTAGGTAAGTTAACCATGATGGTGAGGGGTTGACTCGCTGTGTTGATTAAACTCACACTCAAAGCTATGTCTATTTGTCACAGGGACACTTTACCTGAAAAAACAACAATCCATTTTGCTCAGTTTGACCACTGCTGAAAGATCAGTCTTGTACCGGGAGTGAACTTATTAATATTATGAACCTTCCAGAACAAAGTGGATACAATGCAGAGAATGCTGGATGGTGAAAATAGGCAGCATTTTAGATTTAATTTACAACACCGGAATGACACTGTCTACAGTAAGCCATTGTGATGCAGTGCTGGGACAAAATTAACTCCGCCTTTTATTAGGACCATGAACTCTAAACCAATCAAAATTCCTCAAAAAAAATCTGTTGTAAAAATTTGTCTGAATTTACAATAGAATCCCAAATAGGAAGGACATAAAACTGTAGAATATTAAATCAAGTCAAACCTGAAATGCAATCACTCAGTTTTACGAATACACAAACATAAAATAACTATTAGTTTACTTGATAAATACGCAATATTGGGTGGGCGATGTAACATCCGCCGTTCCCTTCCAGCCCACCTTCCTTTAGTTCCCCTGTTTAGTTCCTCATTTTCTCCCCATTATGTCCCAGCCAATCACTCGCCTTCCCCGCTCGCATTCCGCACTTGCATTCATTACCTCATTCACTCTGGCTCACATTCCTCACGCCCGGTTCATTACTCATCTCCCATTTCACCTGTTTCTTCCCTTATTTATATCGCCCTCTTTGTGTGTTCTGTGCCAGTTTGTTCCGTCAAATCTGTTGTGTGTTTGACATGTTATTCTGCCTCTGTTTGTTTGTTGCTATTGTTCAGTCTGTTTTCAGTTCGCCCGTCCAGCCTGCTTTCCCGTTCCAGCCCTCCTGCCTGTTGCCCAGCTGCTGCTCATTACCTCATCTGCCCTCTTGTTACTCGCCAACCCCGTAGCCTGATAGTCACCCAGCTCTCATTTGCCTGCTTGTCTGTCCACCTGAATAAATTCACTCCTTTGCTGAGTTTTTGCCTGAGTCTATCTCCGAGTCCTGCATTTAGGTCCATTCCAGTTTTGGGAACCGTAACAGGCGACCCATTATTCTCTCTGACCCAATGAGAGGAAGAGGGGAGGCATTTCTGTTCATCTCCGCCACTTTTCGGGTAACCATTTGAGCTGAGTGTTTAGTCTTGCACCTATCTTGGTCTAAGGTACAGTAGAACCTCTGTGTGGTTAACCTTGTCACCAGAAAGAACCTCTCTCCTGTTCACCCTTGCTGCCGTCATGGCAACCATGCCAGTCGGTAACATCCGCTCAATAGTGGGTGGCCTACTGACACGCATCATATTTTCAAATGAACTTGAGTGTCATGACCGCCCACCCGCTCCCCGCCCCCACCCTCTCCATTTCTGCTTCTTGATTAGCAGACTCCACGCTGGCCAGCCTGACGGCTGATGTGTCACTCAGGAGTCGCCTCTCCACTGCGCTAATGAACCGTGGCACCTGACCTTCAGCTGGCCAGATGAGATGGCGTAATTAACATATTTCAGCCAGTTAAAAGTGGGTGAGACGGGACGGGACAGGCTGTGTGCGGGCAGGGGTATGAGAGCATGCCCTGTGTGGATGTGGGCACACCCCAGATGAGGCCCTGAGCTGCTGGGGAGAGGTCCCGCCGCTCTGTGGCGCAGTGACACCCCTGCTCCACCCTCCCCCCACCCTCTTTCCTCTCACTCTGCCAGGGCCTGGAGGCTCCGCTCCCAAACTACTGTCCCATCTGCTATGACACTGCTGACAGGCCAGACACAGTGACCTCCTCAATCTCTCTCTCACATACACATAAACACGGACATGCACACACGCACATGCACTAACCCAGCACCGGCACCTCACTGGTACTGACCCACTGGCTTTACTAACCCAGCACCGGCACCTCCCTGGTACTGTCCCACTGGCTTTACTAACCCAGCACCGGCACCTCCCTGGTACTGACCCACTGGCTTTACTAACCCAGCACCGGCCTCTCCAGGTACTGTCCCACTGGCTTTACTAACCCAGCACCGGCCTCTCCCTGGTACTGTCCCACTGGCTTTACTAACCCAGCACCGGCCTCTCCCAGGTACTGGCCCACTGGCTTTACTAACCCAGCACCGGCACCTCCCTGGTACTGACCCACTGGCTTTACTAACCCAGCACCGGCCTCTCCCAGGTACTGTCCCATTGGCTTTACTAACCCAGCACCGGCCTCTCCCAGATACTGTCCCACTGGCTTTACTAACCCAGCACCGGCCTCTCCCAGGTACTGTCCCACTGGCTTTACTAACCCAGCACCGGCCTCTCCCAGGTACTGTTCCAATGGCTTTATTAACCCAGCACCGGCCTCTCCCAGGTACTGTCCCACTGGCTTTACTAACCCAGCACCGGCCTCTCCCAGGTACTGTCCCATTGGCTTTACTAACCCAGCATCGGCCCCTCCCTGGTACTGTCCCACTGGCTTTACTAACCCAGCACCGGCCTCTCCCAGGTACTGTCCCACTGGCTTTACTAACCCAGCACCGGCCTCTCCCAGGTACTGTCCCATTGGCTTTACTAACCCAGCACCGGCCTCTCCCAGGTACTGTCCCACTGGCTTTACTAACCCAGCACCGGCCTCTCCCAGGTACTGTCCCACTGGCTTTACTAACCCAGCACCGGCCTCTCCCAGGTACTGTTCCAATGGCTTTATTAACCCAGCACCGGCCTCTCCCAGGTACTGTCCCACTGGCTTTACTAACCCAGCACCGGCCTCTCCCAGGTACTGTCCCATTGGCTTTACTAACCCAGCATCGGCCCCTCCCTGGTACTGTCCCACTGGCTTTACTAACCCAGCACCGGCCTCTCCCAGGTACTGTCCCACTGGCTTTACTAACCCAGCACCGGCCCCTCCCAGGTACTGTCCCACTGGCTTTACTAACCCAGCACCAGCCCCTCCCAGGTACTGTCCCACTGGCTTTACTAACCCAGCACCGACCTCTCCCAGGTACTGTCCCACTGGCTTTACTAACCCAGCACCAGCCCCTCCCAGGTACTGTGCCACTGGCTATACTAACCCAGCATGTTACTGAGAGGGAAACTAATTCAAAGGCAAGGAAGAGGAGCACACACACACACACACACACACACCGTGCACTCACCAGCAGACATACACATTCCTTTGCTCATTAAGTGATATGTGACAGTGGCTGACCCTGTAGGAGAATTGAAAGGGAGATGTGGGTCTGGCCCCCACAGGACAGGACTACCCATAAGGCTGTGCTGTAATCAGAGAGACTCAGAGCCCCCCTATCATGTCTGAATTAATTACAGCAGCACTCGTGTCTGCCGGCCCTCTGAGGCGACACGTACGGCCTCGCTCGGGCATCGCCGTGCAGAGGGCATCGCCGTGGCAGCCAGCAGAAGGTTGTCTGCGCCCCGGACGGGCCGAGGCGGACGGGGGCGGCTCTAGTCCAGCTCTGGCCCTCCCGTCTGGCGGATGAGCTGGATCCCTGCGGGGCTGTCACTCACTCACACGCCCCTTCCAATCCACTGTCCCCGTCCATGAACAATGTCACAGCCCATAACCCCCTCGCGTCCCCCCGTACGCTACCCCCGTCATCCCCCTGGGCCCACCTGCTAAACCAGCATGGGAGCCCTGGACACAGGCCAAGAAGATCCAGAGGGGACAGCAGTCTCATTCTGAAAGATGGATACAAGCCCTGATACTCTCATGAACCCGCAAAAAACCTCATGGCCTTTCTTTCATAGCCCTACTAATGAATCTCTTCTGAATTAATTAGTCATAGGATCTCTTGTGATGGAGCGTCAAGGGCGTTGTGATGGTGAGAACGTGATACACAAATGCTTCACCGGGGAGGAAGTTGAGGAGAGCGGAACAGGAAGTGTGGACGGGGCAGGACAGAGGAAAGTTGACTCTCCCTCATCTCTCCTGTGGCCCGGGGGGGGGTACGGGGGAAGGACGGGTGAAAGTTCAGGATCCAGCGGCGAGCTGTACAACTGCAGAGCCGTCTGCACTGAAGGGGAGGCTGCTTACGGCTTCCTCTGTGATACGCCATGTCTTCAGACTGCCCTTCACCTGTGACTGCACTGTATGGCTCCCTCTACAGGCCACACAACTATTACATCTCACAGTACATGAGCAGTTCAACAGGAGATCTGTGTGTGTTTGTGTGCGCGTATGTGCATACGTTTGTATGTTAGCTCCGTACCACACACCTATTTCACTTCCCATTCCCATCTCCCCCACTTCACGCTGCGCTTAATATAGTAGCATGCATCACACCGGCACAGCAGGCACATGCTATAGGGGACTGGCTCTTTTCAACAGCTTTTAATTAACAGGCGGAAAGAGCTGGTCGGCAGGCTTTTACTCAATCAAAGTTATCAACCCTGGGAGAAGTGATAAAGCCAGCAATGGAAACTTGGCTGCCGTGCAATCTCTCCGCTTGTAGCCTTTTACGCTCAGATTAGGCGGAGGCGCTCGCTTCCTTAAAGATGCATGCGGGGAAAAAAAGGGGGGAAAACGAAATCGAGAACAGAGAAGCGCTCCGCTTTTCAACCCGAGAAGCGCCGTTCCGGTCTCCTTTATTTACATTGGAGAGGCAGAGTGACGGTGATCTCTGCCTCCCTCTATTCGAAACCATCTCATTCCACAGCCGCCACCACAGCCGTGCGGGTTAGGTCAGGTTCCAACCCGCCGCCCAAACACATATTTGTGCGGCCGACCTGTTGAACCCTATTACCCGGTCTTTATCTCCGTCAGGAACCGCTGTAATAGCCTGCCCCGCCCCCTCCCCCTCTGCTCTCCGCCTCCCCCGATTCCTCCCCGCGCCCCGCCCGCCCCCCTTCCCCAGAGGTCCCCCAGCTTTGCCCATTGTTCACTCAGCTGCAAAGCCTGACCCCAGGACCCTGGACCCGGCCACAGGAGAGAAGATCACATATCTGTCTTCGTCTTGTCTCAAAATGGTGACATTTTTCGGCAAGAAAAGGGTCCAAATGGCAGGTGTCAGACAGCCTTAGCCTCACGCGAGGCGCTAGGAGGCAGGAAGGCCCCAGTCAGCATGTGGCCATGTCAAAGCCACACTCTAGCTGCCATCCGAGTGCGCGTCTGAAAAGAGCAAACCTCACTGCCGGTTACATCAATCTGGAGCCAGACGCACTCGATGAGCACGCACATGCGCTCACAGAACATAAACATACACGCACGCACAGCGCGCGCACGCACGCACACACGCACACAGCGCGCACACAGCGCACACACAGCGCGCACACACACGCACACACACACACGCACACACAGAGCGCACGCACGCACGCGCACGCACGCACACACGCACGCACGCACACACAGCACACACAGCACACGCATTCACACACAGCTGGCCACCTGAGTGCGCTACGGACCAGCAAGCGAAACGCACACTTTACCCCCTTGGCCCACAGACTCCCTCTGACCGCCGGTTTGGGGACCCATACCGTTCTTCAATTAACCAGACCACAATCTGTCTTTGAGGCTTCTCAACGGCTCGCCATGTCTCCTTAAAACATTTCACGTTTTTTGATGGGCCTCGAGTTTCTGCCACATTCGCCTCAATGTCATTTAATTCCAGAATATTCTCTGACATTTTCTTTTCTTCGTTCTGCTCCATCTGTTAAAATGTAAAATGACTCTGGCTCTGACATCACTGGGCACGCTGGTTTTCTTCCACAGTCTAGTTGGAACACTTCTTTTTGACATATACAAACAAAAAAAAGCCCTTCCCAGAGATTTTTCCTGATTCCTGTGCCAGTTTTCATTCCTCAGATATAAGTGGGTTTTCCCCTCCGTTTCTTACGATGTGGTATCAAGGTTTGAGGTTTATTTGCATTTATGTTCAGCCAACTGAAACTTCAGTCACTTTAAACCACAGGACCAAACGAAACGTAGCGTAAAATATGTAGTGAGCAGTTAACGTGTTATTGGTGAGCTATAATTCCAGGAATTCCGTGGTCACATCTAAGACGAAGCAGCACCGCAATATGAAGGCACGCACCCTAAACAGGATTGTGACTGCAGTTAAGGGCTACAACATCTCCTTCAAAGGTGTTAACATATGTCAGGAGTATGATAACAGCACCTTTTTTTTTTTTTTTACTTTTTACTTTTTTGTTACTGAAGAAAGCTTGACGCAGAAACGTCTGTGTTTTTTCTTTCTCCTCAGTATCATTAGAAATCATCTCCAAGGCGTATTTAAGGAATCTTTTGGCGTGCGGAGCCTTGCTTTTTTCCCCTTGGTTTATTACTTCATTTGGCGATTACACACCCGATTAAGTCTGAGCGCGGTACTTTTTGGCTTTTTACAGCACATGAGTAGACATTAGCAGTGCTAAATATAAAACAGACGTTGCGGAAAATGGAAAAATAACCTGTATTTCTCCAGGAAAAATCTCCAGATATTTACTGAAATGTGCTGTAGACAAGAACATCTGCCAAATGCCGAAAACGCAATGTGATGTAACGCAGTGTACTGACACATATCTGACGGTGAATGTACCTGACAAAAGGCAAAACAACTGCAGAGACACAGACCGTATCCACCACTGAAACCCCTGTGAAAACGGTGCGGAAAGGCACAGCAGGCTGGGAGTACCGCCTACTGTGCGAAGCAGGAACAACACTGAACCTGACCTTTAACCTCAAGTTAAACGTGACACCACAATGCCTGCAACTGCACAGCACAATGATGCAAATTAGTTTCAGCAACCCGTTTCCACGGATTATATTTACTTTGCTTTGTTCTGTTGGTTGAAGATACTTTTTCAAAACAGCATAAAATCTTTTTAATGTTATAATAAAAAATAAAAAAAACTATCTGAAAAACGTCAAATCCTTCATGTCAACAGGCTAAGATCTTGTCACTGCTACGCTCTTGTACAAGGCATTCTTCCAAGAACCAATTGTGTGCATTACAGTTACAGTATAGAATACTTCCAAGATGTCTGATGTTAGCAATGCAAGCCACTCTGGATGAGGGTGACGCTGCTCGTATATTACCAGGGGCTGGCGTCTTTGTATCTGATCATGTCCCGCCATTGAGCCAGTGGGGAGGAACTATGTGTGACACCGTGCGATCCCTGCATGGAATGACAGCGATTTGGACCTCCTCATGAGAGCAATCTAATTAGAGAGGAGGGGAGGACGGAGGCCAGTCTTGACCGCGACTGTACGTCGTCGGCGGCGAGGGGACACGTCGACTCCGGCGTTGTTTCTGCGGGGGACAGCGGGGGGGTTGATGAGGAGGTTCGAGGACCCCCCTCCTCGTGCGGTACCTCGGCCCAGACTCCGACCTTGGCGATTACGCCCCGGATAACCCCACGGGTCGCCCGGGGCCTGTCTGATGGAGGCCCGGTTAATTATCCTTCTCTCTTTCACCCATCCTTACGCTCGGCTCCTTCCTTTCCCTTGAGGTCCGGCTGTAATCGCCCTCTTCAGCGCCCCCCCTTCCTGTTTTCCTGCCTTTGCCCCCTCACCGTAGCCCCCCCACAGTGAACGCCGTACTCTTGCGCCAAGATTTGATTCCCGCCAGAGGAACTCCAGGGACCCCAGCTGAATCTGATCCAAGAGCACTAATTACCTCAAGACAAAAGCATTCATGAAGGACACTTATATGTATGTAAAAATAAATAAATAAATAACTATTTAAAAAGTCATCCCCTGCATTCCATACAGTGCAAGCCAGCTGACTGGAGCTGGAGCACTGCAGGGTGGTCGTAAGAGGGCCACTACCGCAAACTACCACAGACTTTTGACATTTTTAACTTTATTTATAGTGGAACAATGTCTCGGAAACCCGACTGATGGAGTGCACGGGACTGGCACCGCGCTGTTCCTGTGGCTACGTGCCACAGTCACAAGGGTCTGGCTGTCAGGGGACCCTCCACACCAGGGAGGCACTCAGCCCTGGACACCCCTTCAAATGGAGGTGAAGGTCTCGAGGAGTTTTTACACACCGGCGAAAGTGGGGGGGGGGGGAAATTAACTAAACAAGAGGAGGAGAAGGAGTTCACATCCACAATGGATTTTAACCTCAAGGTCATTCTCTTTTCTCTTGTAAAATTATTATTATTTAGTTTTTTCTGAGCAGCATTTAATGATGCTGAAAAATGGTGCGCAGACCTTGAAAATGAAAAGGTGCCAAAAAATTAAAAACTAAAAAAAAAAAATATATTTCCTGCATGTAGCGCTCGCATGAATCAGAACATCACAGAATAAGGACGAGGCAAACTGACAGCTGCTACCTCCAGTGTGTCCAACACACCAGCCAATATGTTGATTGTATTTCAAGCTAAATCCAAACAGAACAGGTGGGCTGGGAACACCCACACAGTTCTCAGCTCTTCATCATCGATTCTGTATCACGGCGTTAGCACCCATCCCCCACGCCGGATCTTTACTTCCCTCACGCGAGCGATCCATGCCGACTGGCTGAGTGATAGGCCTGGTGCAACCTTGGGCTTGCTCATGGAGGATTGGAGGGGGGGTGATGATATTGGTCAGGCCCTGTTTAAATCTCCGGTTAGGAGAAGTGACAGCTGAGGCAGGACGGTCAGCAGTCCAGGGCCCGTATCATGACATGGCCCGGAGAGACGAGGCGAGGCAAAGCGCCGTGAGACGGGCGGGGCGCTGAGCTCCGGCTCAAGCCGCTAGCAGGCCCAGGCGCCCGCGCCGACGTGGGGCCACGGCGAAGGTTTCGGGGGGCGAGGGAGCGGTTGGCGAGGCTCGATCAGGCCCCCGGTCCCGCGGCTCCCTTCGTTAGCGGCGATTAATTTCACCGCTTCATTCAGATAGATCTTGCGGATCAATTGAGCAGCTCGTCAGATTAACACTGAGGGGAGGTGAGCCGTGATGACCTCACCGACTCAACATTATAAACACTGACCCATCTGCAAACTGCCAATGTCACACAACGAATGCTCACTGCCTTTTCTATTTTTATATCAATTAGTAAAAGGGGTAAAAGCACTTATTTGCAATGTGTTGTTTTTTCTGATCAGCGAGAGGGGCAAGCATCTTATTTGCACTGGCCCTTCAAAATTCCAGTTTCAAATCTGAAACCATCGTAAATTCAGCAAATAACTATATTTGTGACAATATTAAGGTGAAGGACCAATGGAGCAGTCCAGAAAAACTCATGCATCTCGAAAAATATACATTTACAGAGGGATTTGGAGCTTTCATCTAGCTTAACTTCAGCCCAATGCTACTATGGAATGTGGCCAAAATGTATTTCCTTTACCAAAAAAAGAAAGGCCCACATAAATGAAACTAAACCAAATTTAATTAATTTTTTTACCGCGGTTTGGAGTGTTTGGAAAACAGCCCTGTCAGCCGTGTAAGGCTTGACCCAGACGTCATTTTCAAGGACGTCTACAGGGGATATCAGGGTTTAGCGTATGCTGCACAAAGTGCGGCTTTCCCGTGAGGTCGGATGGCGGTGGAGCCGTCTCCCTTTCAGGACCCGTTGAATGCTGGGATGTCGTTTATCCGCTCTGACAAAAGCCTTCACCGCGGAGAGGAGTTGCTGCCTAAGAGGCCGTGACAACGAAGGTCGTCGCGTCGCTCCCAGCTGCGGCGGGGCTTGATGTCGCCATGACAGCACGATGAGATGGCGGTGCACCATGAGACCTCACAACCACAGAGCCTGATATCGTACGACAAGGACAGGTGTTTCCAAATGACACCGCCCCTCTGCCCAGCTCCACTGCGTGTGCGCGTGCGTGCGTGGGGTGGAGTGGGGGGCTAAAGTCCCAGTTCTCCCAGAACAGAGCCAGAACGCTGTGAATAACTAGTCATCAAGCTACCCAATCTGAACTGAACCCAAATACACTGGACCCAAAAACACACTTACAGAGAGCACAACTTCCAAGTAATGGATCATTTTCCCATAGAATGGATCCATACTTAATAATTCATAATTTAACACTGCATTAATCCAAATGTGTATGCGTGAAATTACACGTAACAAATTGACTGATGACGTACACACGAGTGTTCATACATTACGCTTACGAAGATGACGAATGGCTAATTCACTGGTGACTTTGGAGTCATTTGCCAAATTGCCAGTCCACCCATCTCCGTGAGTCAGAGAATCACACAGAACATTAGCAGGGTTAAGTATCCATTTAATGACTTTAACAGGGCAGCGTTTCCCTCAAAATCATTAGACCGTAGCACTTATGGCAAATGTGTTAAACTGGGAGGTGAGAATGGGAGAGGTTGTCCACTTTAGAAGTATGCTCAGGGTCCCATTAGAGGATGTGTCATGCCTTCGGTCGCTGTGGCCCCCATAACCCCTAGCCCGCTTTTCAAAACCCACCCACCCCACTTTTCAAACCCCCCACCCCGCTGCCACTCTGAAGTCTTTCCATGGAGCAATTATCACCCCAGGATTTCAAAAACAATTAAGCCGGGCTTTTCCACCAGAGCACCATAATCTACGTCTGCAGAGATAACGAAACCTGGCAATTTGGAGTGAATAACGAGAGGGGATTGGCGCAGCCCATGAACAGCGGGGTCCGAGAATCGGGGGGGGGGGGGGGGGGGGGGCAGAGCATAATTATGGCTCTGGCATATTGGACCGGACTCATTGAGGCCAAAGTCCCCACGTCCTGCGAGGTTCACGGCCAGTGCACTGCAAGGGAGGGGGGTAGAATAACGGGGGCTGGGTTCCGTTCACAGTGTGAGAGAGACGCCAAATATATGAGCCCATCAGAACAGCCCACTGGATCCATCACCAACGACCTCCGCCAGCCCATTGCTCCCACAAACACATCACAATCTGTTACCGTTTGGAATTTCTGTCACTGCCCGGGAGCAATACTGTAGTAAATTCAATACTGAATTTCAAGTATTGGCAATAATGGCACCGCAAAAAATGGACGACAAGCCATGAATCTATGCCCCACTTCAGCTGCTGATCTGTTTATGCGACAACATTAGACATCTCTTTCCTGACATTTAAATTACGTAAAATGTAATTAATAATAGTAGCAAAATAGGATGTTCGGTCATTATAATGGTAGTAGTAGTAGTAGTAATGAATACTGAATCTCTGTCGTTCTCCCACTAGAGGTCAGCTCTTTAAAAAATGCATGTCACTGCGCACATCTTCAATCTTATTTCCTTTTGTTCACCTTAAATCTATTTCTTCTCATCAGAACTTTTTATTTAAAACATATCTGACTTTTTATTAAAACATATCTGAATATGTTATTCAGATATGTTTGAATAAAGGAAATAAAATAAAATTACAAAGATATAAAGCAAACCAATGAACTATTGTGCAACAATTCTGCATCAATAAAAAAAAACATTGAGGAAAAAAGTAAGACATCATTAGAAGGCACTTTCAGAAGAAAGAGAAATCCACCCAAGTCACTACCTTTAGTTTCTGACCGTGAACGACTTGCTCAAGTCCTAGCTGAGCAGGAATGACTCAAGAGTCCTGAGGGCTTCATTACCTCAGCCTTCCTTCACAAACAGAGCCCCGAGTCCCAGCCCTGAGAGAAGCAGTTTCTCATCACTCCGAATCAGCGCACGGCTGCCTCATTCTGATTGACAAGCGTGTGCGGGGGCGGGATAAAAACGCTATCTCGAGCCGTGCAGCTGAGCAGTAATCATCTCCCTCAGCTTCCCGCAAAACGCCCCGATAAAAAGCGCGCTTCGCCACAAGAGGTTAGCGCATTTATTTGACTACGCTGACGCTTGCTTGCACCTCTGATGGATTTATCGTTGCTGTGGTAATACCTGTAATAGTACAAAGACTGCAAAGCGGAACAGATGTACAAAGCTGTGTTGATAACCGCAAACCAAGATTTCATTTGAGGTGAAACTAAATCAAGGAGGAACGCAAATGATGTAACATACATGGGAAATGGGGGGTAGGCAATGACTGGATTCCTTTAATTAATAAAACTTCTCCCCTATAGATGGAAGTACCCTGCATTTGTAATAAAAGTAGACTCGCAGTATTAATAATTTGGGCACGTTTCCAAATATTAATGCAGACAACTGCTGAGGAAACATGGTCGGGAAAATGATCAACCTGTTATGAAATCTATAGGACTACGACATTAAAATTGCCACAGTCTAGTCAATATTGAAAATACATCCTTCATTGATAAATTTAAAATTTAATCATTTATATTTTTAATTTTATAAAGTCCAGACTTTCTTTAATGCATTACACACTCAAGGCAAAAAAGGTACCACCGATCTGTGAAACATTTACCGTTTTTAGTCTCTTTATACAAAAATAAACCAAAATAGGTAAAGTCAAAATGTCCTATCCTTTTTCATGTAATGCTACAGTATATTTGAAGACAAAAGTCAATGACCTATTTGAAGTCAGTAAACCATTTAAAATATATTTGGGTGAGAATTATTAAAATAGTGTTTTACTTCAATTATACTATTTGTATATAATAATAATAATAATAATAATAATAATAATAATAATAATAATAATAATAATAATAATTATTATTATTATTATTATTATTATTATTAATAAATGTAAGAATAATAGTTATAATTATTATTATTTATTATTGTTATTATAATTATATTATTATGTTTTTTATAAGGCATGTAAAATAAATCTTCTAGTTACTGCTTGTATTAGCAGTAGTGTGTGGTAGTAGCAGTAGCAGAGTGTTATCGCAGTCAGTGTGCTACACTTTAAAATGTGGCAGTTGTATTGCATGCACTCTGGAAAACACTTACATGTGCAGTTTGCAGACACAGTTCAGGAGACGCACTCTCACACAGAGACACACTGCCGTTTGGCCCTCAGTACCAACATGCACTGGTGCGCCAGAGCGCCGTCCGTCACGCAGCACCTGTTTGTGGTCTCCCAGCGACAGGGCTGAGAGGAGCAGACTGACAGCGTGTGACAGGCACTTCTCAACACTAAAGGGGGCCCACATTAACCACTTAACTCGGGGGAATGAAGAGAAAAGGCGTCTCGCTCATGTCGCCTCTCCCTTCACGGCACATTAACAGCAGAGGAGGGGAACGAACAGCAAAAAAAAAAAGAGGACAGGAAAAAGAGGAAAGGAAGTTTGTCTAAAGCCTTGAAAAGAGGTCAGCATCTACAGTTACAGCAAGCAGGTACCTGAGGAAAACTGGGGTGGTTAACTCACTTCAGGATTACACTCACTCAACAGGCAGACCCCGCCCCCCTCACCCACCTATCCGCTTGCCTATAAATAAGAACTGGGGGCGAGGCTGCCTGGAGGACCGTTACCCCTGCACAGGCTGCTGGCACCCCTGTCATTCCAGGGGTGCAGGGAAGCGGAAGGGCAGCAGGCATGAGAGCTTGGGGACAGAAAGGTCTAAGCTGGGCGGTAAAAAAAGGATGCTTTCTCTAAAGCTGTGGGGAGAGGAGACAGATAACAGACGGTGCGAATGAAGCTGCTGGTTTAATTAAGTAGTGCGGACTTGAGCATCTCACAGAAGTCACTGTGTGTCTTCTTCACGCACACATACGTGCTTGCACAGACACACACAGACACACACACACAGACACAGACACACACACACACACACACACACACACCTTATGATAGACTAAACGTCTCTTCTTGTCCACCATTTCTCTTTTAAAGAACCACTTTACTCTCTTGCACACAGTACTCAATCTAACATATTTGCTGATAATGCTCATCACAAACCCTCATCACCACCCTCTTCTCAGGACAGGTCAGGGTCAGAGGTAGGAAGTACACATTCTAATCGCCCACTGGTCATTGGTCGCGTTCTGTGACATCTTATACTTCTACAAACAAGAGCCACAGTCAACACACAATATTGCCGTTTGAAAATGATAATATTTCAGCTATACCTCAGAGAGCTCTGAGGTGTAATTGCAATGCTGAGCTTAAAATCGATCTTAAGTACTCCAGGGTTTCCAGAGCTCACAACAGCTGCTAATGAGAACAGGATAACAGGGGGGGGAAGGTTGGGCTAGATAGACTCATTTTCCCACGTGATGAAATGGGCGATATACTGTATATATCACAATGAAACTAAACAAACTTTTTATAAGCTAAGAGACCATTCGTATGATGAGGAGTCTGATGTCTAAGAGACCATTCGTATGATGAGGAGTCTGATGTCTAAGAGACCATTCGTATGATGAGGAGTCTGATGTCTAAGAGACCATTCGCATGATGAGGAGTCTGATGTCTAAGAGACCATTCGTATGATGAGGAGTCTGATGTCTAAGAGACCATTCGTATGATGAGGAGTCTGATTTATTTTTATGCATTCCTCCCGCCCTCACATTCAAACTTAAGGACATTTTTCTGTGGAAATTTACCAGGCTAAAAGAGCACGCATGAATGACAACAAGCCGGTACCCATTCTGCTGTCTGTACCACAAAACTGTTCATATTTAGCTCTGTGGCCTGTACCCATTCAATTTTCCCACAGGAAGAACAAATTCCCCACCTCAGAGGTCAGACGGGTGTCAGTCAGGCGACTGCACCAGCTGCGCATTGCCAGCGTAACGGCTGCGCAGCAGCGCTGCAGCTGAACTGAAGAGGGAAAGTCTCTGACAGCACAAGCTTCAGAGGACACCCATCGGAATCTGCACTATCCTGAACTGGCTGAGGGTTTTTCAGCAATGGGACGGGAATATGACTGGGAATTCCAAAATTGGAAGAAAGATACCAACTCATACTGGAGTCATGAAGCAACAGCTTTACAACATGAACAAAGTATCATGGGAAATGAAGTCGATAAACGGTCAGACATAAAGCTCAGACAGACACACAGAGCAATCAAGCACAAATGAAGACACAGTCTTTCAGCCATAAACCCATTTGGCAACTACAAATATTATTTTAAGCTGCTGCACTTAATCCTATTTAAAAAAAACATCTCAACGATGTTTAAATCAAGTTCTGAAATATTAAAAACTTGACTGTGAAGCGCAGCATGACTTTGTAGCAGGACTCTCTATTTCATATATCTGCGACTGGAGAACTCTCTGCTGGACAAATTCCACACGGATCGACATCCCTACCCCAACTGGGACATGGCCAAAACTAACTGCTTTTTGATTGATTTTCAGAGTGGGGGTTGGGGGGTGTTGGGTTGGTTGGGGGGGAGATACTGTACTTAAACAGATACCCAAGCTCTAATTCCTTGGACTGCCCCTGATTGAAACCAGCGTCAGTAAGTCAGTCAGCAGAAGACAGGAGAATGAATGCTGAATTAAAGCCTGTACTGGGAGGGGTCAGAGGTCAAGCAGCTCAAGGATACGGGAGAGCTATTCGAGAACACTTCAGAGAGGCTTTTTACATTCCTATATGTCACAGGAAAATAAATACACTAAAAAATAAAAATCTCGAGAAGGAAAAAAAAGAAAAAAAGAAAGAAAAAAAAAAGTGGGAATTGACCTCTCTGTCTGAAACAAAGCTGCACCATTAAAAAAAAAAAAAAAGTGGGTGATTTAATGTATGTCAAGCAATCTGCATCGCACACTTGGCCCCCTATCCCAAACTATAAAATCCCATCGCTGTGACCCCTGACCCTCAGACGTCTCTGCAGCCCTGCTGGGGAGGAGCGGAGCTCCGTAAAGGTATGTGGAGCCGGGAACGCTCTCAGTCAGCACGAGCGGTCCGATTGGTTTCGGGTCGGTCTCCAAACAGGAACAGTAGTGCAAACATCTGTGGCGCTTCTCGCTTTGCGTACACGGCGGGACGGGCACGTTGAGACGAACGGGAACGGGAACGGGAGGAGCCTCTCGCTCACACACACACACACACACACACACACACACACACACACACACACACACACACACACACCTTGCAGTGCCGATCGGTCCGTAACACCAACCCCACCGGCCGCTTCTGACTGCTTCTGGGCCGCGGTCCAGTCCAAACCCCAAAGTCAACAGAGTCAGGTCCGCCAGAGAAACGCTGGGACTTTTTAAAAAATAAAACCCTGCCTTTATTTAAACTGGATTTAAGCTTATGAAGCTCTGCTGGTTGTAGGAACAGTAAGAAATATTTGATTTTAATTAGGGACAATCAAACATAGTCCACCTGCATTAAAACCCAAAAGAATTACACATCTCCACACGTCCCCACACCAACTCCATACACACCCCCTCACACCCCCTCACTCACACTCACACACACACACACACACACACACCATAACCCTGGACTTTCTCTGGCCTTCTCCTTTCTGGAAGTCACAGAGATCATTATTATGATAAACAGTGTTGGCGATGATATACGTTTAAATTTAGCAGGGAATGCTACACATAACCAGCACTCACTTCACAGCTGGGCGGTCATTGCAATCTCGAGCCTACTTTCTTCCACTCTGGAGCAATGTCTGGCCGTTCGTACAAACATGCAGTCTCTAGCTTTACATCACATTTCACACGTAAGCAATGAACCACCAGAGAAATCCCCCATTTAAACTCATGCAAGCATGTATAGCAATGTACTGTGTGTATATTAGAGATGGGTATGAAATTTCAAGAGCAAATAGTATATGACCTTTGGGAAGCCAATAGCTGATGATTCAACCCAAACGCACACAGTAATGGGAATCATGAAACCATAGTAAAAACATAAATAGCAGCTCCAAAACGTATGATAAAAAGTTCTATCAAGTAGGAGGCCTAGGGGATCATTGAAACTGCTCTACTGTTAGTTGCCAATGTTACATTTCCTCCTCGTGTCCTGCCAGCTTTATAGAATTAATTAATTTATATTTTATATAATGTGGCTCTGGTCCATTAATAGATGTGGAATTTGTCAATACAATATAAAATCATGACACTTTAATTTCCTTTCACTCTACTTTCAGATAGCACTCAGCTAAAGTGGTGGTAAATTTTTCTGCGTGATAAAACAGGCTTATGTAATGAAATGCGCCGGTTGTTTTATCAGTGGAGATAGACAGGAAATCTGGCTTAATGCCTTAATCGGGGCACCTGTTATCGAGGAAATGCACCTGAACTACTGCTGAGCAGGAAAGCAAACAGAAAATGTATTAACTAATGACAGAAAATAGGCCAAAACTCTAGATGAAAGTCTAGCTAAAAACTGGGCTCCACACCAGCAAGAGAAACCCTGAGCATGGGTCAACACAATGTATATATATATATATATATATACAGTCAAGCCGGAAAGTCTGCACACCCCTTTCACCTTCTCCACGTTTTATTACGTTACAGACATATTCTACAATAGATTGAGTTCATTTTTTGTCTCAATATTCTATGCAAAATAGCCCATAATGACAAAGTGAAAACAGGTTTTTAGACATTTGTGCTAATTTATTAACAATCAAAATGTAAAATATCATATGTACACAAGTGTGCACACCCTTTGATATGACACCCAAAAGTGAGCTGAGGTGCATTTTGTTTCCACTGATACTGCTTGAGATGTTTCTACAACTTAATTGGAGTCCACCTGTGATAAATTCAATTGATTGGACATGATTGGGGATTGCCAACACCTGCCTATATAAGGTCCCACAGTTGACAGTGCATGTCAGAGCCAACTCCAAGCCATGGGGTCAAAGGAATTATCTGCAGACCTCAGAAACAGGATTGTGTCAAGGCATAGATCTGGAGAAGGGTACGGAAAAATCACTGCAGCTTTACAGGTCCCAAAGAGCACAGTGGCCACCATCATTCGTAAATGGAAGAAGTTTGGAACCACCAAGAATCTTCCTAGACCTGGCCGCCCGGCCAAACTGAGCAATCGGAGAAGACGGGCCTTGGCCAGGGAGGTGAGCAGGAACCCGAGGGTCACTCTGACAGAGCTCCAGCGTATCCTTGTGGAGATGGGAGAACCTTTCAGAAGATCAACCATCTAGGCAGCACTCCACCAATCAGGCCTTTATGGTAGAGTGGCCAGACGGAAGCCCCTCCTTAGTAAAAGGCACATCACAGCCCGCTTGGAGTTTGCCAAAAGGCACCTAGATGACTGTCAAACCATGAGAATCAAGATTCTCTGGTCTGATGAAACCAAAATTGAACTTTTTGGCCTGAATACCAAGCGTCACGTCTGGAGGAAACCAGGCACCGCTCATCACCTGGCTAATACCATCCCTACAGTGAAGCATGGCGGTGGCAGCATCATGATGTGGGGATGTTTTTCAGCAGCGGGAATGGGGGCGACTAGTCCTGATAGAGGGAAAGATGAATGCAGCTAAGTACACCGAGATCCTTGAAGAAAACCTGCTCCAGAGCGCTCTGGACCTCAGACTGAGGCGAAGGTTTACCTTCCAACATGACAACGACCCGAAGCACACAGCCAAGAGAACAAAGGAGTGGCTTCGGAGAAAGTCTGTGCATGTCCTTGAGTGGCCCAGCCAGAGCCCAGACCTGAATCCAATTGAACATCTGTGGAAAGAGCTGAAAATTGCTGTGTACCGACGCTCCCCATCCAACCTGACGGAGCTTGCAAGGATATGCCAAGAGGAATGGGCAAAAATGTCCAGAAACAAGTGTGCCAAGCTCGTAGCTTCTTTCCCAAGACGCCGTGAAGCTGTAATCGCTGCCAAAGGTGCAGCAACCAAGTATTAGGCTAAGGGTGTGTACAGATATGTAACCCCTAAATAACCTATTTTTGTCAGTAAAATAAAATTGCATATTTTCTAAAAACCTGTTTTCACTTTGTCATTATTGGCTATTGTGTGTAGATGTTTGAGGCAAAAAATGAACTCAATCTATTGTAGTATAAGTCTGTAACGTAATAAAACGTGGAGAAGGTGAAAGGGGTGTGCAGACTTTCCGGCTTGACTGTATATACCTATATAGTATATACACACAACATATGCATGATATACTAGAAGCAGGTACTTTAAAGGGTCCCTGGCCAGACTTCACATGAAATGACTATATATAGATTTTGCAAAACATTTCAAAATATAGAACCTTTTTTAAAATATAACCCTCTGTAACTAATGACGGGGGTCCCCTGGATACCTTTGAGCCTGGGTGGGGTTCCCTGGATCCGAACAGGTTAAAACCCCTGCACTAGAACACTAGTTCTGAAAAATGGATGTCACTTTGGAAGACGGCTTTAACATGTGGCACTCGAGCTGAGTTCACTGTTCTGGTGCACAGGATGATCAAGATGGGAGGAGTGAAGAGTTGCTGATAGACGGGGACAGTACAGAAGAGGAGAGTCCAGGTGTCGTAAAGGCACTTTCTCACCAGTAGGAGACATCCAGAGGCTGGAAGAACTTCCCGGCGATGAGACGGGCAAAGAACTCCTCGGTTTCTCGACACGCTGTCCCGTTGCCGATGACAATGGTGTGGCAGCTTATTTGGTGCCAAGACAAAAAAAAAAAGAAGAAAGCACATAAAATTGTGAATCTTATAAGTCTTATTGAGAACGAAACTTATCTTAACGAAACTACCTCATATTATATCATACGTATAATATAGAACATTATGAAAAGGATTTTGCTTTGTGTTGTCCTTTCATATTACTCACTTGAATGTGTCACTTTCCGTGTACAGTAAATATCACTGGCTTGATATGAGCTTGGCTGATGTCTGAATGAAGAAAGGCTCGATCTACATCCTAGGACTTTTCCATTTTTAGACATCAAGTGTTTGGAGAGCAGGCAGTGTACTCTACCTGTACTTCAGCATGAGGTACCGCAGTTTGTCTGCTTCCCTGGCCCCGCCCCCATGGTGCGGGTACACCACATCAGTGTGCAGGATCTGACCTGGCAAAGGGAGCAGAAACTCCATTAAAGACAAGGAAGGAGACAGAGACAGAGACAGAGAGAGAGAGAGAGAGAACTACCCACTCTCTCTTTCACACATCTGTATTGTCAAGAGTGCCCAATGGAGGGAGCCACTTCCTGTCACTTCCACTGACAGAGAGAATAAACCTGATTGGACAGCTTCAGCAGGCGGTCATGTGATCTTAGGTCTGCAAAACTGTCACCATTACACAGTGCCAAGTTGCGGGGGGGGGGGGGAGGTGAAGGTGAAGGGCACAGCCATGGCGACAGCGCTTTGACGCGGTCCGGCCGGCGACCGATCAGCTGCCCCGGCGGGAGGAATCACGCACGGAGAGGACACGCTGGGAATGGTCACTCCTG